>VZTF01009122.1:10382-101233 GCA_013397755.1 Cnemophilus loriae | reverse complement strand
TCTTGCCCAGCTGGTCATGCTGGGCCTGATGCCCCCCAAGACACACTTGGCCCTCCTGGCTGCCAGGGCACTGCTGGCTCATATTCAGTTTGCCATTGACCAGGACCCCCAGGTCCCTTTCCATGGCTCTGTTTTCCAGCTTCTCATTCCCCAGACTATCCATCCATCCAGAGCCACCCCATCCCAGGTGCAGACTCTGACATTTTCCCTTGTTGAACTTCATATGCTTGGTGATTGCCCAGTCCTGTAATTTTTCAGGATCACTTTGCAGGGCCTCTCTGCCTTCAAGGGAGTCAACAGCTCCTCACAGTTTTGCAGATTTGCTTAGCATCCCTTCCAGTTCTGTATCAATGTCATTTATGAAGACGTTGAAAATCACAAGGCCGAGGACAGAGGCCTGACAGGTCACCAGTCTGATGTCACCCCATTCACTATACCCTTCGTGGCTGTCCCGTGAGCCAGTTGCTCACCCATCCCATGATGTGTTTATCCGGCTGTGGGCTGCACATTTTATCCACAGGGATACTGTGAGAGACAGTATCAAAACTTGACTGAAATCCAAAAAGATTACACCAACTGGCTTCCTTTGATCAGCTAGGTGGGTTACCTTGTCATAAAAGGAAATCAGGTTTGATAGGCAGGACAGTCCTCTCATGAATCTCTGGTAGATGAGTCCTATGACTGCGTTGTCTTCCAGGTGCTTCTCAATACCTCTCTGAATAATCTCCGTAATCTTAACAGTCACTGAAGTGAGACTGACAGGCCTGTAGTTTTCAGGGTCTTCCTTCTTGTTCTTTTTGAATATCGGAACAGTGTTAGTCAGCTTCCAGTCAACTGGGAACTCCGCAAATTCCCAAGAACATTCAAAAATCATCCAGAGATTTGCAGATATGCCAGAAATGGGTCAAGAGGCATGTCTCATCCTTTCCAAAATTTATCTGCTGATAAGATACAAGTACCGAAAAATGCAGTCTTTAAGTCTGCTGTGTTGAGCTCTATTATTTACAAAACCATTTAAAGCCATTCAGAATTTTTCTCAGCTACAACCTACAAAGAAAAGACCAAATCATGTGATTATGGATTTTGTGGCGGTTTTACTATTTTAAAATTTGGTACTTTATTTTAACACTCAGCAACAATAACAAGCAACTGCGATCCTTATATCTGATTTTAGAACCATTTCATATTGAGGATTCATGTTCCAGCCTTGGAGAGAACGATGAAAGGATTATACCACGTGGAAATTTCTGACCTTAACTAAAAATACCGAAAAAATAATACCGGAATTTGAGTGTGAAGGAGTTAATGTGAGTTGAGAATAACTGGTGAAACTTCTGAAGAGATGTAGATTTATTGGATTTATGGATGTGTATCTGTGTGTGTGTGGATGTGCATGCAAATGATTCCTTCACTGTATATGCACTACATGAATGTGTGACTTGTGAATATCTGCCTTCAAATACCCTTCTATAATATAGTCTACTGTAACTCAAGCAAAGAAATTTACATGAGTAAATTGTGGAAAGCCCATGTAACTCTATGAATAAAGCTGATTAATTATGTTTAAATTTCTCTAATCTGTTAAAAGGGTCATCCCCCAAATTACAAGAGTTTCCTATATTCCTATTATAAAATGTAGACACCATGCCTGAGCTAAATTAAATTTTTAAGCAGCCTCAGGAAAGAAGAAAAGATTTAAATTGCTGCCACAGGGAAATTTAAACCTGACACATAAAATAGAAAAGTGATCATCAACAGCCTGTAAAACAGAGCTTCTGGTTCTATTTCCAATTTGCCACTTTTTTTTCCTCCATATTTTTCTTTATTCTTTGTTTTGAACATAAAATTCTACTGAGAATGATAATACTGTTCAGCGAATGCTTCTGTGGTACAAATGCAGTAGTGTAATCATGTTTTTTTGGGTTTCTTTAACAATGTTTTAAAATTGAGACTATATCTTTCAATGTATTTTGCCACTTTTGAGAGGTGTGCTATCAGTGTATTATCAAATAATGTGCCTATATCCATGCTGTATTTCTAATTATTGAAGCAAAAATTTATTTTGGTAAAAAATAATAATGCTAGAACAATACAGCAATTAAAAATCTATACGTCCATATGCACTGTTCATTTAATATCTGATGTATCTGACTTGGAATCTATTTCTTGCAATTGACAGTCTATCAAAATAAACACTTTTCCTCAACAATTATTGTAAATCTGTTTTGACTGAATAATGACTGAAATTCTAGTAACTTCAGCGCATAATGTGGGCAGAAACATTATGAATCCATCTTCTGCTTTAATACACTCTGGTGAAGTCTTCTGACATGTAAAGGTAGCATTTAATACTTTTAGTAAAGTTAAAAAGCATAGATATTGATGACATTTCATTAGGCATTATAAACCTGTCAAAAAATCTAAACACATTAAAGGATTGTTTGTAGCCCAAAGCATATTCATTTACTTCAGGATATGGTTTAACCAAAGTTGACTTCATATCCAACCAATGCTGTAGGACAGCTATATCCTCCTATGCTGTAGGACAGTGTTGAGAAAGCTTGTTCACAATGCCGAGGAATATATTTAGAGCAATGTGCAGATGCAGATTGAGCTCTGGATGGGGGAAATGGCAGGAGCACAAGGCAAGGGGCCACAAACTGGCCTCATATGTTTGCACAACAAAAGGCTGAGGGACCTGTGGCAACAGCCAGGTGACACATTCAGAGGCATGGCAGGAGCCCATGACCCCCAGACTCTTTCATGTTTAGACTGCAAAGATATAAAACCCCAGAGATTCCTCTGTTCAAGGTTTCTTCTGGAAGGCACCAGCTTGAGCTGTTATTCTGTTATTCACCAAGATGAAATTATTTTAGGGATTGAGATGTCTCAGCCTCTGCTATGGGAAACTGAGGGTTGAGCCAGTAAGGAAGTCTGGTCTGACTGTGTGAATGTGGGGGTTGTAGCTGCAGAAAGTCCTTGGTCCCAGCTCAAGTAGTGCGAGTGTGACTGCCAGAGTGGTTCCTGGATGGTCAGACGAGGAAGTTTCCTTAACAACAAGCAAGAACTTGGAGTTTTCTGGAGAAGAATATGAGTGAGTACAGTCAGCTTGGGAAATCTGGATAGACTGGGGATTGGGAAGTGTCAAGGTGCTGAGGTGGTGTCCACCTGGAGATCTTTTGTGATCTAACCACAGTTATTGTGCTACATCTGAACAGTACAGGTTAACATATTTGTTAATACAGGAACACTCAGGCCTTGGAGGCAAGGCTTCATGCTGCTTTTTACCTATCAGTTTTGACATTCTTGGAAGACTGTGGGGAAAAAGGGTTCTGGACACTGATGGTTGTTGGGGAGGATTTCAATTTTCATAATGGATTTTAGTTGTAGTATACTTCAGTAATAAAGAGATGTGTGTGCTTACATATCAGAGGCTATAAGGTATTTGTTCCATATACTTCTGTAATTATATTTTTATTTTCAAGTATTCACATCAGAATTCTTCTCTTTTATATGACATCCTCATCAACTGCCTCTGGACAAACAATGACCTTGTCCAATCTGGAACAATGAAAAAGGGATTATGATTTAAATCAACCTGAAATAATGTTCTCCCAGGATTATAGAAGTATTTTTTTGATAGCACTGTATGTTTAAAGACCTTGTTTACCAATACAAATGTGAATATCAGTTTCTGTGAACTCAGCATAATATGGGCTTTTATTATTGCCATATTTAACTGCAAGCATTGGTGACTGACATCAGTTTCTAATTAGGCAAGCATACAGTTCCCTCTCTTCCCTTTTTTGCCAAAATCTCAGCAGATGGTGACCCATGTTTCATTGATGTGTTCCTAGATTTTCAGGACACTAATTATAGACTGAAGTCTGAGTTTCTATCCTTATATAGGCCATTTTCTACAGAGTCATTGGTTTATGGTTTCCAAGGGATTGTGGAAAGTAACATGACTTAACTAGCACATCACTGCGGACAGCTTAATGAAAACTGTTATTAGATAAATCGTGATTAAGAAAAGTTTGATGTCATCATAAATTATAGAATCTTCTAGTGAAGCTGACACATGAAAGTTAAAGTAATAATAAATTTCTTTTTTTCTTTTTCTTTTTTTCCCATGCCTTTTCATAGGTCTGGGGGTACCTTGTGAAATCGTCCAGGCAGCTCAGGTCTCAAGAGAGAGCCAGCTGCCCTTGTAATTTCTGGTATACTCCTGTCTAAACTTTCTGTAAGGTCTTTGTAACCTCCTAATTTATCATGGCTTTTACCATGGTAAATGTACCCTGCCTGTAGTACAAGCCTGTGGCCTTTTATCCTTTTTACTTGGAGAACAGTGTTTCTTTTCCCTCCATAGAGACTGTGAATGATTTTGAAAATGTTTGTCACATGGCCCTTTGATTTCCTCCTCTTTAAATGTACCAGTTTCTATTTATTATACATTTCCTCATAGACTATATTTTCTGCACATCTGCTATTTTTAATTCTCGTTTTCTGGACTTTATATAAGCAGTTAATTTCTTCTGGAAGTGCAGTTTAATTGACCTAAAACAGAAGAAAATGTTATTTCACACTATCTAGATGTTTTCCTACTATTTATAAAGCACAAGTCAGCATTGCCCTTTTTTGGAAATGGAGAGGATTGCTTTTTTAAGATTAATTATTATTTACAAAAAAGCTCTAATTTTTCCTGCTGAATATTTTGTCTACCCATTGTTTCCCAGGATATATAGCTGATTTTTTTTCTTTTCTATTTTTTTCCTTCCTGTCTATAACCTCTTGCATTTGTTTTTATTGAAAATAAACAAATTTTTTGTACTATGTCTCCAGTTTGTCAAGATGTTTTTAAACTCTAAAATCATCTTAAAAGATGTTAGTAACCCTTGCCACCCAAGGGCAATCTACAAATGTATTACATACACCTTTGGTTTCATTACGCAGATATTCCCATTATTACATAGTAGATCTGTAAAATGCTTTCTTCTTGACAGTTAACTACCAATAACTCTTCACGCGCAGTTCTTGGTTTAGCTTTATATTCACGCTGTAGTATTTGGATCCATACATTTATAAAAGTTTATTTCCTTCTGAGGTCAATCTCTGGTAAAACTGTGTTTATTGTCTACTTCATGACAAGTTAATTCTTCACAGATTTCAAAGACAGTCTCTTTTCTTTATTAGTCAATGTCTGAGTGCATGTGTCTAGGATGAGCACATTCCTGTCTCAGACCTTCACATTTTACACCTTTAAAGTAAGTGTCCTTTGTATATCTATTTTAAGTTTTTTGTTCTTCGACACTTAGAGGATATTCTTTGTCCTTCATTCCTTAGCAAGAAGCTTTTATTACCTTTAAAAAAACCCCCTGTTTAATATTGAGAATTCCCAAACAAGCAGAAAAAACACTGATTTTGTGATTGTCTATTGATTCTTTTAGTTATTTTCTACATGGTTTCATCACCAGCAGTGTGTTTGGCAGTCACAGTTCACATTATTTTCCTGAAACTGATCAATTTTTAGAAAAGCTATTTTAATATGTACAGCTGTTAAACAGATTATCTGGATATTAACCACGCTTCTGGTAAATATTCTGGAGTGTATTTACAAATATCGTATGTCTCTTAGACTTGTATCCTATTTCCAACTGGAAGATTTAAAGATGATACAAACCCCTGCTTATTCCTGTGTGAAGTGTCTTTGTTAAGGTTCTTTCAGCAATCATAACCCATAACTCGTGTTCATTTTTAACCTCACATTGGCATGCCATAAGTAATGGTGGGTCACGTGTTACTCCTTTATACTCTAGCTTCAGCCTATTTTATTTTAAATGGGTTAACAGCTAACTTTTATTACATTTTGTGACATACAGACTACCAGATTCATATCGTTGTGAGAAAATCACACTCTATACCTTCCTTGTTAGTCATCTGTGGAAATCTGGTTAAATGTGTGCTCTCATTGTACCTAACACTCAGCGTCTTTAATGTCTTCTGTTTCCCCTCATTATAAATATTTGCATCTCACAGCTTTTGGTGTGGCCGTGTGCCCACACTCCCAACATCGTTACCAGGCTAGAATAAGCACTTAGATATAATTTTGACATAAATTATTAGTCTAAAAAAATGTTGTACTTTATCTGTATTTACTAAAGCAAACATTAAGTATGGCCACAAACTTACTGAAATCCATATGTGTACTTAGTGATAAATTCCCTTTACCTTTGTTCTTTTTTCTCTTGGTCATGTAGTAATGTAGAATTTAAATTACTGCTTGTTTAGCTCTGGGAGAGAAACTGTTGCGCTTTTTTGAAAAAAAAAATTTTTTTGCACAGCAGAATCTCATCTAAACCTTTGTGTTCCTCATGCTCCTCAAACGTTAATGTATTTACTTGTGAATCACCTTGAGTGTTGAACAGACACCAGACAACAATCTCCAGAATAACTTAGAAGAGTACAGGTTGAACATAAATGTGTATTCTTATTTTTGTAAGACTTGTGAAAACTGGGCTGACATATCAAATATAGCAAATGTATGAATATCTCTCACATAAAAATTATGCACTTTTTTAGGTAGAGTTAAGTGTTTCTCTTATATAATGAGAGCCCTCCTCTGCATGTCCTTTTTCAATATACTCGGTCTAGGATGTCTGTTGATTTATGTAGTACTTAAATGGGTACAAATCGGGGTTGAACACCCCCAAAGATGGAGGCTTCTCCAAGCAACCTGTCTCAATGTTTGATTTGGTATTTTTTTCTCTTGCTTTAATGTAGTTATTTATATTGTGCCCATTGCCTCTTAACCTTTTTCCAGGCACCACTGAGAAGAATCTAGGTCTGTCTTCTTCACTCCCCCTTCGGGTATTTATACACATAGGCAAGATCCCTCCAAACCTCCCCTTCTCCAAGATGAGCAGTTCCAGCTTTCTCAGGCTCTCCTTGTATGACAGATGCTCCAACAACATAGTCTTTGAGGCCTTTGCTGGACTCTCCCCAACATACCTCTAGTACTGAGGAGCCCAGAAATGAATACCAGTTATGCATCCCAGTGTTGGGTAGAAGACAAGCAATATCATGTTTAGTATGATTCTTTTAGTTATTTCAATTTCCCTTCTTAACACCCTTACATTGATTAACTTTTCTTTGTAACCATGAGAATCAGTTATGTTCAAAGATGTGTGTATTTTTCTGAGATACCTGTTTTTTTCTGAGAGTAGAGTGTTCCTTGATCTCCTATCTAACTCTTGAAGTTCACTCACCAAGAAAATATATTTCTGTCTTATTTTATGCAGACCTCTCACCTTTACTGTACAAGTTGGAAACTAAATAAATGAAAGCTTGGGATGAGCAGTAAATAATGTGAATAAGAACAATATTACACTGAGCTAGCAAAGCCTGCAGAGGATGTCACTGCCTTAGAAAGAGAACTGAAATATATCTCATTTTACTTCAGTGAACCCTATGCTCAATACTTTTAGTAATAAATAAACGAAAATAGCTGGTAAGTAAAATTATATTCCTTTTTATATTTCAGTCAATAAACTCACCAAACTCACTATTAGATATGCAATGCTATGTATGTATAGCATTATATATGTATATATAGACCAATTCTGCTCTTAATCATGTGCCACCAAAAAAAAGTCAACTCAACCTATTAAAAATGTCATTTCTGAGGAAGAATTAAGCTAAACTAAAATTATGCACAAATACAAAAGTCTATGATTTAAAAAAACTGAATCATTTGTTCTATTACTTAACAATGTGGGGACAGGTCTTGTTTCAGAACTGGGCATCCTTTAAACAGTTTTCAAGATGGAGAAAAATATTTCTATGGGATTAGGACCACAACAAATAAGAAGGCAAACAACCGTCAGCACATCCTTTAAATCTAGAATTACTCTAGAGCAGTAGACCACTGTAGCCTTTCCAGAATGTCATTGCCCATGGCTTTCCTGAGTTTTCAATATGGTGTTGCAATTTATTTTCTAGAATTTCATCCCATTTTCCTGTATTTTAGTTTTTAAGTGTCCTATTAACTCACTATATCTCTTCTGCTTTTTTTTCCTGTTACTTTTTAAGGTTTTTGAATTAAAAAGAGGTATATATGTGCAGATTTTCTCTTTTGCCTTATTAGTTGGAGAGAACGCATAAGAAGAATTGATGAAGTCCCGTACTGATTTTCATAAGCACCATCTTTTCTTAGCTGAGATGTATTGCCCAACCCTTAGCGTTGAGGATATGTGTGGCCCTGCCTTGCCCATTCAAGAATATGTTACAAAATTTTCCTCAAAGCACACATATTACAATACCTGTCTGCTCAGGGAAGAATTTATCTGTGGAGTGAAGGTAAATTTTGACAGTGACAGTGTACTGGGTGCTTCTAACATTCTTTTAATTGTCTTGGACAGGATGTCTATCAGGGTAGCTGCAGGGCGACACCATTGCACTAGGATTGCAGCCAGCCCTTTTTTCCCCTGCTGCGTGCCACTGTTTCGTGTCGAATTCCTCTCCTCCTCTGAATTCTTCCCATCAGACCTGCTTTTTGCCCACAGCAACTGAAAACTATCTCAGTGAGACCTCTTTTCTCCTTCGCTTGATGGTTTGTATTGGTTTCAGTAGGACAGAGGTATAACAATATTGTGCATTTTTGAAATTGCCTCTGAAATACTGACAGCAAAGAAATGTATTTCACATTGTTTATCCTGGCATGAGATAAAACTGAGCTTAAAAACTAGGCTTGTAATAGTATGACAGATTCCTGCTTATTTCGCTCAGCATAAAAACTGAGAAAAATAAATCAACTTCCCAACAGGTTTGGTAAAATATTTATTTCAGGAGCCTTTTATGTTTAAATATGTATAACTCCTGTAGAGAACTTTGAGAAGTAGCATAGAGACAAATTTTTCAACTCTCATTAATTCCACCATGCTGTCTGTACATTACTATTTTAAAAATATGTACAGAATCAGAGCTGTTTGTTAAGCCATGTGAAATGGTATGGTGGTTTGACTCCTTAGTTGAGGCAATCGGTTTATTTCACAATACCAAGAGTTACAGTAATTGCTGTGTTTTGGGTTTTTTTTTATTTGCGGCTTTTGCACAGATATCAGAAAAATCTTATATTTCCATAGAAGATAGTACTATTTTCCTGCAGGACATCTCTTCAAATCCATGTGCAAAAGAGAGAAGCACTAATGGCTTTACTCTCCATTTTTCTTTGGGTAAACATCAAGATTATGTGGTCTTTATCAGTGCCAATTCTCAGTGCTTCCTAGGAGCTAAATATATTCAAAAATAAAAAAAAAAAACAACGAACAGTTCCAAATATAGCTATTGGAAATTGATAAATGTTTTAGCATTATAAATTTCACAGAAAAGAGAGAAAAGAGGGAACCAAATATGTGTAATGTATTCATTTTACTGGGAATATCCTCCCATGATTTTTATTGTAAACTGTTAGAAAAAAATCAAGTCTGTTTAAAGACATTAGTCTTTGAATTGGTGCATCAGAAAGAATTTTTTCTTCTGAATTTCTCCATTAAATAGAATTTTGTTGCAAAACTCTAGTACTTGGGGTTTGGCTGCAGTTGCTTTCATTGAAATTACAATTAATTTATCAAATTCAGCCTTGACTTCTGTAATTTTTTTCTGTTGGCTTTTGAGTTTTGGCGGTATGGGAACAGTCTGGTTTAGTTGGTTAAGACTTCTCATAGGCTGCTTAAAATGCTTTTAGTATATCACAGCGCTAGTTTTTTCCCTATGGCACGGAAAATATATTAATCAGTTCATCTGGTTTGGTAACAAGGGATTATATAGTTATGTGGGGTTTTTTCCTCACCCACTGGATCCCACACTGGTGTCCTGAGTTGCGCTATTTTTTCTTTTATCAGACAGAGCTCTCCTATTTAGTTTCCACTTGGGCAGAACAAAATAAAATCACATTTACTTCTGGTAACCTATTGTTATGTAAGGTCATATAGCACAGAAAAAAAAGCAACATGTGAGACAATGTACATTTTTAAAGGGATTATCTGTAGAGTCTTGTATTTCGAATCCGTGCTGTCATCTCTTGGTATACGTGAATGGTCTCATGTTGCAGTCAGTCAGTGTTCCTCCAAGTCCTTCTGGGCCATGCATTAGTTTAGAGGAATCTAAATCCCCAGCAAGCACAGCTGGATGTCTGGACAACACCACGAGGCACCTGAGTTGTTCCTTTCTGTAGACACTTCTCTGGGTCTTCTGGCATTTTACCAAGCAAATGCAGACCAGCGTTACCACTAACGAGAATAAAAAATGCTATATTCTTCCATCAGTACCTACAACACTATAAGTGATATTTCATAGAGTTTTTAGGTAATGCTAAATGTTACTATAAGTGATATATGAGAAAAGTTATTTATCAAATCTTTATTTATTACCTATAAATGTTCAGAGAGGAAAAAAGACATCTCTGCTCATTTTTGTCTGCAGACTTAGTTTTGCACGGTGCTAAAAATGTCCAGTTGGAAATTAATTAATTAATTTATATTTGCATAATTTTAGTGTACATAGCATGCATTATTTGAAATATACAGTTTGGCACAGTCTGACCTATTTTTGTGCCCTGTATTCATCTGGCAAGCTTTGTCTTGAATATGGCTATCATAATAAAAATTCACATGTAGAATATCTGTGCTAGAATTTGATACTGTATTAACCATCTTGTGAGGAAGTGAATACTGCTTGAGTGAACAGGTATAAATAGGAACATGTGTCAACTCAAAGCTTCATGACAGATGCATTTAGATATAACACATGATACATCACACAGTAACATCTTAGCCAGAAAACTTGAAAAGACCTGGTTTTCTAAAGAATGCAAAGATGAAAGATAATGTTTTCCAGGGAGAAATGCCTTTATATTTTCTTCTGAAAGCTCCAAGCCTTCAGAAAGTGTTCTAATAGGTGTTTGTTATTTGAATCCATGTGGATAATTACCGGGTCAAACTTCTTTGTAATTTTCTTCTCTTTGTTCTGTCTATACTTCAGAGCTTGCACTACGTTTACTTTTCCTTCCTTGGATGCTCTGAATGATGTGACAGATCACGCTGGAAGACGGAGAGGATCTGTAGTCAGATACTTAGGTTGGAAATGCAGTTTATTCTTGCATACACTTTTCAGAACTAAGCAGCATACTTAACTGACATCTTTTACCTGGCTCACACCACCACTAATGCATTCCTCTTCATCACAACCAAGCAGCACGCAGCACAAGCCATGAAAAACAATGGAAATTTTCTTCTTTCGTTTTGGACACTAAAAAGTATTTTCGCTTGTTTTCTATTAAGTATTCAGGAAGCACTAGTCTCTTGAGAAGAGAAACTTTATAAGCAGGAACACTGAGACTAGGCCAGCAATTACTAAACCTCAACTTAAAAAAACATATTTTTTTGTTTTGACACAAGCTATGTTTCCCGCAGCTCAGCTTAGGGAATTGAAATTGACCCAGTTGTGTTGATCTCAGTCTGCTAAACTGGGACATTAACCCACAGCTGGGGCAAAGGATTAGACTACTTAACATGTTAACTAATGTCAATACGAACTTCATTTCCTCTTATACAGATAAAGTGTGAACAAATAAATTTATTCAAGGTCTTTTGTTTCATAAGTAAGTTGAAGTAGTTTGAAGACATATAATCCTAATCACTCTTATTTAGAAATATTAAATTCATCGATGACTCTTATCGTGAATTTCATATTTGCTCGGAGAATATTCTCATTGACGTCAGGATCAGAAACACAGTTGTGTCACAGATGCAAAACCTTACCTTTTTCACCAGAATTAATGTATGAATCTTATGTAGCTGTAATAAGAATGTTACTGGAGCCTGGACAGCCATTAAAAATAGAATCATATAATCATAGGTCATAGAATTGTAGAATCATTTAGGCTGGAAAAGACCTCTAAAATATCAAGTCAAACCATAAACCCAGCACTGCCAAATCCATCACTAACCTGTGTCCCCAAGTGTCATATCTACAGATCTTTTAAACCCCTCCAGGGATGGTGATTCAACCACTGCCCCAGGCAGCCCATTCCAGTGCCTGACCACCCTGTCTGGGAAGAAATATTTCCTAATACCCAATCTAAACCTCCCTTGGTATCTTTTCCTCTTGTCCTATACCTCGTTACTTGAGAGAAAAGATGGAGTTCCACCTGGCTGTAACCTCCTTTCATGTAGTTGTAGAGAGCAATAAGGTCTTTTCTCCAGGTTAAATGCTCAGCTTACCATTAAACTTGTGCTCCAGACCCTCAGCTCTGTTGCCCTTCTCTGGACACATCTGGAGTGAGGTGCTCACCATGTCACGAGGTACCCAAAACTGAACATAGTAACAATAATGAAAACAAAACACTCATTTTGCGAAGAAAAGTCATGCAAGCCTGAACTAAGATTCTGAAGGCTGGAAACTGTAAATCATCCAAATGTAACCTAAGGCACAGCTTTGTCCAGTAAATGCACTTATTAATAGAGGAGGCCCGGGGGCACGAAGAAGCCATTCTGATCCCTGGGGTCATGGATGGCAAGGCAGCCTTAGTGTGTGAAATTTAAATTCTCTCAGGCTAACGCAGTTGTCCGGCTCCTACGGGACCGATTGCTGGGTTCAGGCTGTACGTGTCTTTTTTTGGCCATCCTTGGAATATTAGCCTGAAACTGAGCAATAATGACAAAAGAGCAGAGAAGTGCTGTTAGTGGAAACTGCAGAGTTACCAGAAAGTGGTTTAAGGAAATGTTACACTTAAATATGAAGACAAAGGTCAAACAAAAGAGATAGCATATCCTGTATAATGTACATCATGTTGCTCTGATCCCTAAGCTGGGATTGGCATAAGTCCATGGGGAGTCTGTAAGTATGTGTATGTGACTTATTACTGTGACATGACACTATTATGTTTTAGTTTTTAGCATTTTTAAAGGGTAGGTAATAGTTATAAGAGATGAAGAACTTGGAATTAAGTACTGCAGTTATACACAGAAGGATAATTTGGTTTTGATAAATTGTCCTGAGCCTGTTAACTAATAATACAATTTTTTAAAGTGGCATCTTACCAGTACAAGAAAGAGGTGGTATCATTATTAATGTCTAAACTATAGTGTGTTTCACACAGGATTATGGTAAAGGTCAAATCATGTTTCGCTGAATTAAAAGCTATTCTGAGCTATAGCATTCCTAATCAACTCAGACCTAAAGGTGCATAGCTCAATTATAATGAGACACAATGAATTTAAATAAACTTTGCAACACAATGTAGTGATTTATAAATGCACTGTGATATCCTTTTAACTCATTAGCCATGAATGATACTACTATATGTATTCTTCAGTATTTTCTGCTATGCAATTATTTTTACTCACAATGCTGCTTAGCAAAAACACTTTTTTTATTTTGTTCCTTTATAGCGTGCAGGATGCTAAATCAACAGGAGCTATCTTAATAAACACAGAAATAGAAAAGCTAAGCAAACCCAGTCCTCAGTAGTCGCTAGAGCAAAATATTAACCACTTTTAATTTTAAAACGTGGCCACAAGTCTGTACTCTCTGCAATACAGCTACTGCAAGGATCAAGAAAGCTTCCTAGGATTCGTCAAGGGAGTGTAAACATTTTACCTGAGAAGAGAATATAAGGATGTCCTAGTTTTGGCCAACGACAGAGATAATTTTTTTGCAGCTGCCGTGAGAGGGATAGAGCCTGGAGCCATATGGGCGCCCCAGGTTTTTATTCTGTACCATGCATGTCATTGCTAGGGGCAGAAGTAAGGATTCTCACTTCCGAAGCGCGGCTTTCTGTGGAAGAAGAAGGCCCAGTGTGCGGAAGTGGTGGCCACTCTCTTCTTTTCCCAGGGAGAGCAGGTGATGAAGGGAGCAGTGGGGTGGTTCCACAGATTCAGTGTACATATTTTCCATGTGATCACCCTCTTTTATACACTGTTGTTCTTAGTACTGCTGCTGTTACTGTTAGTTTCCTTATCTTATTGCTTTTTGCCAGTAAATTATTCTTCTCTCAACTAAGAATCTCTGCCCTTCTCTCCCTCTCACCAGAGGGACTGGGGGGAAAGGGAGCAGCTGCATGGGGCCTAATTTCCAGCTGGCTTTAAAGTACACCAAAGGAATAATGACGGGGGAAGGATTTTCCTGCATCTGGGACAGAGACACTAGAAAAAAAAGGGTGGAAAACACGTTTTGGTGGAAAAAGACAGCATGAAAAGAGGATAAGAAATGTAATTTGCAACTTATCATGTCATTTGTGGGATAGGAGAAAATGGACATTGCAGTTTGGGAGCGTCAGTTTGTAGGAAGGGTGACATAACTTCTGAAATAATGTTCTAAAAACTTTTGAATGTTATGCAGCTGGTTGAGAAAATAGCTAAATAATTATTTATTAATACATTAATTAAAACTGTTATAATTTTATTCCTATTTGCCAATATGGAGAACGTTAAGAAAGAAATGTCTACAGGTTCTGGGCTCTTAATCTCAAATTTTCAAAAGAGTGTGTCACTCAAGTCTTTAGAATGGACTCGCAACTAGCATGTGGCTAATTTTCTGAAATACTGAGTCTGCATTAACTCCCAGTTTTGGGTGTTTTATTTGCATACAATATGGATATAAGATGAAGAATTATGGCATATAACTATCTGAAAACAGTGAAGTGGCTGATTTTTCTCTCTTACATTCAGCAATTTCAAAAAGAAGTTTGACTCTCTGCGTAAAAATATAAGCTTTGTGAGCCATTGCTTGAGTGGGATGGCTGTAGAATATTATCTATGCAGGTGGTAGACTCATAATATATACATTTATCCTACAAACAATGTTCCTGGAAATCTTCCCTTTGACATGCTTAGTTGTAGGGAAGTGTGTATATAAATTTATATGTGTGAGTGACTTTTGGAATCCTGTTTTCAGTCCAGCCACCCACACATAACACACACGTACACACATGCTGTTCGTATTCTTGATGCGTCTCAACCAAGACTCGTCAAGCACACGCTACAGTTTTAACAATGGTGTATGTGACATCAGATGCTTGGTTAATCTCAGTTGTGTTCAGTAAATGAAATCCCATAACGAGGTGAGATCAGATCACAGGGCTTTCATGCTCCCTCACCTTTTAAAAAGAAAGAACAGGAAAAAACCAAGAAAATTTTCCTTTTTTTTCCCCATCATGAGAAATATTTCTTCACAAATAGAGGTACTGCACGCTAACGAGCTCGGCAACAACCTGATCCCCTCTAATAGGAATAACCTGACACGTTAAACCGAGGATCCCAAATCCTCCCAATTAACTTGTGTACTTTTCTACTAAGAGCCGAGAGACAAAGATACTTCTGGTTCAAACTCAAGACAGAAGGACTAAAAATTACTAGAAATTATGCCCAATACTGCATGAAAATGTAGAAAATTAGATTTTCTAATGAGTTACTTCAGCCTTCTAAGAGCTAAGGAAGCTTGTTTCCTATACAGCAAATTTCTTTTTTGGCCATGATGCCATCTACATGCATAAATATCCATAAAAAAACTTCTAAAAAGACATTTCATTTGCTGATTAGGAAAGAGTATTGGCACTGTGATCTGATTCTATTCACAGAGATGGCTAGCGGTATTTCCAATATAAAGCTTTCTGCGGTGAAAATCAAAAATTATTATTCTAATAAATTAATTGAAACTAGTGACTTTTCTTACTTGTCTTAGATTTTTTGGGGTTTTTTTACCCACTTTACTTTTCAGTTGATGCCTCATGTGGTATTAGTACCCTATCATCATCAACTTTAAACTATGGGGACAAAGAATCCAAAAGCTTCACTTGTTCCTTTTTTCCATCTTCTTTTTAATTTTTTTTTTTAAGGATGGGAGAAGGGATAAATCTACCTTGACTGCATGGTAATAATTCCATCTACCCACTCTTGCATTAAGTGATTATCCCACTGGAAGTCAGTGATCTGCTTTGAAGTCCTCAGCTTCAAAAGAGTCACCACATGAAGCCTATTCATATAAGCAGCGGTTCCTCTAAATAGAAAAACATCCTCTGCATCTCACTCTTAATTTTTGCAGTTGATGAAATGCCTTTCAGCATCAATAGGATTTTAAGATTACCATAATTTCTTCTCAGATACACAACTAGAAGGGCAAGGGCTTGGAGGCCTGACTTTGGAGGTTGGATTCCCTTTAATAATCAGGATGATACAACTGGAGAATGATTTAGATTACCTGCTGTCAAAGTATTCCCCAGATTTCTTCAGTGCAGGAGTACTCCTGTTATCAAGTTCATACATTTTTCCAGACAATAAAATATCAAAGAATATTTTTGCTCATTTCAGAGATAGATTACAAACCTGGAGAGTGAATGTAGAACAGGAAGAATGTGGATTTCATAAGTATAGATATGTTAGCAACTACTACCAAAGGGCCTGCTCTGCACTCTTGTAGGTCCTGTGTGTAAATCAGAAAGAAGATTACACAAGGCTTTTATAGATATAGTTAGGCATTCTGCAGAATAACTTTTAAAATATACTTGAGGTTACTCACTCAAAAATTCACTCATAGTGATGTCCGTGACTAAAACAAATAAAGGGTAAGTACATTTATTTTAAGGTAATATTTGAGATGCATCCTTGTCCTTATGTTCATGGTCATCCACGAATTATATAACATATTTCTGCATGTAAGCAACCAAGCAGATATACGAAAGCATGTCTTCACTGTGTTTAAACATCAAACTTAATCCAAACAGATGAAGGAGGCACTAGAAAGGCCATTTTAGGTCATCATTTCCATTACCCTGGTACCACAGGTTACCACGCCATGAGACTCTCCCTTTAATCGAACTCTTACATATCTGTATTAATTTTTGTGTGCTATAATGTGACCCCCTGTGTTGATTTGGCACAGCCTGATTTTTTTTGGTAGTGGTGGTGGGTGAGCAGGGGTAGCTTCTTTGAGAAGCTGCTAAAAGCTCCCACCATGTCTGACAGAGACAATCTCTGACGGCTCTGAAGATGGACGTGCTTCTGACCCAATTAGAGAGGTTGGTAATGCCTCTGTGATGACATATTTAAGAAGAAAATCAAGACAGCACACATGCAGCTTTTTCTCCAGAGGTGGGGAGGCACCACAGCCATCACTGCGGCCGCCACCATGCCAGCGTGGCCCACAGCGAGCTTTTCCTCCCTGCCTGGCTGCCCCTAGCCAGCCGCGCCACGGGCAGAAGGGCAAGGGCAGTGACGGCGGCTTCTGCTTCCTGGCGCCCCGCATGGAGAGAGGTTTTAAATAGCACCCGCGCCACGGTGCCCACCGCTGCCCACCGCTGCCCTCGAGGTGGAAGCGGGGCCTCCTGGCTGATGGCGAAAACATGGCGGGCAACTCCCCGATGCAGAACCTGGACAAAATCAACCTCTCAGTGCTGCAGGATCCTGCACTAATTCCTATTTGANGCCCACCGCTGCCCACCGCTGCCCTCGAGGTGGAAGCGGGGCCTCCTGGCTGATGGCGAAAACATGGCGGGCANCCTGGCTGCCCCTAGCCAGCCGCGCCACGGGCAGAAGGGCAAGGGCAGTGACGGCGGCTTCTGCTTCCTGGCGCCCCGCATGGAGAGAGGTTTTAAATAGCACCCGCGCCACGGTGCCCACCGCTGCCCACCGCTGCCCTCGAGGTGGAAGCGGGGCCTCCTGGCTGATGGCGAAAACATGGCGGGCAACTCCCCGATGCAGAACCTGGACAAAATCAACCTCTCAGTGCTGCAGGATCCTGCACTAATTCCTATTTGAATTAGTGGAACTTGTCGGCAATGGTCCCTACAAGCAGCAGTTTTTCTTCTAGTCAGAGAAGAGGAGGAAGTGAGGACATGTGAGGGAGAACAACTTGGAGGCACCAAGGTCAGTGGAGAAGGAGGGGGAGGAGGTGCTCCAAGCTTCGGAGCCGAGATTCCTCTGCAAGCAGTGGTGAGGACTATGGTGACACAAACTGTCCCCCTGTAATGCATGAAGTCCACGGGGCATGCAAAGATGCACTCACAGCCCACGGCAAAAATGCTCATGCCAGGGCGGGTGGATGCCAAAGAAAGCTGTAATCTAGTGAGAGACCCGAGGAGAGAGAGAGCCCCTTCTTCCAGAAATAGAGAGAAAAGGCCCTCACTTCCAAACTAGAGGAGCCTATCCTTGAAAGACTACACCCTGTGGATGAGTGACCCACCACAACTCTTTTGGGATGACGGTTTGCCCGTGGGAGGGACCCCACAGCATAGCAGAGGAAAGATTCCTCTCCATGAGTGAACAGAAGAAGGTCTCGAATGATAAGCTGATCAAAACCCTTACACCCTGTCTCCCTTTGCTGGCGGTGGGAAAGAAGAAGGGGCTGAGGGGAAAAAAGGTGTTTTAAAGGCTTATTTTACTTCTCATTATCCTCCTCTGACTCTGTTAATAATAAATTTACTTTATATCTTTGAATTTGAACCTGTTTTGTTTGCCCTTATCATGTTTTCTCCCCGTCCTTATAGTCAACTCATGAACCCTTTGTTAATTATGTTTTCCCCACTCCTCTGCTCCTTCATTAGAAAAAGAAGGTAAGCAAACAGCTTGCATGGGTACCTGGCATTTGGCCAGTCTCGAACCATGACACTCCCACTGCTCTAAAATATTTGGGAGAAAGATCTGCAGGAAATGGTATTCTTGCTCAGACTTACAAGAAGATGTAGGAAATGGTCCAGTTGCTAGTGACAATACATTCCCTTACACAGAAGTATGAGCTTATGGAGACCAGTTAACACTTTCCAGAGCAATTCTCGGGTGGAAAAAAATGGTGTTTTCCCCTGCTTTCTGTTTCTTTTTCCTCTGTTTCATTTTCTTTTGTTTTCTTCTGGTCTTCAACAGGTCCATTTGACAGAAGGATTTGGTTCCTTATTATAGTTATTTTTTCTCATGTAAAACACTAATGTTTGATCTAGGTCACATCTGAATCATGTTGCACACAATAGTTTACTTTTCTATGGTGTCTGAGATTCCTTTTCTTCTCTATCCACACACAAAAACAATAAATGCTTCTGAGAGGAAAAGTGGAACATCTTCTCCTGTGTGGTCACTTGTCAGCTTCTCTAGCAAGTGAAAATTGGGGGTGAGTGAGGGTATAAAATAATAGAATTACTGATTGCCAAAAATAATTAGTGTACTTATTGTATATTTTTTTCAATTTCTTGCTAAAGCAGAGTTAAAAAAAAGAGTTAAGAAGTTATGTCATCAAAGGAGAAGAAGAGAAGGGGCTGGAGGTCCCGGTGCCTGGTGCAAGGAGACAAGTGCTTAATCACTATAGGAGGGGTGATATGAGCTGTGAAGAGGTGAGGAACTCGAGGCAGAATACTACACAGGTATAAATTCAAAAGAGTTATGTGGTTGATGGTTCGTTTCCACATTATTTCAATTAATAAAATTGTAATTTGGTTAAGTTACGTATATTACATCCTGTCCTTTTTTTTCTTTTATCCAGGCTGAAGGATTGGTTGCATGTGGTAATTCTGACACTGATCCTTCCATCTGCAAACGTAATTAAGTACAACTTCCCCTAAACAAAGAATATCTTTTTTTTTCCCCTTCTCATATGCAGCAATTTTTCAGCCACCACTGTTCTGTCCCTTTACTTAGAAGGAGAAGGCTTCTTTGACATACTCTCCTCTCTTTCTTACCATTTGCAATGAGCAGGATATCTGCTTCAGATATCTATATAAAAACATTTACTCCCTTGGTACTGGAAAATGAAATATTAAATATGGTGAGAAATAAAGAGTCTATGTCTGCATTAAAAATAGTGCACTACTTCCTCCTTCAATGCACGTACAAAACTGTACATCTAGTTGCAGGAAAGGAAACTCTGGGATAAGTGCAAATTGTGTGTGTGCTTTTGGTTGGTATGTAGATTTGCATATCCTGTGTTTGCAGCTTAGACAGAATTTTTTAAAAGTGATCCTAGAAAGATTACGAGACAAGAAAGGATTTTGACAAGCGCAGCATCTGTGTACAAGAGTCTGTGTGCGTATGTATCTATCTGTGCATCTATCTATTCCCTATGTAATGCATACTGAATATTTTAAAAGTGTTATGGAAAAGAAACCTGAATTCCTTGAAAGATAGTTGTTTACAAGAGTACCTTAACATGCAGCTTTCTTTATTGCTCTCTAGGTTGTATCATATATCATTTGGTTCTACATGCTTCTTTCTCTTGGTATTTCTTTTTATGCTGTCAGATCCTGCCATGTCCATTCAAATCTAAAATTGTCTGAAACTATCTAAGTAACAACAAATCTGCTGTGTGAATAAAATCTTTATGGCGAGCTGCTAGGTTTCCAAGGCACATGCATAATAGAAATTCAGTATCACTTCATTTGAGTAGAGGCACTGCTAGCTGCATATCATGGAGTCCCACAAATTGTCCTATGTAAGGAAAGATTATGACAGAAAGACAGCCCTATGTATAAGAGTCTACTAAATGTATTCCACAGCCAGCTGTGTGAACCACCTTGGGGAAAAATGCATATGAATGCACATGTATATTAGAGAGGTTTCTAACAATGATCTCATTCTGTACCAACTCTGGAATACTTTTGAAAAATATGACAGTTTAGCTGAATTATATGGAGAAGACATTTGGAAAAGCTGTCTGAACATGAATTGTGCTAATTCCATATCTCTCTGAAATGTAGCAGTTTTAGTTAACACAGATTCCTGATAACAAAATTTTTTTGACCTCAGCTGAAATATGCTTGCAGACCTTAACTTCTCTATGGAATTTGAGCATGTCAGGTATCTCAGAAGAGAGCTGAAAATGCTGAGACATATTAAATGTTGATATTACATGAAAATATGCCACAAATAAATCAAATGAAACTATGTCTGTTTGTCTAACCTAGGTTTTGGCTGACAGTAGGTTTTAAAATATCTTTGGAGAAAGTGAGTAAAATTTTGGAAGTCCACAGTCAAGGAAATTAAATTAAGTTCAACATTTTATTTTAAAGATTGCATGATGTATTTCTTCCTATTCCAATTTTATTATTTTTAATAGAAGATAGCAAATATGGTAAATTCCATTAGTCTTTCATGATAACATCAACTGCTCCTACTCCCTGTTTTGTCTCCGCATGTGTACCCATAAAATCAAATAAAAGCATGATTCATGGGAAGTAGGCACGTCATTGTTCTGTTAATATTAATTAATACCTTGGGAAAATGTGGCAGCACGCATTTTACCATGGTCTGTACAAGACTTCTATAGACTTCAGATGTGTTCTAGCATTGCTGATCCGTTCTGAAATCCATGTCACTTCAACATCACTGCTGTTCAGTGCCTATGTGCAGCTGGCATAAGTGTGTCTGCTGTACTGAGCCTTCTTTTGCTGCACTGGTAAAGTACAAGTCCACTTCTTTCTATAAAATATTTAACTACAGTATTTACACGTTCTTTTCATACCGTATTCGTATATTAGTGTATATATACTTCCTTGCTGAAATAGAAGGCAGAAAGTTTTAAATGTAAAAACCTCCAAGGCTGATGCGTAACTCTANGGAGGGGAGTCGACATTTTACACCTGCTTTACTACTGGAATGCCTTTAGTTTAATTCCTTTTAGTTCCTTAGGTCTTCCCTCGTATCTTCTCCCATAAGTGAAAATTGTAAAAAATGAGAATTCTCAATATTATTATTACTCCAGGAGTTCAGTATTAACAAAGAACCAATGAATTTGCCTTGTACGTAAAAACATTTGAAATAGATGTTACCTGTAATGAACTGTACTTTTGTAACCTTGCTCTTCCCCAGGACATTAAAAAGATTGTAATAATGGTAAGGAAAAGACAACTCTGGGAAAAAAAATCTCTGGTACAAGAATAATATTAATGGATTGTAGTATCAAAATACCCTTTAAAGGCTAGGTGAAGACTGATCTGATGTGACATTCACAGCAAATAAAACTTCTGAGCCAGGTGGCCTCAAGCAGAAATCACAAGGCAAAAGCAAACAGTGTTTTTGAGTATGTCAAGGGATGGCTGAGGCTCTAGAGGGCCAGTTTCATGAAGGAGAACTTTTTCTGTTCTTTAACATTCAGTTTTGAAGACCTGAAAATCTTGAAATGCAGGATTATAAAAAAAGGTGTTCAAAACAAGTGTAGTGTCCCTAAATAGTGTTTCAGTGAGAACTGACATGAAAAATCAGCATGAAAGAAAGCTTGAAAAAGTGTCTCATTGTTATGGCATGAATTCTCTAAAATTATGAAATTTCTGAAGATTATAGATTATGTTTTTGAAATTCATTGAGTTAAAAAACAATGTGCAGGAAAAAGAAATTTAGTCAATTGGGGTTTTGATTTTTTTTTTTGGTCTTTTTTGTTTGGTTTGATTGGTTGGTTGATTTGTATTTTTATTTGGTTTGTTGTTGTTTTGGGTTTTGTGGGTTTTTTTGTTCTATTTTCTTTTGCTAGTAGAACTGAAGCTTTCTTAAGGGTGAGGTCTTTGTACACAATGAGAGTTTAAAAGAATGTTAATTTGCCTCATGTAGTCAGGAAAACACACAGCATTTCGCACAAAAGCAAAATATCTCCAGAGTCTTTAGACTGTGTAATTACCCAAGCCAGGCTGAGCTTGCTGCTGAATGAAAAACAATGAGAACACCTTACAAAATTAGCCCAGTTGCCCAAATGTTCAAATGGAGATTTAATAGCTTTTTTTAACTATTCAGTTTAAAAATGAGAAAGTGATCTTACAGTCTAATAAAATATAATCACGCTTTATTCAAAATTCACAATTCAAAGTCATTTTTTGTTTCTCTAAGCAAGATTTCACATAGCTGAGAACAATATAACTGGTCTAACTGCATTTGATTAATTGTAAAATCTTTCATGTTAGAAACCTTAACCAAGATTATTCAAGTGCCCCTTTAAAAGCTGAAGGGAATTCCTCCGAAGTTTGTTTTGAGTTGTTTTCTTTTTGTGGGTTTCTCCATTTCCTTTTTCCTTACACAGTCCTTTTTCCCTTTCTTCATGGATCTTAATCCACAGAAGTTGTGAGGGGTTTTGCAAGGCTGGATTCTACTCTTGCATGGGTCTGCTTGCCATTGTTTTGAAGACTAAAGGGGAACATATTTGGTGCTTAAAATTAGTGTCTTTTCCTTGCACTGTAAAAAAAAATATCCATAAGTAATTCCATTGTCAGTGGGATGACTCATTTAAGCAAAGGAAGCAGGATTTTGCTCTTTTTGTGAAGTTTTATTTCTCAGACGGTATTTAAAAAATCCTTCAATTTCTCCCCTACCTGCAATGGAGAAAAACCTTATTCAGTGTGCTGTTTATACTGATTGTATTATCTTTATTTATCTGTTTGTGTTAAACCAACAAGTTAGGCAAAAATAACTTTGGTAAAATGGTTGTTTTTCTCTGTTTCATATTGCTACTTTTTTTTGGCGGGACAGTTGCATGAAAGCCGTGCTCCATGATATCCCACTGATGCAAACATTCACAAATAGTCACAGAGGACATTTGATTCCTTCAAAGGTGCTTTGCCAAGGACTACAGAGGGACCTTGCAGGGGATTTGTAACCTTGGAAGGAAACATATGTGCCTGAACCTGTTTTTCAGAGGAATTCCTGTCTTTGTCACAACTATCCTTTCAAAGCTTCAACATAATATTTTTATGTAGGGTATCTATGAGTTTGTCACTTTGTTGATGGACATCGTTTAAGACAAGTGGAAATACATGAAGTTTTGCTAATAAAATGCAGAGTGATGTTTACCATGGTATGAAGAGGTGCTATAAGGACTCAGAAGCTGGTTCCACATATCGTTTGACTGCACAAGGTGAGAAATATCTGTTAGCACTTAATGTTTGAGAAAGTATGCCTCCAAAGATGAATAAATACTGCTAGAAACCAAAACAGGAGGAATTTATGAAACAATTCACTTCCAAATAAAGTTGTAAGAAAACAATTAAAAGGGAAAAATCATAGACACTGAACATTTCAAACAGATATTAAAAAGTATCAGATTGTATTTCTTGTTATTTAATCTTTAGGAAAAACTGGAAATAACTCAGTTACTTTAATAGTATAGGACACATGCAGAGGACAACGGAGAGACATGTTTTCTAAACATGTTTCAAAATATTCATGATCTGATTTTTATTTTAGATAGTATTTTGATTATTAGAGACAAATGTTATTCAAAAAGAAAAGGCAAGTATTTTGTGACTAATTGACAATCAGGAGACTAAATTTTTTTGAGATGGCTGTTTATGGAAAGTTAGGAAGTGCACTCACATTTCTGAAGAAAATAAATTTCTCTCAAAACTATTGTGCTTATTCTAGGGCTTTTATTCTTGAGGACTTTTTAGAAACAACTGGTGAGATTATTTCTCTGGGCATCTTTGGAATATACTGGTATGCAAAAGTGGGGGAGGTGACCTTCTGTTAATTGAGTCATTCAACTGATGACAAAACTCAAAACTATATTCATTAAAAATACTCAACTGACAAGAGATTTAATGCTCAGTGGGGACAAATGATTTAGTGTATTTAAAGAATTTTAGAGACTGATCTTGTGAAGGCTTACTATTGTGAGTAGTTCTACTCAAGTAAATCTTACAACATGCTTATAATGTTTAAAGACCTGTGTAACCGTATGGTACAATTACTGAAATTCTTTAATTAATCCAGACCTTAACTATGGAGCAGGATCTGGGAATATATTTTAATTTGAAAATCACAGTGTGTGCATATTATTATGAATAGAATTTCATTATATTTTGCTTTACACTGTGTCTGAGCTCAGTAAAGTGCATACCTGAAATAGCAGACACTGAATGTTAATGTCTGCTATGGTTAGCCTTATGCCAGTGTGATCAAAAAATACCTACCTTTATATTTATTTTGAGCTTGCAGTGGTAACTTAAATTCATTTGAATCTTATTATATAAAGTAAAAGAAAGATGAGCTAATATAAATATATATGAACAAATATGCTTAATCATTTTTAAACATTAAATGTTCAGAAATTTAAAATCTTTATCTCCATTGACTTGAGTGCAAATTTTTAGTGGCTTTAATAATTAATACTTTGTGATGGTATTTTGTGTAGTGGAATTTGGATGTTTCTATGTGTGAAATTCTTTTTCCTGCCTCAGAAGTTAAACAGAATTCCAAAATCAGCATTGGTATAAATAGGTATAACTTTATAGTTTAGAGTCTTCTATTTAGAGTATGAGATTAGTTTATTTTATGCATACTTGCATACATAGCATCATCAGTAATCTACCTCTTTAATTTAGAAATTCCTGAGATCTCAAAGCTAATTCAGTAAAAATAGAAGGTTTTTTGCTCAGTTTCCACACACAGGCAGATTTGCTTGTAGCAGTGAATTGGCATGCTGTGAACCCGATGAACAGCTGGATAAATCCATCTGAGTTTAGGGTTTTTAAGCCACTACATACATGATTGGGTGACTCCCAGTTTTGCTGCGTGAATTTCTCAGGCTCTCCATCTTTGATTTTCACATTAAATTTTTATTAGAAATTGTTGCGTAAACAAAAAATACTTATCAATTAGGCATGGACTAAATTCTTAGCTTTTTATGTTTATGCTTCTCATACTTTCGACATACAGTGGGTATACTCACAAGAGAATTTGGGATAAGAAGCATTATACTGCAGGACCATAAGAAAGAAAGAGAAGCTTTTTATAAAAAATCATTTTAGCATTCATACCTTTCTTGTCTTGCAAATTTTGAATGCTTAACTAGTAATAGTCTATCAAGTATAACTTATATTATACAATTAAATGGTCATTTAGGATTAGTTATTATGATTGTGCATACAAATACAGTAACTTTTGAAGTCTGTAATACATTTTACAACAAAATCATGTAAATTGTGCATTGCTCTTCTATGAAGAACAGAGTGGGGAAATAATTTCACACTGCATTGGATATGAAGGAAACTTGAAAATTATTTAGTTACAGATTTCTCTGACCAGGCTTGCAAAATGGCATATATTATGTTAATGGGCAAAAATTTGAAAATGAACTTGAATATTAAACACAGTAAGTTTGGGTTCTGACATGAATGCAGGCATGATTGGTGTATAGAATGCAAAGTAGATACTTTTTTAACCCTTACTCTTACAGAGTAAGAAATTGTGTCTTGTATATCAGAACACCCATAATTATAAGTGACATATCAGACAACAATTTTTTATTGCTATGAAATCCAATTCGCTGTCAAATCAAATTCCAAAGCTTAGTGTTCTTCCACTAATTCAACTGTGCTGTGCTGTGTTACCTAAAACAAGCCCAGGAGCAGCAGACTTTACTGTTAATAACCCTGGGGCATGAGGTGCTTCAGCCTTTGCAGCAGCTGTGGGCATCCTCCGGGCAGCATGCAGAAATGGTGAGCACCACTCCCTGTAATCCGGCCACACGTATCGCTCACTGGTGATTGCTAGGTTGGTGGTGAAGGCATCTATCACAGCTGCAATCATGACTGAGAAGTGAAAGACTAACAGGCACATTACGTACTGTCATCATCGGTGTGTCAGATATGTCATCAGCCTTTAGCCAGTTTTTACACAGTTTCTGAACTGTGTAATAGGGGTAGGTAGATACATATTTAGTCATTTTACTTGGCTTCAGCCGAAGGGGATGAGAACTGCTTGCTGTAATCCTCAAGGCCTGAGGAGTCACTCTGCACATTGCACAGGGAGGGCACCGTGCTCCACATTCTTGGAGGTACTTAAAGCTGCACTGGATGGGTTCCTGAGGAACCTCACGAGTCTTCAGAACTGGGCCTGGTTTGAACAGGGGATTAGTGGTCACATGTGGTCACATGGCCTCCAGAGACTCCTTGCAAATGAAATTACTATATGATTCCATGGCTGTGAGCATCACTGGGTGTGTCCATTCTTTTGTCTTTAGAAACCACCGTGTACAGAGCTCAGAAGTGGCAGGGGCTGTATTATTTTAACATGCTTCTTCAATGTGGTCCTGCAGAGGGCAAGGTCACCTAGAGCATACAGAAAGTCACATGTTTCACCGTGAAGCCTCTCCAGCCTTTAGAGAAATGGAGCTGAATTGCATGTGAGGCAAACACAAGAATTAATCTTGTGCCTGCGTGAGACCGAGATACCTGAGTACTTATTCTTCTGGTCCTCTAAAGTGCTCTGTCACTGCTCCTTCCCCCTGATTCACTGAGCAGGAACTGGACTATGAGACACTGGTAACTTCTGTGGTTCTTTGCAGAAAGTTGTTGGTTTTCCTTATAATATCAGGTCACGAATGAGCCTTTCCCTTACCGCTATTTCTTCTCCCATGAAACAGATGTATTCTGTTTAAAATTAGATGTCTTTTTCATGATCTTTCATACCCTTGGCATCCAGGAATGGCAGGCATGGGGAAAGCAGATGTGTCTGTGAGTGTCTAAAAATGCTGCTACTGACATGTGTGCATATGTGTGTGCTAGAGAGAAAAAACAAAAGTCAGAGATGAGAGAGGAATAAAATTCTGCTTATTTGGGTGAGCAATTGACATGAACTGTGCATGGTTTGCAGTTGGACAGAGTAATGACAGTCTCTTCATCGGTATCATAGCCTGTGCAAAGACCATGTTTAACTGCAGGAATGGAAAACCGACAATGGTCAGATGTCCACGGCAGGCTCACTCAGGGCTGATGTCTCATGCTGGCTGCGGGTTACCCTTTTCTCCTCTTACTCACTCCAAGCTACAACATAACTTTCCAGTTTCGATTGATTCTGTTAAGAGATGATAAGAAAGGAGGGCAGAAAGGGGAAATTAATCCTCGACGGTCAGCATAGGATGAGTTTGAACACGTGTTTACTAGCTGATAGAAGACATGCTTATATATTTCTGAGGTTTCTCTTAGAAAATTCCATTTTTGGCCCTAGGAGTACCCAGGTTTCAAAGTACGGTCATTTTGTAAATCATGCTGGTTTATGTAATACTACTAAAATCTCTAACACAGGTAGGAATTTTGTAAAACAAGATATCTAACGCGGCTCTGGAAATTTGATTAACATTTACTGCAGCTCTTAAGTCTTTGCATTTGCTTTGGTGGGTCATCAACTAACCATTCTTGCAACTGGTTGTCAAATGCAGGAACTAAAATGATAGTTGAAAAACTTAGGCTGGTCAAAAATGTTAGTTTTGGCCCAGGTCCTAACTAGGCATATGGAAGAAGAGAGAACAAGCGACAAACATAATGGATTCAGTTTTTCCTGAAATTGGTGGTTATTGGTGGTTTCCTGAAATAGGTGGTTGAAGATCTTCACAAGGTCTCAGAAAAAGTCAATTGATGAGCACAACAGTTAGGTGAGAAAGAGTATTTCTGAAAGCTACTGCTGATAAGTAGTTGAAGCTGCTCAGAAATAGTTGTTTATCTGAATGTGGAAGTGCACCTAGGAACTGTCAGACTCACAGCTAATTTGCTGCTGAAATACGTGCACTGGATTATAGGCACTTACTGAGAGACTAACAGTCAGCTACATGCACTCAAACCCTTTACTTTCCTGTTTGGGAATAATTCGTGCCTGGAGCCACATTCTTTCCTAACAATCTGGAGAATGTGACATAATCTCTTATTTAAGAAATGTTTGATTATTTTTTAAGCTATTCCATGTAAATTATGGATTTTATGGGGGGAGATTTTAATTCCTGGTTGTGTTTTAAGTTAAATACTTTCCAGTGGGGGGAGGGGAAGCTCAAATAGTATAAATCAGTCAAAGGTGATACATACATGCTTTTGTTGGTCTGCTACTAAGACATCAATATACATTTAATTGAAATATCTTGTTGGTCATTCAAACAAAATATCACCTGTCTCTTCATTTTCAACATGCAGGGGGCTAACAGTTAACAGTAAATTTTTTTTTTTTTTTTTTCTCCCAGAGCGTATTTCCACTGAAAGAGCAAAGCATTACAGTAGACTGGATGTTTTAGGTCATTTAGTTTGTTTTTGCTTTGGGTCATTTTACAGAAACACTTCTGCTCCCTAGCTTTAAAATGAGAACCACTCTACTCCCCAGATATTACCCAGGAGCACTTGGGAGCTCTTAATGATTAATACCATCGCAGTCCAGCCACAAACCTTTCTGGCGCAGATAATGCCAGGCAGCAAGCACATTTGACACTTTTAATGTATAATTAAGTAGAAAAAGTCAGCACTCAGTATGCAAATTTTTCAAAATGATAAATGATGCCATACAGCAGTAGGGATTGATTTGGTGTAAATGAAACTAATTAAGGAAATGTCAAACATAATTAATAAAACAGGTTTAAGCTGCAAAACATTGTCAATTGAATGAATGAGGAGGCATTGGCTCCCATTGTTTCTGCTTTATTTAGGGCTTGTGTTTAGCTTGTACTCTGTTCCTAAATGCACTTTCTCTACCTCACACCCTCCACTACCAATTCCCAGAGAGGGGGAAAATAAATTTGCTTGTCTCTCCACTGACTGCAGAAATTAATTGCAGAAATCTTGTCCCATCCAAGTGTTACATTCACTCACAGGACATTAACATAACTAATTTGAAAGAGCCCAAATGACTGCATAATAGAACACTGTCAGTATGCCTGACAGTCTTTGGTCATACCAAATTAGCTTGGTTTTCTAATTGAAATTTTTTTCCTAGGACTCTCTATTTTTTTTTTTTTTCTGAGCTATTCATTTTTGATAAGAACAAAGGTTTTATATTTTACAAAAGAGTGCTTGACCTATAATTACTAGGAGGAAATTAGGGGAGGTAGAAAAGTCAGATTTAGTCCTGGTAATGATGCTGGAGACCTTGCTCCCTCTGGGGAGCCTGAAGAATAATGGAATCTTCTATTTTTACAGGCGACCTGTGCACTGGTGCTGACTCTAACTGTGAATCCACTTTACCTTGCAGATCACTTGCTTAACACTAAAAGTGCCAACAGAATCACAGGCCATTATTTCAAATGTCATTCTGTGCCAATGCCATTTCCGAATGCCCTTCCCTTTAAATGAACGAGTCGAAGAACATCTGCCAGTCCTCTTATCTTGCCCTTGTAAATCTCCTGTTTTAAGAGTTTCACAAAATGAAAGTGGTACTAAATTTAGGTAAATGGAGTCACCAGTGAAGTTTTGCTTGGAAAAAAGGTATCACTAGAATGCTTCTTTTTTTCATAAAAGGCTACATAACCTGATTTTTCACACATATTTGGTTTTAGAGCAGAGGTTCTTTTTCATCAGTAAAGTTGTTTCTGATAATTTACTCTCTTCTTTTTTATATCAGACTCTGGGCTTGCAGCAGACGTTTTAAAAAACTTAAGTGGTAGAATAGCTGCATAATATCACCTCCCTAAGTTCAGGTTAGTGGTTTCCACTCTTTATACAGGATTCAAGTGTATGCATATTGGTGTGCACACACATTTATAAATTTAAATACCACTGTGTGTGTACATAACATATACACATAAAATATATAAAAGTTATCTAGAGTTTAAAATCCATATCATACTTGTATGCATTCATTATGTATACACATGTATATATATATATATATATATATATATATTTATATGGATTTTTACATAATTAAATACATATTGCATGATTTTTTCTAATGGACGTTATACATCAGACATAATCCAGAAGTTCTGAAGTTGGTTTTTTCTATAATTTTCCTATAGATCAAAGAGGCCACAACAGAGTTTGTGGTTTAAACATTAAAAAAAAATTTCTTTGTATGTTATGTTTAATGGTTATTTAAGAACTTTCCTAATATTGCTGTGAAATTTTCCATTTCAACATTAACTTGTATTCTGCTAAATTTGCTAATATAATTTAATTATTAGAATTGCTAGAAAGAACAGTGTTGAAAACACCACATTTAGAGCCTTTCCATGAGGAAAAATAAATCATATGGAAATAAAATTACGTGTAAAATTTTTCAAATTCCCTGTTATAGAAAACACTTGCAAGAATTTATAAAATCAGTAACAGCTTTTTCGAAGTCACGTACTTTCACTTGAGGACAGAAGGATATGGCTATATTTATGGTGTCAGCCAGCTCTGAAATAACTCTGTGTGGAAGCTTTGTGGTAGAGATTAAACTTGGTAAGTCCAGGTCATTTTTGGGAACCACCACATCCTGGCCGCAATTTCCTCTTCCACAGAAGAAGCGGTTGTGCACAGTCCTCTGTGCTTCAGACATCTTCCACCTTTGTCTGGGATGTGTTGACTTTGGTGCCTCAAAGGGTCAGTTGAGAGCTGCAGGGACCCTCGTAAATGGAATGAGAGGTTTTCAAATGCACCCCAGTGTAGAAACTGAGCATCAGTCAAGGAATTCAGTGCCCTTTTCCAGGCGATACAGCAGCTAAGATAATCCCAGGACTTTTACCTCTAAATTCTTCTTGTTATGTTTAAAGGAATCATTCCCTCATATTAATTATTTGCAATTAAATAAAGTATATACTTTTTGTTTGAAATTAAGAACAAATTAATTTAATTTTAATTCTTTAAACCTCAGTGTGCATTCCACCGTAAATCCCAGTTCCTAGCTTTCAGTACCTATATCAAAATTTGTGATACTCTCCACACCTGAGGCGAGAGAATTTACATCCTTTCTCAGAAGTCTTCTGCAAAATACTTCAGAGAAACTGAATTTCTCATGAATTATTTAACCAGATAACAACCTTTTCTAGAAGTTTCTTACATTTTCTGGTGTTCTCACCAGCTCACCCAACCTGACTCAGAAGTTACAGCCCTTTTACAGTAGCTCTCAGATGAAGTTTTATGCTCTTTAGTGCCAGAGTAACAGGTTAAATAATAAGAACATCCACATTGGCACTTAATGTCTGTTTCCTTACATGCAAATACTGTGAGTTGAATTTTAGCTATTTGTTTAATGCATCTAATATTTTAAGAAAATTGTTGCGTCTCCTGCATCTGTATCTTGTGCTGTTTTATTTAATGTTTGATTTCCTGCAATTTACCTTTATGAGAATGCATAATTTTCTAAAACTAGAAACAGAATCGTTCTCTAATATGTTGTTTTCGTTTCTTCCACTATGGTGTGCGTGTAAGGGCAAAAATGGGAACCACTGAGAGTTTAGGATTACCAGCATGACTGTAGACTGGTTCAGGTGCATCTGCTTGCTTAACTACAGGACTACCTATAGACCTTTCCAAACCCTTTCATTACCTACTTTTTCAATACCAGGTGTTCTCTCTGCTTTTTCATTCTGTATTTATATCACTTGACTTCTTTACAACAGTGTATTATAGTTTGCTCTGTTAGAACAAAAAAATTAAAGAGTTTCAGGTGGACCAATATTTTTCTTAATATGTTGTCATCAGGGGAAAAATGCAAACTTCTGCATCTGAACTTCAGTCTTCTATACTTAGTTTATGGTTCATGTCACAGTTTTGTTATCGTAATGCCAGGCTATATATTGGAAATAACTCAGAAGACTTCCTCCCTGAAAGCATTTACTTGATTCCTTGACTTCAGCTGGAGCTTAGTATGACAAGATCAGGATAAATCTGTTGAGATATTATTTCAGTAATGGTTGCAAGCATTACTGAGAGGCCACTCTATCCAAATATTCATCATTTTGGATTATGTACAACAATGTTTGAACTTGTTTTAACTGAATCTTAAAATTTAAAGGAATGGATTACCTTCCCAAATACTTCTAATTTATAATTCCTTCTTTGACATTAGGATAAAGACAGTCTTGTGAGACCTTCACTGAAGGACTTGGAGATGTATCTGCCTAGAACAGTGGATCATTGCACTGTCACAAGCTTTCTTACTGCACATTAACTGAACAGATAAAACCCAAAATTGTTCACTAATATTTTTCTCTATAGATCCTGCTCTTGTATATCCATGTATGCTTCCTATATCTGAGGACATAGATGTATATACATCTGAGGATGTACATATATATATATATACCTACATACCACATATACCAATATATGTTATATTGGATATATTTTGTATCAGCAGTTGTGTGGCCAGCAGGACCAGGGCAGTGATAGTTCACCTGTAATTGGCACTGGAGAGGCCACACCTCGAGTCCTGTGTTCAGTTTTGGTCCCTTTACTAAAGAAAGACATTAAGGTGCTGGAACGTGTCCAGGGATGGGCAATAGAGGTGGGGAAGGGTCTGGACCACAAAACTGATGAGAAGCAGCTGAGGCAGTTGAGAGTGTTCAGAGCTGGATAAAAGGAGGCTGAGGGGGGCCTGTATTGCTCTCTACAACCACCTGAAAGTAGGCTGTAGCAACACGGGGTTCAATCTCTTCATCCGAGTAAGAAGCAACAGCACGAGAGGAAATGGCCTCACAATTTGCCAGGGCAAGTTTAGGTTGATATTAGGAAATATTTCTTCTACCAGAAAGATTGCCAGGCATTGGAACGTGCTGCCTGGTTAAGTAGCAGAGTCACCATCCCTGGAGGGACTTAAAAGATGTGTACAGGTCTTGGGGACATGGTTTAGTGGTGGACTTGGCAGAGCATGCTTAATGGTCGAGATCAGTGATATTAGGGGTCTTGGTTCTATATTATTTATATATGTGTGATGGCATATGTATAGATGTATTACCATTAATCTCAGATACCAGTCCTACTTGATGGACTCATTAAGACAGGCTGCAGAGGCTGGGGCAGTGTTGGGGAAACCATGCCTATAGGCCTGTGAGTCTCTTTGTAAGATCCACTGTTGGCTACCACTGCGGTCGGTGAGGTGTTTCAGCAGAATACTTTGGAAAAGTTTCTGGAAAACTTTTGAGAAATTGGAATGTGTGCTAAAATGTGACCATGCTGCTTGGATGTCCACAAATCCATTTTAAAGTTCACCAGCACTCAGCACGCTCTGACAGTCACCAAAAAACCTGTCAGCCTTCCTGGCTGTCATTTTAACAGACGGCAGGTAGTGCTACAGAAGGCTAAACTAATATGTACGGGGTGGCAATAAAGTACATGGATTTCACTCCAATTTGATGATTCATAACTGCATATATATGGTTTAAGCTGGCATATGTAAAGTGGATACATGATAATATGAATCATGCTTTTAATGATACTTATCTTAAAGTAAGGATGAATGGTTGAACACACGTGCATTACATTCTAACACAAAATTGATTCTTAATAATGCTAATAATAATAACAACAGCAAAAACCATAATGTTATATAATAATGATGACTAATAAATAGTAGTAGTAATAAAAATAATAAAAATAAAAATAAGAATGAAAATTAAAATGAAAATGAAAATAAAAATATCACAATACCTTAACTACTCTGTCCCTCAAAACAACATATGTCATGAAAAAAAATAACTTTCAACCTTGGAAAAGGTTTTCTCTAAAATCATTGAATAAATAGTAATAAAAAAGCTCACATATACATTTCCTTATTGCCTCTTTTCCCCCCTAGGTTCTGATTTAATGAAACAGATCATTTTTCTACACTGCTAACTTTCTTATTCTTAGACCATCGTGGAAATAGTGACTTATACAAGTATTCTTCAAAATATTGCTTTATTTACAGTTTCCAGACATAACTTTCCACATGAAATCTTATGACAAAGACAGTCAAAACAAGAAAACAATAGGAAAGTTTATGACGTATAAAATGAATTCCTCAAAAGAATTTTCTTTCAAAATGCCAAGGGTTATAAGTCAACTACATGCAGCACATATTACTATTTATTACCTTGCATTTGGCTGAATTTCATCTCTTTTGACAACCTTGGGTAAATCATGCAACATATTTCATAAAATATGAGCGCTGGACCTTTTTCTGAAGACACTACTCAGTGAGTGAACTCATGCTATTCGCTGCATCCCAGTTGTCATAAGCTCTCTTAAGACTGGGACTTTCTCAAGGTCCTGTGTTGGCAGACTCAAAGAAAAGGTATTTATAGAAGACATCTGCAAAAGCTGATGCTTTGTCCAGTTTTCAGAGCTCAGACAGAAATCAAAATACAAATCAAGATACTCAAGTTTCTCTTCTGAGCAAATTTACTAGGTGAAAGCTTCATTTTTTTGGTTTTGTTGTATTTGAATATGTTCAGAGCACCTCAAATATACAGCTTCATGGCTAATGTACTTTTTTTTCTTGAAGACTCATTATTTTACAATGAGGTTACTGAACCTGGACCACATAGTACGCATTACTCAGCACGGTATTACTCAAAATATACATGGCAAATGGGATTCAAAACAGTGCCAAATAGGCATCTGCTTTTAGCAGGGAACAAAAATGCTTGTAGCTCCTTTATTAAAAGGTATTATGGTCCATTTATTTTTAAACTATCTCTCTAACACCATTAACTAGCATATAATTTAATGTACTCCCAAGCAACTTGACTTTTACATCTCCTTCAAAATATTAATTTGCTTTTGCAAATTGATGTAAAAGATGCCTGTGACCCCTGGAATGATTCAAACCACTAACAATAAATTAGATTATCCTTTAAAACAAGATAATATTTTTTATTTTTATTTTTGAATAAAAGTCTGCCATTTCTGGAAATGAGATAATGCTGCTTATAGAGAACTACAACTTGGAAAAGTTACAATTATTTATTTTGTCCATCCTTATCTGTGGCAGTGTTAAGGGACTTGCTTCAGAAAATTTTCAGTCTACTCAAGCATTTTTAATAGATTAAATAAAAAAAAATTGTTTGGTTTTTTGGGACGATTTAACTTCAATAACTGGTCATTAGGCTAATGCACTTTCTTACCAAAGAGTCACCCTCAAGTGTTACAGAGCACTCTGTTTTCAGAAATGACAGAAAACCAAAACTGTCCGAGAACATGCTCATTTTTAAAAAATGATGCAAATATCAATCTTCTTATTCAAAATCTGCACTGCTGAAAAGGAAAATCTTACAATTTAACTGAGGCATATTGTATTATGGTGCATTTGAAGATGCTCGATAAATCACTAGGCTTAACTATCACAACTGACTTTATTTATAGGGCAGTTGTCACTTTAACCCATAGGGGCCAAGCAGGAGAAATGTCAGAAGAGAACACTCAAACATATATGACTTGAATTTGACAAAGCTGATTGCTGAAAGCTGTAACTGACTCATATCCTCATCTTGGATATGTACCAGGAGAAGAAGAGTAACCTCCCCAGTGGGTTGTGTTACATTCGTTTTCCCCCCTCAGGTCCCAAGGATCCACTTGCTAAAACCTAAGATCCTGATACAAAGCCTATGGAAATAACGGCAAGACTCTTATTAATTTTGATGGAGGCCCTAAGGGTTTGCTTCCACCTCCTTATTTGCATTGTATATTGGCATAAGCCTCCTTCAGCAAAACATCTAAATACACATTTAATTTAAGCACATGAGCAACACAATGGATTATTATGCAACTGGTCTTGCTGATTGCAGTCAGAAAGGTGCAGTGGGGTGAAAAGGTCTGGCTGCACGCTACTTTGGCATTTTCTATCTCAAAAAAGACATTGATTTATAACGCATGGAGATTGTAACTTTCATCTTAGGAAATGCAGCCGTATTTGTACTTTCTATTATAGTTCTGTGTAGCGAAAAGGTCTAGAAAACTTGATCTCATTATCAGCCCAATTAATTATAGTTGGGCTCTTTCTAAAGGATTTATGTAATATTTATAGGCTTTCTTAAAAGTGTGGAGTGTGGAGTTTTCAATTTATCCCACAAAGAGGCTCTGCGCTGATACATATCTAGATGTTCAGAATATATCTTACCACTAAACAGATATTGCGAGTCATTAGTATGAACAGAAAATGGCTTCAACTGCACACTTAATGTGGATCTGAATTTGCAAAATCACGTAGATTGTATGATAAAAACATTTACAAAAGAAAGAATTACTACAGAAGCTTGAACCGAACATTCACCTCCTCTGCCTGCTCCCAGTTCCAGATATTAGGAGAATAATATGGCCAGGGCAATTATTTGATTAGTTATTACAAGAAGGGTATTTCTTTTAAAAGGAATCTGATATTAAAGTGCAAGTGTTTTTGTATGTCAAAAGTTTAAAATGTTCAAAATATTAAATATCAAATTAAATATAAAAATATTAAATATCAAATTAAATGTATTTCAAATGTTTCGCCATTTTATTATACTTTCAGGACTGAGAGGAGTCATATTCAAGTGAGTACCACTCTGACATGAGATGTGGAAAATGGGACATGTTCATAAATTGAAAAGGTTTTCTTTACCTTCTCTTGCTGCAAAAGATATTTTTCAACCCTCTGTTACTTCCTGTTATTCAGAAAGCTGCCTTTTATGAAAAAAAAAAAAAAAATCCTATTCTGAGTTTTAGACACATCTAGGTTGTGTAACTGCAGTATTCCCATCCATGCTATCCTGCTAAACCACAATATATGTATCTGCTTTTGAAAGTAAGAAATTGAGATTTCAGTGAGCCTAGAGATTACCACTCAAACCAGCCATGACCGTTCTGCAAGGGAGACATTTCTGACTGTTGGACACTGCTCAAATGCTGGTTCCGTGATGCTACCTCCTTCCTCCACAAAACAAGCTGTGTCTAGGTTACAGCAAATCTTGTTTTGTGGCAGAACAGAACAAAGGTCTGGAGGAAAGTCTGGAAGCCTTATCTAGTAAATTAGAATGGCAGGGTCATTTGTTTTATATGCGGAAAAGTGATATATTAATTTTTATTACAGTCATATGTTCAAAATCTTCTTCTTTTCCCTGTTTCCCTAACTTCTTCTCTGAAAAATCCAGATGTCAGCAGTTTGGAGAGTTGGGCAAGAACAAATATGGAGATATATTTATAAAAATTTCATTACATGTCACTTACATTGTTCATGCTTAAGAGTTTATAGATCTGATTAAATACAAAAAGAACAGGAGTTGTCTTTCTACTTATTTTGCATTTTAAACGCAGGAGGAGAAAGGGTAACCCTTTTTTTTTTCGTGTACTTCACCTTAAAGAGAGAACAAAAAAACCATATTCTGGCCTGTTTTATTGAGCTGGAAAAATAGATCTTTACAGTGCTTACATCTCTCTTTTTCCCAAGCCATCCAGCCTTGACCTTACCAGAGATTATATCCTTAGGCTACGTCGAACCTCCTTAACACCCTGTAATCCTCATTGTTTCACTCACAAGCAGATCAGAATTGAAAGCTTCTTCATATTAACTGTTAAGCAGCCAAATTCAGATGAAAAGCTAATCTATTCAAAGCAGTTGCTCCTCAAAACAGGTCACACCATTTACTGCTATACTGAAGTGGGAAGTGACTAATAAGGTAAACTTTTGCTTAGGAAAGTGGCTCTAATGCTATTCCATCACTCTTGTGAGCTGCTCAGTGAAGCAAGTTATCTGCTGTCCTTCCTTTTCTACATTTATTCTGCAGCCTGATATTTAAGCTTAAAGCAACATATATATAAAAGCAGCTTTCTCTTTTATAAATGTGTAACCAGTGAGTTTTAGACATATATTTAAATATAGTACAAAAATGTTGCACTATAATTGTAGGATATTTTTCCTAAATCGTTTTATATAATGTAGACATCACTGTTGCATAAAATAATTTTTCTGTTTGTTTTTTTTCATTCAAGGGTCATTTTTGGAGCTTGTCCCATCAGTTAAAAATGTGTCCAAATTTCAAAAATATATTATCAAATATATGTACAGGTTGATGTCTTTTTTTTTTCATTTAACAAGCTTTATTATACTTCCAGTGTGCTAAGTCTATTCTTGATCTATCAATCAAGACTTGTCTTGCATTTTCTGTCTCCTCTGAAGAATGTTTCACAAAATTTAAAGAAAGTTTTTACATGTTTTTTTGGAACTTCAAGATAACTATTTCTTTTTGATTTAAAAAAACAGCAGAAATTCCTTTAATGTCAACATGGTAATCTGAATATGAACTTTACAATAGTTGTAGAATTTTCTGAAACTCAGTTGAAATTAAGGCAGAAATCAACAGCTAATTGATATTAAAAATATATTAATTATATAGATTAAATACTACGTATAATTTAAAAGGATAAATAAATAAAAATTATAAACAAATAAATAAGACAATGTAATCTGTTTCTGAAGATGATCATGCATGGACTAATTTCCCAGCAGTCATGAATCTTAGGCATGACTCAATTAAACGCATGAAACTAATCAAGAAAAGAGAAAATACAGATTAAAGGGTCTTTTTGTTCTTTTAAAAACTGAACTCTCACAGCACAGCTAAATTAAAGAATCATGAGCCTCTGCATGTGATTTGGTGATTGGAGCAGCCTTGGGAGCTGCTGGAAGAGTTTTCACTTTTGTGGCCCGTATCTCCTGCTTAAATGGGCTCAGAATTTAGCCCTGAGGCAGTGATGTACCGGGTTAGACTTTAAACCCTGGTTTGCTCCTATCCGGGTAACTTCTTGCATGAATTCATTATTTTTGCAAAAGTACAGACACTGAAGCAAAGGTTCCCCTGCAAGGGCAAAAGCAGATTTATTACTAATGGAAATAGACTACTAATTCTATGTTCACTCTCATAAAACTCTTGCAGTGCAGCAAGGAACAGAAATTAAAGAAACGTTTGGAAGGTCAGCAGCACAGGAATATTATGTAAAGAACAAAGACTGTGGATTTCAAAGGGTGAACTGCAGAAGTGTAAAATGGGCATCTAGTCTCAATCCATCAACTATAACATTCCATATACTGTGTTGCTGCATATGGCGAAAAAGGTCCCTTGCTAAGCAGAGCAAAAATAATCCATTAGAGTGTATGAAAATATCGCTACTGGCAAAAGATGCCTTTTTTTTTTTCTTTTTTTTTAAATAATTAAATTTAGTTTTCTAGACTTGGAGAGAAAGAAAAACAAAAAAAAAGAGAGAAGAAAAATTATGAACTTCACTGACCTGAAATGTCCTTTGCTTAGCTGCCTTGAAAGAGAGCTGTGTAACTTTGGGATGATTCTCTGTTCGGAGACAGTGATGGGCACAGACCTGACAACTACATTTTAACCACCATAGACAACATGTGGGAAAAAATCCCTGGAAGATCAAAGAGTAGATTAATTAACTCCAAGTGTTGTTCCACTTTGATGCAAATAGTACATACTAAAAATTTCCTCGTTCAACACTGATGGTCCAAAATCATGCAACAAACGATTTTGAAAGGATTTTACCCCAGTTAGAGTGATATCCGTGGTGTATTCACAGGGAATGCATCCTCTTCAGCAGATTGAAATTAAGGCGCACTAAGGTAGGACAAGCATGCTGGTTTTGGTACCTAACTAAGCCAGCCTTCTCTTTTAAGGAGAACACAGGTTGTTAGCTATACTAATATAATCACTTGTGTTACTGCAGTGAAGGCATGTGCCACGTTTTCAGATATTTTATATTTCTATTTCGAGTTCATATCCCCCCATAAAATAAATTGTGTTAATTTTTCTTAGCAGAGTTTGAATTTGAGAGGGAAATATTTTTTCCCTGTAAACACTCTAGTCAATGAACTCTTTGAGTCTTGTTTCCTTTGTCAATAGGGAAAGACATAATTTCACCATTGCAAACTGAAACAATGCTACCTAACAAAACAAAACAAAAAGCAATACTAGAGAGATGTTTTGAAATTATAATCAGCGAAACGTTAATCCAAACACCACTTTCCTTTTAACCAGCTAAATTTGGAAGGCAGTTTTTAATTTTTGATGCATTATTACCTAGTTACTATCCAAATCATATTAATACCTATTGTAGTGTAACAAAAAATCTAAACAAATGCTCAGACACTGAGGGACTATGTTTTGAACAGTCACTATTTATCAGAAATGAAAATGGAGATGTCCAGAAGTGCATGGTCCTACGTGATGCTCACATGGCAAAAAAGTAATGCCTACAAGCAGACATGAAGGCTGAATCTTCAGGTTCATCCATTTGAAAGATTACACCATAGGTAGGAATTAATTTGGAAAATCGATCATATAAAGAATAATAAGTAGATTGTGACAGAAAAAGGCTGTTTATTTCAACACCTGCACTCCACAAGCAGCAGATTTGGTAGGTGTTTACATGCAATGGGGCTGAAAAATCTATCTGATCCTCAGCGCTATATTTGCATGAGTAACATAATAGGGCGGAGTGGTTATATTTCCCCTCAATATAACTGATAATAACTCACACAGTTATTACTCTAAGTTTATAAATACTTCATCACAAAAGATAATGGAAAATTAGTAGCTCAGAGAAGAATCCTAACCATGATTAAGGGATTGGAGGAATTAAAATATGAAAAAAAATTAAGTACTTAATATATATTTATAGCTTGGCTAAAGACAACAGGAGAGTTCATAATAACTGTGAATATTTGAAGGGAATATTCACTAAAAATAGAGACTATTTAATTGACCATACAGAGGGGATTGAATAGGAGAAATTTAACGTAATTGAGAAGGGGTTAGCATAGATAATCAGGAGAAAAGCTCTGGACAGTGACAGCTTCTGGGACCAGAAAAATGTTTTGATTTTTTTATGCTTTGTTGTATACCTTAGCAATATCCCTTTCACTAATGCCAACCACTGGTCTGTCAGAGAAGAAGATAACTCACAGATGTAAAGAAAAAACGCTACTAAAAGCATTACAAATGTTACATGACAAATCATTGAAAAACTTCCTCCTGCTCTTGGAAAGCAGAAAAATGATAGAATTTCCTTTAAAAATGTGGTCTGTCTCCCGCTTACATCTACCTATTACCAATCTGTAAATACACAAAAATATTTTGCCAGTTGCTACATACAAAAATACATTTTTGAAAATTCTTCTGGAAATAGTGCACTATCAAGGTGTGTAACAGGATTGATTTTGTACAACAACCAGACTACTGGCAGCATGACATTGTCAATGATCATCCAGTCAGGGAGGCTTTGCCAAACACCTCTTGGACTATTGGGAAGGACAAATCTTTCTAAGTGCAAGCAGATACCTCATATTTTTCACTTTTTTAATGTGAAAGTGTTGAAAACTATTGTGAATGGAACAGCAGCATGATGGTAGAAGGCATGAGAAACACACAGTAGCAGTATTTGCAAAGCTATGTCTGACAAATGTCTCCTTATATTTTTAAAATTTATATAAAAGTAAAAAATCTCTGAAAAAGTACTGGCACTGACTTCTGATATTTTCGACTCACCATTGAAGATGAGGGCAGTGTTTGAGGATGTTTGCAGTATTTTCAGTCTTCTCTTTAGGGAAGTTATTTGGGAAATGCCAGACAGAAAATAATGCATTTGGTCAATCCTTGGTCTGATCCGGAATGACTGTTGCCATGGAACATTGGAGCTCTGGTGCTCATAAGATATAGCATTGACTTTGACATGGAAAATAAAACAGGGCCATTACATGGTAAACTGCCAGGGCTCACTCCCACCATCCTTAATCTTCTTGTATGTCCTGGTAGGGCTGCTCTTCCCACATTTTTTACAGCTATCACTCTGCTACAGACATGATCTGCAGTATCCTTTCGCAATGACAGCCACTTGGAGAAATTCCAGCAAGGCAGGTTTTCCATCAGGATCTATTAAAATAAAACATTTAATTGGCAAAATTGTTGAATATCACTGAACTTCTCAAAGTTATTTTGAAATGAAATTCTAGGAGTTTCTTTTAAATCTTTCACTTACCTTCCTCTTCTAGATTCATGTTTGTTATAAAAGAACCCCTAAACGGTGAGGAGAAAAAACTAGCAGGATAGCTCCTCAGGGGAAAGAAAAGTTAGCATTCTATCAGGGTACATTTTTGAAAAGTCACAAGTTTTCTCAAGAGTGGAAAAACATTTCCTACTTCATGCTGATATTAGTATAAACTCCTTTAAAGGAAATGGACATTGTAGTTTAGCAATTTGCATGCAGTTTCAAAGAAATGTAAGGCACGGAACAGCGCATATGACAAAGTAACCTCGGCTTATCTACTGTTTTCTGGTCTGAATTTCCACTGATGCACTCATAAGCAAGAGTCACAGGAAGCCCCCTTTAACTGGCAGTTTAACATGTTGCAGGGAACGGACACACATTTCACAACACGTTGCTTACATGCCAAGTGCTGTTTAAGCCCACTCTGTATTCAGCCCACTCTAGAAATCAGTGCATCATGGACTTTGCTTACTATCTTGCTTGAGAGAGGAAAATAAAGAAATAATAATGAGAGTACTGAGAGTTCTCTGGATCCTCAACATTTTTACAGAAGTATCTTTGAAAAAGTAAGTAGATTTTATGCATAATTTTCTATAGACCTAATCACAAAAACTACAAATTACAAAGAAGACCTTGACACAAAGATAGTAATTTTTAATATATTAAATTTGTTTCTTTCTCCTCAGAGCATTTCTGTAGAGCATCTGTTTCTAAATTCTTCCCTTAATCAACATCCAAATTATTAAATAAGATAATAATATTCTTATTTCAGTCTATTTTTTACATTCTACTGCCTTCAGCAGAACTATTCTTTGATTTTACCTCATATATTTCCTCACTGGTGACCCTATGCAGACAGGGTGAGTTTTGCAAAGGTATAAGATAACAGAAGAAATGAAGGACCTGAGGAATGTAATAATAGCTGCCTTGACAAAATATGAATACAAAGGATTTTGTTGCTTTCTTTTTTTCCTAACATTCAAAAAAAATATTGAGGGACCTTTTGTTTTCTCTCTTCTACATTTCCTGTCTCATCATTATTCATTCTTATGTTTTGACTTCAGACTTAGAGGTTTTTGATGCCTCTCTAATACCAAGAAAATAAATGTTATATGTTTCTTTAACTTTAAATTTCTAAAGCACCTCTTACACCATTGAAAATAGTTTAAGTTTCATGTGGTGTCACAGCCAGCACTGAATGAGTTTGACATGTAATTATATGAGTCATAGAACACACTATAGTGGGTAAGCAGATTATCAGGAATTTTTTATTTAAAATTTGTAACCCTAGAATTGTTGTACACGTTTGCTTGTATTCATATGGTCCTGTTTGGTAGGACCATGGACAGGTGTAGGGTTTGATTACCATATTTTTGCTGACACTATCAGAAATTATCTACCAGGCATTATAACTTAAAATAAAGTGATGACTTAACAGATATTTCCCTGAAGTGATTGCTGCCAGCACAGAACTTCTCTGGGCAGCATGACTTGCCTTACAGCTGTTCTGTGTCTTTTGCTGGCCAAGTGTCATAAGGATGATTTCAATTTGGCCCATACAGTGAAATAAATATTTTCTGTTGCTCTAATGTGATACCCATATGCTAGAGAACCTTGTTCTGGATGGAGATTTTCAAGAAATTTGAATTTGGCACCTTATTGTCTGCTTTGTCAGGGGTGTCTAACACTGAAATTCCATCAAGCAGTCAAATCGACCCTCAGTGCTATTCCGTTTAAATCATCAGCAAAATCAAATATGGCTCTAAGCAACTGGGATTTCTGAGTAAATAGTCAGGCAAACTTGAATCCTGGATGTTCTTTCCTATCCAAAGAGCTTTTCCAACCTTCTTGGAAGTGGGGAATCTCAAACTTTCTTCAAATCTGAGCAGCAATGCTTAGGTTCATTCCTAATAAAAACAAAATTAAATTATTTGTGGCCATTTTGAAACTCCCTCAATTAAATCTATGCTGGAATCAGAAAAGCTCCAGGAAGGATAATTTTTCCCTTTACATTTGCATTTTAAGTTTCACATAAATTTCTGGGAATAGATGATTAATCCAACCAACATGTAAACATTAAATTTATGGCTGTATTTTTTTAATACCGAATTGATAGCAAATGTCCTAGAAGTACATAAGAATCACTTTGGATTAAATCATCTTCTTCCAGGTAATTTTAATTTAATCCTAAATCCATCTACTTAAAAATTGATATCTAGGATCTGTGAGATGGACAATAGCAGCATCGAAGTAAATCAGGTAAAAGAGAGATAGGCCTGATCAAGAAGAAGCTTCTCCACCACTTGTATCTTTCTGGCATCACTGTGATGCCATACAAACCTAAAATCAAGTGCATGGAAACCATAAAACAGAGTAGGAATGTTTATGACCTTAAGTATCATTCTAGGAATCATTACAGGTATTTCAATTACAGACAGGATAAAACAGATACAATGGAGATGATGCTGACAATTCCTGTCTGTGCAGTCTCCTGTGAATGATTTCTGCAGCCAAGGAATGTTTGTTTGTTTGTTTCCTTGTGCCTGTTGTTCAATTTCCTTACTATAAACATGGCTGCAGCTCTCTCCTCACTTTGTTCCATGATATTTTTTAACATAACTTGTCTGCAGAATCTTGGGATGTGAATGTTGCTGCCAGCATTTCAGTGTAAAAAAAAAATGAAGCACATTTTGTATTTTTTTTTAATTGCTGTGTATCTACATTGTCACCCAAAAAATTTATTATATATACATATATAGAATATAGTATTTTATATATAATATAGATATATAGTTCTCTCCCCATAGCCACACATTGTAAAGCTTTGATTGACAAGAAAGTTTACATTAAAAAGATCTGATGTGCCATCGGTGTAAAACAAGATTTTTGAATGACGTCTTAACAAAGGAAATACTACACTGATCACATCAAGCAAGAGCAATAGTACTTGTTATTATCACAAGACTGCATGGGGTCAGCTACCCAAAAGACTGGTGCCTTTGAAATGTCTGTGATTCAGCGCCACCTTCACTTTGGTCATGCAGGTGTACCTCCGTCTCCTTCTGGTTGGACACCTAATAGTCTAAGTGTGTTTCCACTGATTCTGTTCTTTTTGAGGTTGTTTTATCACAAGCAATTGGCAAGGGTTTTAATACAGGAGGGCTTTGAGCGTGGCACATTTCTAGTTTAGTTTATATCTGTTGAAAAAAAAAAAAGGGGGGGGAAAAAAGCCCCTTCGAATATTCTCTTTAATAACTTGAAATTTTAATAAGGACCTAAGGAACAGTTGAACAGAGAGTGAACTTATATTTAAATTAGGACTTTGAGAGCTTGGAGATTCTAACTTGGTGAACTCTAATTAAATCCCACAAGGCCATCAGGTCTGCCTCCCTAGCTCTTGATGGTGAAAGTGAGGTCTTCAAAAAGCATCCCTTGACAGTATACAAGTGGAAGGAAAAAAAAATCCTTCAACCCTTCACGATAGCATTTTATAAAGAAAGAATTCCTGAAGGAGTACCAGAAAATAGGAACAATAGTTAGAGTACGAAACTGTAAAAAGCTGAGAATTGTGTTTTGAGTATTAGTGTAGCAGTCCTCCTGAAATTCAGTTTTGTAATGTTTTTAAAAGACCACTGCTTATATAAATTTCAGTGGACCGGAGGCTTACAGAAAGTGTCATAAGATACACTGTCATTCTGGTTGCTACTGTATTATATTTGGCTGAAACATGAAGGAATATTGGCTGGATGTTTGATATTCTGCCTCATTTGGTAAAACATATTTGGCTTGTTAGGCAATTACTACTATTTAAATAAGCATGTAGCATGCATGCTTCAAATCACGAAGTACAGAGAGGTGACTAGATGCCTTCCTGAGTTTTGCTCTAGCTCAGATTTTAAATTAACTGGAAGTGTTGTGGGAGAAGATCTGAGCAGATCTAAGAAAATAAAAATATTTTAATTTTTATATGTCTGTAGTTTAAAAGTTTGGTATATGGAGATTCAAGTTGCATTTCAGATTTTTGTTCATTTTTAATTATTCTAAAGTTTACAGAATAATTCACAATGATTTTATCTTGTCAGCCATTAAAACACGTGACAAAATAGATCTTTTCCTTGAAATAAAAACCAAAACATAACATTTAAAAAAACCCTAAAAAACAGCAACAAAAAAACTCAAAACAAAATAACGAAAACCTCTCTATTTGGAAAATTTACCATTCCTTTTGGAGAACAAAACTTTTTCGTTGAAGATTTGTATTGAAATAACAAATTTGTACAAAACATCCCTCTATTAGAGCTGCTAACTTAGCTCTAATATGGTCAGATTTGTCAAATTGGTTCTTGATACAGATAAAATGTTTTAATGTTCTTAAGAAAATACCCATAAAATTGAGAAAATAATTCATTATATGGTTTTCATGAAAATCAGCATTTATTCACAGTTAGCTCTTTATGTTTGTTACCAAGTTGTCCTTAGACATTATTTATCATATTTCTCTGAAGAGACTCTGCACTATTTTTTTGTGTTTCTCACTACACTCAGAAAAGACTTATACTGTGACAGACTTACAGAGGATCAGTGGTGATTTTCTCCTAAACTCAACAACTTTCTTTTTTTCTCAGCGTTTCTTTCTCAAAGCACTAAATAAAATCACCATTTGATTGTTATTTCTATTCCGAGATGAATTTGCACAGATACTGAAGATGAATACATGCAATTTTTCCTGAGGAGGTTTTAAAGTACTATTTTATGGACTTGATCTAATCAAAAGACAGATACAGCTGATCTCACTGAAGTTCATTTTCATGTACTTGTACAGCATGAGGCATTACAGACTTACCAAATTTATCCTAGAATTAATTCCCTTTGATAAGATGATATTAATTAGGGTTTAGTTACTTCACTGCAAATCTGTGTCCTCATAATTAAGTTCCAGCAAGTAAAACACAGTCCAGTAATTCTTAGATAAAGAATACATTGACAAGATTAAAAACAAGAAAAACAAAAGCATTCTTGTGTTGAAAAGATGGTCATGGAATCATAATTTTTCCTGAGTTGGAAGATAGTCAAAACGATCATCAGAGTTGAACTCCTGGCCCTGCATAACACACCCCAAGAATCACACCATGTTCCTGAGAGTGTTGTCCAAACAGTTCTTCAACTCTATCAGGCTTGGTTCTGTGACCACTTCCCTGGGAGCCTGTTCCTGTGCCCAGCATGCTCTGGGTGAAGAACTTTTTCCTGATATCCAACCTAAACCTCCCCTGAACACAACTTCAGGCCATTCCCTCAGATTCTGGTCACCAGACAGAAGAATTCAGTGTCTGCTCCTCCTCTTCCACTCTCAAGGAAGTTCCAGACTGCAATGAGGTCTCCCCTCAGTTTTCTCTTCTCCAGGCTGAACAGACCAAGTGACCTCAGCCACCCCTCATACACATTCCCCTCAAGGCCCTTCACCATCCTCATGGCCCTACTTTGGACACTCTCTACTAGCTTGATATATTTTTTTGTATTGCAGTCCCCAAAACTGCCCCCAGCATTCGAGATTAGGCTGCCCCAGTGCAGAGCAGAGCAGGACAATTCCCTCCCTTGCCCGGCTGGCAATGCTGGGCCTGATGCCCCCAGGACACGCTTGGCCTTCCTGGCTGCCGGGGCACTGCTGGCTCATGTTCAACTTGCCATTGACCAGGACCCCCAGGTCCCTTTTCATGGTGCTGCTCTCCAGCATCTCATTCCCCAGACCATCCCAATGTCCAGAGTTGCCCCATCCCAGGTGCAGAATCTGGCACCTTCCCTTGTTGAACTTCATATAGCTGTTTGGCCCAGTCCTCTCATCTGTTGAGGTCTCCCTGCGAGGCCTCCTTGCTTTTGCGGGAGTCAACAACTCCTCCCAATTTAGTATTGTCTGCAAATTTTGAATTGCTTCAAGTCCTACAACCAAGTCATTTATGAAGATGTTGAAAAGCACAGGGCGCTGTGGAACCCCTCTAGTGGCCAGTCACCAGCCTGATGTAACCCTACTTACTATAACCTTTTGCTTCCAACCTGTGAGCCAGTGGCTCATCCACTGCTGGCCTGTTACCTGTAAAAAAACCCAAATAAATGGCTTGGGACATCTGTAATATGATTTCTCTGAAATCATGAAAAAATATTTCTGTAGGATGTATTGATTGTTGCTATATAAAGACAGAGTGGTAAGTTCAACTCTGTGTAAATGAATGTAATTCATGAATTGCTTTCCAGTTTATTTGAACCTGCATAGCTTTCAAAGCTTTTTCTTCAACTCCCTGAAATATCAGAATGCAGCAAAGTAAATAAACCAGCCAATACAAAAAGTGAATTAATGTAAAAAGGAATATATCAGAAAATGGTACTTGTTTAAACAACATAATTTCAGAGCATTTAATTAAATTTATGGAGCTATATCAGGACAAATTAGAATCACCCCCCAGTGAGAAAGGAGTATCATTTTGATATCATCAGTGTACTGGGCTAATTGATTTTCTTCCTCTGAGCTGTACATTCTCTTTGAATTTCATCTCTGGTGTGTTTTAGGAAAACTTATTCACTTGTATAACCCCACATACATAATGCACAAATGTAAGTATTCATATTTTATAGAAGAAGATGTGTTCCTCCATCTTTTACAAAATATATGGGGAAATACTCGAAAGCTTTATATTGTACCTTTGTAGCTCCTGTCAACTGCATGCATCAAAAGAAGATTAAAGTGCAGTATTTGTCGTTTAGCTTACTTATAAATCTAGACAGAATCATTCCTGATGTTTTTCTCAATACACCTCTGACCTGAAAGAGGTATTGAACTATCATATACCATCTTTGTTGTTGAGTATGAGATGCAAAAGTATTGTTTTTTCCTCTTTTGAACTATTTTTTAAAATTAAAACATTGCAAAGGCTTTCATGGTTTCATTCTGAAGTGTCAGTACCCATTCCTCAGATATAAAAGTAACCGGTTGAAATATGAAGGCACCTTTAAGGTGTTCTCTGATCAAAGCTCTGCACATTTGATCAAGTGCATTAGGAGAAAAGATCCATTTTTAGGAACGTTAATGTGTTTAGCTTGGACTAGCTCTGATCTAAGGCTTGTGAATTGCAAACTAGGTAAACTGTTTTTATAGAACTCTTACTTTGGTCCTTCTGTGTTGGTGAAAAATACTAGGAATAGCTTGAATCTACAGACCACTTGTCATACTTCAGTACAGGGAATGTATATAGTTTTTATTGAGGTTACAACCTCTACCTGCTATTTTGCAAATTAGTTTATTTTTACAAGCACTGTTTTAAAAATTTAATTTAAAAAATGTTTGTAGTTCGTTTCAAAAAAAAAAAAAAGTAGCAATGAATATGCCAAAAATATTAGCACCAAGTTTTGTTCGTGGTTTTTTTTTTCAAAAGAGAGAGTAGTTATTAACTGGTGTTTCTTCATTGAGGTAGTTCTACATGGGCTTTTTTTCTGGTCCCAGGATGCCCATTGGTATCAATTAATGAATGCCCGTATAGTTTAAGACTTTCCTGCTCAAGAGAGCATCTCAAACTTTGTAACGTAGCTACAGAGTGACCAGAACCCGCACTTAGACCAGAAGCCCTTCCCTTTCAAAGGATGGATAGCTGTATGGCAAGGCATTCCTGATGTGGGGGCATATTTGGAAACTGTTCCCAAGGTTTCATCTGAAGCGACACGGCACATGGCTCTCTTTCAGGTTGCATGGTGTATATAAAGTCCGTGTAGCAAACAAGGAGGTTTGATTACGGTGTTTTGCTGTATCTCTTTCTGTACTGAGGTTTTTTGGAAGGTGTAAGAACTTAAAAAATGCAGTCGCATGTCTCAAAACACTGTCAAGGCCACAGCAGGAATGTGCCATGAGACAAGCCACCTCAGCAGGAACTTGAGATAAGAAGGGAGGAATTTGCAACAGGTCTGGCAAGGCAGACCTGGGTAGCAACCTGATTAGTGCATCCAGACAAAAATTCCCACTGCAGCAAACAGTGGGAAAGGAAGCAATTGCCTATAGAAATTACACACATGCCAAATTATGGGAACGGTACCTACCCCCCATACCCTAATCGATTACCCAGAATTTGGACTATATAAAGGTGATACCTCCAGAAGAGCAACTGCAGGGCCACCACGACTGAGAAGACCAGAAGAAGAAGGACTATAGGGACACTGGCTGGATCCACAGGTGGATCTTTCTATCTTAACCTTAATTTATCTCTCTCTCATTCTCTTTCTCTTCCCCCTCTTTCCTGTTTCTATCTCTCTACGACTGAACAGAATCTGTGCTACTGATTTGGCATATGGTCTCATTTGCACCTTAATTTGAGCATCTCTCAATAAATGCAATTATAACTGAAGAGTGTCATTGTTTAACACCAACTTTTTACGATAGGTAATTTCAGACCTCTCCATCTCAGAATCATAATTGCTTTGTGTTTTCATTTGTCTGTAGTTCTGCATCTTTGAAATAAAGACACTAACATATTGACATCTCTTCCCATCTTCATAGATGGAAGATTCTTCACAAGATGCCACTGTTTAACTGGAGAGGGGCAATGTTTTCCAGATTCTGTGCCTGGCTTTATGAGTTATTTCTTTGATCGCATTATTGTCTGTTGGAAACCAGTGATTCTGTCTCAGTTGTTATCTTCACTAAATATTAATTTCCCCAGCAAATCATTCCAGCAAAAGTAGGAATTGAGTTGGCTAATATCATTCTGCCCAGCATCTCTTCTCTGGAAGATTTCCCAATTGCTTACAACACAAGATACTCTTTTTTAATGGTCAAGTTTAAATATTAGTGATGTACAGTGTGGGAGCACGTGCGCAAAATATTAGAAAGGCTAGAGTAAATATTTTCACTTTTCCTATGTTGTCCTTCTCATGGTATGACTGCCATCTTCTGTATCTTTTGTTTAGGAAGAGGCTTAGGTAGTCACATTCAATTTTGCAAAAAGAAGGAATTTTCATACTGAGGAAAGCCTTTCAGCAGAAAGTGTTCATTCAATTAAGTCCGCTTGAAGGTTTGGGGTGTCTGACCACGTAGAGAGATCTGTATTTACGGCTCAGGAGCCAGTGTGACTACTTCCACTGTAGCACATTCTAATGCTGTGTGATGGTAGTGGAGGGAAAAGAGCTGATCTCTTTGGAGAGGAGTTGAAATGCCTGTTCCGACAAAAAAGCAGCCCAGATGTGTTGGATTTACTTAGATTTGAACCTAATTGTAATATTTTCACCTGACCCCTTGAAGTACTGGATCATCTTGATGAAATTAATCACAGTCAGATTTACAGACTATTTCCTGCATTTTCGTTTATTAGCCACAGCTATTTTCCTCAACTTGGCAGAATATATGTTAATTCAACCCACTCATAATGAGACACGCGTAAGAACTTGTCACTCAAAGTGCAGGTCTGCAGAGGATTCTCCCTTCAGAGGACTTTGGTTGCAAGAGAGAATTCCCTTTGTGGCTGATAATAGTGATTCTTTTCAGCAAAAACGGATTGGAAAGGGGTAAAAACATGGTATTCGGGATATCCCAATACACTACAGTGCAAATTAAATATATCAAAAAATGTGTGAGTTTGGGATGTATTTAGATAGATAGTACCAAAGACGAGAATACACCAGTGTGTCTTAAAGCTGAAAGCAGCAGAAGAGTGGAAGAGTCCTAAATAATGAGATTTAGGATAAAATTTTTCTCTTGCCTGCACAACATCATGGCTTTCATTTCCCAGTTATACATCCACACATTTGGTTAAGTAACTAAAAATGTATTCTGAATATTTTTATAACAATATTTTTCTGTTTAAAAGAAAAGACACTGCCAGACACCACCATCTGTTGTGTAGACCTACAGAATATGCATCTGATGTCTGTGAGTTGCTGTCTTTTATATCCTCTTATATAATTAGAGATTTCTGCCCTTAGTGATGCCTCCTTCTCCACCTAAAGAAGACCAAGTGTAAGTTTACCCAGAGTGTATTAATCATTTTCCTGCTACTCACTGATAAGAGCAGTGCTCTGTACGGTTAAAAGCTGTTAAATGTGTCTATTCAGAGGATGTTTAAAATCCTCTGCTGAGCACTTGGCTAAAATCCAAAATTATTACCATAATACCTTCTGAAACGAGACAGAAAACATACTATATTACAATTGATAAGTGCATCGTTTGTACCGTGGATTTACTTTATTTTAGAAATATACTTAAATGTTTTGTCTTTTACACATCTTAGATTAAAGTTTTGGCATATTTTGGCTAAAAATACTATATGTATCAAAAGAAATATGTATAATGTAAAGATAAATTACACTGAGACCAACAGAGAATTTAATCTGAAAAGAAGTTTAGAAGGTGCTCTATGGATACAGTCTAATTATGGCTCTGTAACCGCACTACAATAATTGCACACAATCTAATGGAAAAGTATTTCTACATTTTCAGAAATTGGAATGTATTTTAGCCATTCCAAATTTGCCTTATAGGATGTTCTTCTCTGCTTCCTATGTTGGTTTCTTGAGTCCGGATGAAAATTGAAGGTTAGAGGAAATATTTGTGTGTCTAAATAGGCAAATCCAAAAATTATGTTGTCTTAAAAAATTCCTTGAAATTGTCTAGTCAGTATACTGGCAAAATAAATAAATAAATAAATAAATAAATAAATAAATAAATATTCTTTTTAAGAAAAACTGCTTACCAACCAACGCAACACAGTGGAACCCTGAGACAAAGTGTCAAGCAGATGCTCTGCACACGTGCTTTTGTTCCAATGAATGCCACACTCCTCCTTCTCAGAATTAAGAATCCTTTACCTCTGCCCCTCAGTGATGATGTAAATTATTTAGAATAACAAGCTAGACACACCCACATAGTGCCAGTCTCCACCCTTCATGGCTATTTTGAAAAATTAACCCTGTTCTTGGCCTAGAATAGGATATCATTCACCCCTTACTATATACCAGCAGCCTTGTGCCCAGATCTTACGCCTTCCCACTATATACATATATACCCAAGCACAGGTACCTTTTCAATTGTTGATGGCCATCTCTCCAAAGTATCTGTCAAATTCATTCAGTCCATGACTGTGGGTTCTGTCTGCCCTAGATGTCTTCCAGGGCAGGAGGGCTGGTGTGCTGCCAGGTGGTTGCAAGCTGCATCACGAGCTCATGACTGGTGCATCTGGAGCAGTCCATACTCACTGTCCGGGGTAGTTACGGCACACAGTGCCAGTGTCACTCAGCAACCAACAGTAAATACACAGTTTGACATTACAGGCTGTTCTCACTCAAAAATCAAATCCCCTTCAGGTACACATCGTGTTTCCCCATCCATCTGCATTAGCCACCAAGTTGACCCAGCTATTGAGCAAAAACAGGTACACGGATGGGTTTGCCTTTTCTTGAGATGGGACTAATCCAAACTGTCTTCCCCAACACATTCCTAATATGCAACACAGGGACTTTATCCCTTTCTACAATATGTGAGGGATTTGATTGGGCAGGTCCAGCTCAACTGGGATAGTTAATGTTAACTGACCAAGTGGCCTTTGCTAAATGTAGTTTCCAGTGTTTGAAGGTCCTCCCACCCGCTGCTTTCAATGTGATTTTAACAGTCCGTTGTACTGTTCAATTTTCCCAGAGGCTGGTGCATGACAGGGAATATGATACCCACTCAATACCGTGCTCTCTGGCCCAGGGGTGTACGAGTCTATTTTTGAAACAAGTCCTGCTCTCCAAGTCAATTATTTTAGGAGACCTCTTGCTTTTCAAGGCCCAAGATGGTGTTCCAGGCAGTGGTGTGAGGTATAGGGTACATCTCCAGCCATCCAGTGGTTCTTTACAGCACTATCAGCAACATGTTGCTTTCCTTGGTGGATTTGCAGGTGTGTGATATCATCAGTCTGCCAGGCCTTCCCATATTTACATTTTGACTGTCATCCACCACACCACAGGGGCTTTACTTGCTTGGCCTGCTTGATTGCAGCAAATGTTTCACAATTATGCCTCACCTGGGAAACAGCGTCCATCATTAAGTGCACCCCTCTATCACGAGCCCATCTTTATGTTGCATCTCTTCCCTGATGACCTGAGGAATCATGGGCACACTGACCATAAATAATTCAGCCTTATGTTGCCAGTTCAGATCCACCTGAGACACTTTAATCTTGACAGCCCAATCCCCCTGTCCACTGTTGTGATGCTCTTCAGTAGCCTGACTCCTGGGTATGTGTTCATCTACTTGACAAACTTTTACAGCCAACTTTTCTACCCAGGCAGTGATGCCTCACCACAGTTCATCAGCCCAGATGGGTTTACCTCTGTCCTGCCAGTTGGTCTTTCTCCATTGGTCCAGCTACCCCCACAGTGCGTTTACTGTCATCCACAAGTCAGTGTAGAGGTAGAGCACTGGCCATTTCCCTCGTTCAGTGATATCTAAAGCCAGCTGGATGGCTTTCAGCTCTGCAGCCTCACATGATGCACCTTGTCCCTCCATGGCTTCTGTGACTTGCTGTGAAGAACTCTGTACAGCTGCTTTCTGTTTTCAGTGCAGTCCAACCATACAGCAGGAACCATCAGTGAAAAGATCATATTGCTTTTCATTTTCTGGTAGCTGATTATATGGTGGAGCCTTGGCAGCACATGTCACCTTTTCCTCCTCTAATGGTGATGACAGTCCAAAATTTATGGCTTCGGGCCAGGTCATGATGATCTCCAAGATCCCTGAGTGGTAGGGGTGTCCTCTTTGAGCATGCTGTGTGATCGGAGTGATCCACTTATTCTATGTGGCATCAGTGGCATGATGTGTGGAAGGGACTTTGGCTTTGAACATCCTGCCCAGCACTGGCAGTTGGGGTGCCAGGAGGAGCTGTGTTTTGGTGCCAATCACTTCTGAGGCAGCTTAAACTCCTTCATAAACTGCCAGGATTTCTTTTTCTGTTGGGGCGTAACAGGTTTCAGATCCTCTATATTCCTGAGTCCAGGACGCCAGAGGTCATCCTCAAGACTCTCCAGGTACTTTTTGCCAGAGACTGCACGAAGGACAATTCTCCTGGAGAATGCAGTAGTGTAGATCTTGTCCTGTCCTGATTGGCCCAAGGTCTACTGTGTGAAAAATCTCACTTTTAATTTGTTCAAAAACGTGTTTTTATTCAGGACCCCACTTGAAATCATTATTCTTCCCTGATGCATGATAGAGTGGGTTGGCAATGTGACTGTAATCTGGAATATGCTTTCTCCAAAACCCCTTACTTCCACTGCTCGGTAATGATGGAAGCGGTGTAGAGTAACAGCCTAGACACACTCACAAGGCTCTAGGCTCAGCACCCTCACAGTTACTGCAAAAAAAATTAACCCAGTCCTTGGCCAAAACCAGAACAGCTGCCAACAACATGGCAGGCAAATCTGATCCTGGGCTACATCAATACAGGAATTATTAGCAGACATGATCATTGTGGTATGGGGCTTAGGTCTCTTCATCTTTGAAAAGTAATGGAATTGTAGTACTTAGAGGGTGGCTGCAAAGATGATGGAGACTCTCAATTCACAAAGAGTCATATGCAGAAGACAAGGGACTGTGGGTAGTTTTACCGGGGATGTACCATCTCAATATAAGAAGGAAATTTCGTATGGTGAGAATAACTCTTACTGCAACAACTTTCCCAGGGGTATGGTAGAGTCTCTGTCACTGGAAGTTTTTAAGATGCAATTGGACAGGATGCTCGATGATCTCATCCAGGCTCCTTTCCCGTTAAAGTTTGGACCAGATTATCATCCAAGCTCCTTTCCAGCCTGGACTATTCCATAATTTTATCTTCAGCGAAACAGTACCTGTCTCATTTCAAAAAGCTGAAACAGGCCAAAGGATGAGATCAAGTGTATCAAGCCTGCCTTATCTAGCTGAATGCCTTGATTGTTGTGCTGGATTAATGAGTTGTTCTCTTTGGAACTCATGACTACTGCTTTCTGCATACATATTAGCACAGATAGAGTAGGATGTATCTACAAAGATTTTACTCAAAATACCTCAAAGTAAGATTACTAGAACTACTTGATGACACATGATGTGATTTCAAGCTGCATCATATTACAAACTCTGTAGGATTTAGGTCTTCTGCTTTCGAGCAGGTGTCCTTATATCTAGGTTCAATAAAGTATTAGTAAATCCTGACTAGAAATGTAGCACTTCTGTTCCTACACCCATTGTCAGTTCCATGCCTACTGTTGGATGGTAACAAGAATCTGGATGTTTACTGTTGGACTGCAAAACTTATGATGCTGGTTATAGCTGAGGTATGTGCAGCTCCAATCACGTTTCTGCTGTCTACATGTAGAATTTTAAATACAAACAGTGTGACTTTTTTTTTTTTTTCTTCCTGTTAAGAATGGAAGCACAAATTGTTTGCACACAACTCTTAGTCTGGTTTCTTTGGAGAAAATATGGCTCAAGTTGAGAAATGTGTTCCTTATGCCTGGGAAAATAAAACTCTCTGTATAAGTGACTGAATCAAACTAAGACTTGTTCTTAAGTGCCTTTCTCCCCCAGAAGACAGCAACAACAAAAAGATATATATACATATATATATATATATAAAAACTTCAGTTCTTTTTTCTGCCTACATACCATTATAATAGTTACTGCTGTTGGCACACCTGTTTTGGAATACAGGGAATATAGGGGAATAAGTATTTGTTCAGAGAATTGCTCTGCTAGTGAAAAATCATTGTGAATATGTTGGTGATTCTAGGATTTTTAAAGCTCATTTCTATTAAAATAATATTTTTGGGCCAAATATGATCAGACAGTATCCTTTAGAATAATCTTGTTTCTGTCATGGAAATTTCTGGAATCAAAATGAAATAATCTCCTTGGATAAGGAAGATCCGTTCAGTGCTTAATTGCCCTTGAGATTATACTTTCTGAGCTTCAAAGGTTTGAACTAATGATGTTCCTTTACTTAAAGTATTCTTTCTTTTGCCCAAGTCTAAAATTCTACTGAAATTAGGATCGAAGGGCCTAAATGCAGTAGGCAAAAGAAGATATTTGCAAAATACAAGATCAGTATTGACTCTACCTAAAAAGTCATACTTTTTTTCCCTACTGGCTACATTTTGACCTTTGTTAAGCTCTCATATAAATTACATTTGTCTTTATAATACCGCTACTAACCACAGCACAGATTTTGTGTCTGGGTAATTGTGTTATACGTTTTTCTATGCCTGAATTAACTCTCACCTTGGGAAAGATAAAACTTGCAACATCCAAGTTTGGTTAAATTCTGATTCTTCATTTCAAAATTTTGACTATATGGAACCAATAAGCTGTTTGTGATTGAACACGGAGCATCCATACTTCAAGCAGTTTTCTTTGGTCTGCCGTCAGACCTACGTTTAACAGATCTTTTGATTAAGATTGACATCTATAGCAAAAAAGACGTAAGTTGAAAGCTTGAATGGTGATTATTGCTAACTTATTTTCTAGGAAGATATTCTACTCAAGGGTTACAGAAATAAGAAATTGCACAATGGCCAGATGTCACATTAGCATATGCAAATCCATCCTACTCATGCAGAGCTATTTACCATGACTAGCTGCAGACTTGCAGCACACTTGCTAAGACTGTCAAAAACAACCACTGTTGATGGTGTTGGAGCAAGAGTAAATGGTTAAAATGGCAACAGAGCCACAAGAAACCCAAGGACTATAATGCTAAGGTATATCACTTGAGAAAAATAATCTATGTGTAGCTTCAGGGCTCTGATCCCATGAGTTAGGTGATGTTTATACGGACCACTATACTACATAGCATAAACAAGGAAGGTGGTATGTTGGTTTGGTTGAATTACCTGAATTTAGCTGTCAGCCCTCTGGAGCTGCTACATCCCTTTCTTCTGACTACTTCTTTGAGTCACCACCCTGGGTGATCAGAAGTGTCTTTGTGATGTTGGTTTTAATATGAACTCTGCACCACTGCCCTATATGTCTGATTTTTCACAGTATTGTGTAAGGAAGATGCGATTCAGTCCTGTCCCCTGCCAGTCTCTCTGCTTGGTCTGTCCACCCAATCTGGTCAAGTTGCATAAGTTCTCATTGACCTCTTCCCGCAACTTTTTTCTTTAGAAAATAGAAACGCCTTCCTTTTGTTGCCTGCCCAATCCTTTTCCAGCCTCTCCTATGAGAAGAGTGGCAGGCAGTCACCGCAATCTGTATTTTGAGTGTTTACAATTAGATGGGGAAACTAAGATTTCACAGCCAAATAATTAAATACAATGTTAATGAATTCTGTTAGTCATATTACACTGAATCATATTAAAGTGCTTAACCATGTGCTTGAAGGAAAGAAACATTTAAAGTGAGTACTGCAAATATTCTGAATACTAATTAATTTCTTCAGAAATCCTACTTCAGTGTCAGTTTGATGATATTAAGAATAAATGCTAATGTTAAATCCTATCCTGTTTGTCAATCAGGGAGAAATTTCCAAAATGAAAGCTCTAAAGAGCTTGTACCCACAAGTTTCTGCTGAACTTAGAGAAGAATAATGGTGGAGAGCTCATGTGAATCTATGAGTCTCCGAGCAAGCTAGTGTCCTGTTCATCTATTCAAATACCCAAAAGGAATCTAAGCCTCACTTTTCACTGCAGGTATTATGCAGGTTTCTGCAGCTGCCCTCTCTTTGACGTGGGAAGGGTCTTGTAATTGGGGAAGTCCTGTGTTTAATGGCAGCATCTGTGTAGAATGACAAACCAGTTATTTTGAGGCCCTGTTGATAATGTTTAAGAAATAAGAAAATTCATGTGCGATGCTTCAGGTGCTTTCAACATGGCATTTCCTTGTGGTTTTTATTTTCTAATTAAAAAAAAAAATACTTCTGTCAGAGTTGTACAGTTGATTTGACTAGAGGATCTTCCTTCTTTAGAAAGCACGGTTTCCTTTCAATAGGAGACTAAAACTTTTATCTCCTCCTGCCTCTCCACATCAGTGGTGCAATGAGTGGGTACAACAACATGCAATATGGTTAAGAAACGGGTTCTTGCTTATACTTTTTTATTCAGTCTCTCTTTTCATCGCTCATTATGCAAACAGTAGAAGGAACATATGTACAGCAGTTCTGACCTGTAAAAAGGTGCAAATGCATAAGAAGAGAGGCCTACAGACAGAACACAGTAGGTAATGAAATTCTGTATTGGAACACATGAATCAAGATGTTCCCTGTAAGAAATAGATTTTATACTGGCTTAGAGGAGGTAGTATTTAAATGGAACCTGAAACAAAGGCTTTTACTTACTGCTGTCAGACTATTACACCTGATCTTTTTAAAATGTCAGTAATGATATTTTCTTATGATAAAGTGCTCTACTGACCCAAAGAGACTTTGCATCCTTGCCTCTTATACCTTAGGGTAACTTTTCACACATCAGAGGTTTCCAAGAAGCAGAATGAAAAAAAAAAATTGTAGAAAAATGGCTGAAAGAATCTATTTTATTTATGCAACAGAAAGGGCACTTTTCAACAGCTGTGTTGTGTTTATGCAAAGTTTGTCCAAAATACTTATGCTTATATTTTCCATTTTTTAACAAGATAAATAGACGGTTATCAGCTCTTTTTTAAGGATCCGAGACAGACAAAAAATGTAAAGATCATCACAGGTACTCCAAACTATGAAAAAGTGAAAGTCTAAGGGAAAGGTGGAAGTGCATCCATCTGAAAACCAAATCCTTTCAGCTCCACCAAGCCATTTTTTAGTATTCATTAAAGTACTGTAGCTTTGTAACAGGGATTTGCTTTCAATCTTAGCAACTGGTTATTTTTATCTGATAGTATTTTGAATAAGTATATTAGCCCTTCTTGAAAATTAAGACTTATTAGCTATGAAATCTGCTCTGATGGCTGATCAGGTGTCAAGATGAGAGTTTTTAGGGTAAGGCGAGTGATCATATAGCTGTGAAATAGAAATCCAGTATTTTGTATTATGTAGCTGCTATTCAAGAAGAATAGTCTTTCACAACAGCTAATGGTCTATGCGAATATATAGATTTTATAGTTCACATATTTTACATTTGGTTGGAGTTAAGATAGTGAGAAAACCAGACATTTTTCAGCAAATTATGACTTTTTAGTTATTTGGAGTTTTTTTCGATACAATATAGTACCATTTGTTTTCTGACTACTGTGATTGAAACTGCTCTGACATTACCACAGACAGAAGATGAAAATATTTGTCTTTTTTTAAAGTGGTTGCTGGAGCATCTAGAAATGGATAAATTGCTTTTCCATCTTAAAGAAATGAAAAAAAATCCACAGTAGAAACAGCACCTGTGAAATTTTTGGCTAATAGACCTTCTATAGAATTTCTGCTTTACAAAAATACAAATTATAGTTTGAAGTCTTCATTGTTAATATATTAGTAGCATCACTGAAGTCACAGTATTTCATGTTGATGAAGCTTACATGAAATAAAGAGCCTTTGTGGACTGGTAGGCAGAGGAAGTTACAGGGTTGTGCTTTATATAAGCTTTTTGGTTTTTTGCCAAATCAGCATGGGACTGTCAGAGAAACTAGCAATAGAAGGGAAGCGCTGAAGAGTAATTACATCTCTTTTTTGTTTAGGATAAATCCTCTGGGCTGAAATAGAGGTCCTGCCCCCACCTTCCTCTTCCTCTTTTGGGTGTGTGTAAGGATTCTAGTGAAGATATGTTTGAGGCATGTAAAACTGTGATCCACCTGTTCCAAATCTGTGGTGTAGCTGAAAAAAAAGGAAGCTTTTGGCATTCTGAGTCAAATGTGGGGTTATTTTATTTCAGTGATTTATCCCAAGATGCATACTCAGGAATTCCAAATTACAAAGATAAAGGAAAAATTTTAATCCATTAGATAACAATTTATAATACTTCAAATTGTTTATACCCAGAAGTGCGATTTTAATAACAAAGTTAAAAGTTTAAAGTTCTGGTTGTCATTAGCCACCTCATCTATTGATAGTCTTGCTACTCAGGTGAATTTGTAATCTCTCTCTGAATCATGTGTGTATCTCATTTATTATGTCTTGCCTTACACAGAGATTACTCATCAGCACCTCAGCTATCCTATAAATTGTCCCCTTAACAGAAGGTGTGCTTGGCCTGTCTGGATGTATCTTAATTTGGCCTCTTATGTATATATAAGATTTTGTTTCCAGAAAAGACCTAAAGAAATTACATGACAAAGTGACAACATATTTCAAATGTTTGTGGTCAAAAAAATTATGTTTGCTGCAGCCTATTTCGCATTTTGCAAAACTGGTCCTAATGCCTCAAATCAAGGTAAGAAAATAAGAAATTAAAACTTGAACGGTTAATTTTCTTCAAGAATTCTATCTTGTTTTATGATACTATATATTAATACATATGTAATAATAGAGAAATTATAAAGAATTTCATATATAGTACTTCATACTAAGCACTGAGGATGAAAAATTATTTTTTATTCATTGAGAGAATTTGAAATATAATTTACATCTCAGTTTTTATGAAATAGCTTCTGACTTAAAACAATATCATTTTCAAAAATGTGCATTTATAAATGACATTTGCTTTTGTTCAAAATTTATATTCAAAGTTTTTGAAAATCAGTCTTAACTGTCTTGATATTTATTAGAATTGATAGATAATTGTGATTTTTGGGCTCCATCACTGTAATTCCAGAATTAAGTTTTGAAATTCTCTATATTTCTAAATATTCACCATTGATGAAATGTAATATTTTGACAGTTCCATAACAAAAAAATAATATTTTTTCAAATTATTTCCTAGTACAAATAAGCTCTTAAATTGTGCTGATTATAGTATATACACTCAAGACTGTAGTAAAAACTCTGAACAAATTGTTAAAAATTAACAATACCAGTATTTGTATTTAGCAACATTAATGATCTTTTTTTAAAAGTTCAAATGCTAATTTTTTAAATAGTCTCCTGCCTAGCTGGGTGCTTGGGCTTACCTTATATATAATGTTCCTGATTTTGTGCAACAGTCATATGAAATTACTAACAAGATCATGTCCCTGAAACTATCTCCAAAGATGGATAAAAACTTGGAAATTTATTTTTTTAAATATTCATCATATGATTTGAAAATGTGATTGATTGGGTGTATCAGCACACAGTGATAACTCTTATTTTAAACACAACTAGAAAACTACTCTTTCTTTATTCCTGTGTTACAGTAAAGGGTTCTTAGTGGTAAATAATAAATGCTTGTTTTGCTTTCTTAGTTTTTATTTTGCGAAGTTCTGTGGTTTTGTTATTTTTAACACTATCTTTAAAATAAGAAACACACATTGTGTTGTATTGTAAAAGTAATGCATGTACATCAAATTTGTCTTACGTGACATTGTTTTAAGAACCAGCTGAAATTATAAGATCATTTAAGTTTTCTAGAGACTGTCTTAAGGCATAGGGAAAAGCATGAGCAGCACATTTACATGGAGATTTTTCCAACAGTCATTTTGTTATAATTTATGAATTATTAATTTATTTCCTTTTATGGTTTTACTGAAATGTGAAACTTTCATTTTAAATTTCTCCTGGCATTCCTTAAAAAATAATGGACTTAATCCACAGGAAGGAACACCTAGTGAAATGGGTCCTCAGACTGCCATGACTTACGTTGTCTCTACTTTTCCTCAGCAATCACAGCACTGTGAAAGGAATGGAGCCTTGTCCCAGTAAATTCCAAGGAAGCGTAAGTGTACCCATATACAGCTCTAGATGGGCACTGAGGTCCTTACACTAATAGGGATGAAGTTCTTTAATTATATCATCTCCTATCATTTCATTAAGAGGTATTCGAAGAACATTCTTTCCTCTCATCTTAATTCTTAAGCTCTAGTTTCAAGATTCCACTGCGTCAGGGAATTTGAGTCACAACACAAAAGAGAACAGTTTGGAAATAAAAGATTCCTGTTTGCAGAGCTCTTCTCTACGCCCTATAGCTGGTGAGTCAGGGAGTCTTCCGAGAGGATTAAGGGAGAAAAAACACATTTACAAAAGAGCTTGGGTACAAGCCTCCTGTGCACCAGGTACTCAGATCATTAAGGAACAGATACAGCTGATGTAGGGCGGAGATACAGTTCGTGGGGAAGAGTTGTCCCCAGTGAAGCGATGTAGATGGGTAGTTGTGTAATGGAAAATCTACACGATTTCGAGATCCCTCACATCAGCTTTCTTTTTCTAGATGAGGCTTGTCTATTTCTGCTGCTTTCTGCTTGAGGGTGCAAGTGCTTGTATGTGATCCTTGGAATTACTTTTAACTCATTTCATTTCTACCTGTATGCCATTGCTTTAGCACCCATCCAGTTTCACACATACAGCAGTTTTCAGGTTGCACTATAGTGTTAAATTCACAGTAGCTAGTAGCTAGTTTACAACATCTTTGAACAGTTTCATTGTCTTCCTAGACCCCTGAGTTGTGGTCATGTGCAAATGAGTTCAATGACCACTGAAGTTTTGCCCATAATAGAAAACACTTGTAAAGTTGAAAACCTTAAGTAGATGCTCACAACGTGGCGAGTGTTTTTGTAGTAGTAGTGGTTAAGAAATTTATATGTTTTAACTGCAAAGAAATCTCAAAGGTGAAAGATATTTCCTGGCTTTCCTGAAAAGAACCTTAGAAGTATAGCTTTAAATTTTCTCAATCATTCAAACATGAAGGTAAGAATGATAATTTTTTTTTTTTTAATTTCAGAAAAAACCAACATTGTGGATAGCTGGAGAAGGCTGTCAGTTCCTGCTGGTAAGCATCAAGAACAGTTTCTGCGGTTCCATGTTGTAACCCATAACTTAAAGCAGATTATGTGTTCTTACAGCACTGGTTGCACTAAAGACAATGCTTCACTTGGAGTTTTGTTTGTCCAAAACACACGTGTAATAATTATAGCAAACCCTTTTCAGGCATATTTGACCTTTTTCTCCTCTTTCTTTTTCTCCACAAAGTTCATCACATGCCAGCTCCCTGCCCACATTTATTCCAAGCTGCTCTGCATACCAATACAACAGCTTCCCATAGCTGTTCTATCCAGATAGATTTTGCTTTCTTCCGTGTACCTGAGTGTCTACATAGGGTAAGTCAGTTGCTCATATGATGGACCTCATAGCTCCGTGACAAAACCTTCTCTTTTTTATTAAAAAAAACGACCTGCAAACTCATCAGATGTAATTGTTCTGTGGAAACCTTTAAATTCCTGAGAATCATTTGGGCAGCAGTGTCCTATCCCTTTTGTCATACTGCCTTTGTTTTCTGATGGTCAAGGAGGTCTGGCAATTTTTCTCCAGCACTACAGAAAACTCTTGGGTTTAAGTCATATAGTCACACAGCAGGGCTGTGAACTCTTACTGTTACAATTTATTGAAGAATCCAGGATGTGTTTGTTTCAACAGATTGATGGATTTTTTGTCAGTTTCAGAGGCTTGTTATCTTTGAAGTTACTGTCAATAGCAAAGACAACTCTAGCTCCATTTCAATTAAGAAGTATCCTTGATTTATGCTTTATGTTCATTTTAAAGACGATGCCTGAAAAATTCATAGGGAAGGTACTACATGTTGATTTTGCGTGAAACTGAACCGAAAATACAAGGGTTCAGTTAACGTATCCAACAAAGCTTGCACGGCAATGGCGGTTTCCATTAAAAGACTCCTTCTCAGTGCTGGTTGTTTTGTCATGCTTACTCCTCTAGAGCTTCAGAAAAATACGTGAAAATGAAATCAGTACAGCAAAAACATTATTGCAATATTAACTCTGATATTCATCAGGTCTCGCAGAAATCTCTCTTGGGTTTTGTGTATTGATTTAGTCTTTCATTAGAGGAGATTTTGTTCTGTTAACAAAGGTGCTTTGCTCTGTGAAACGAAGGGATTAAGGAACATTCTTTAATCAACTGAAATGCACAAAAGAAAATCATCATTATCAATCAGGAGGGTGTTCCCTTAACTACATCTATGACTTGTTTTCTGATGTCCAGCAGGAAACATACCTTAGATCTGTGCTGCTGTTAGGGTGGTATTTAGTGGATTATGCTTTTTTGTAAAGTAAGCAAGTTTTTAATTCAGTGCGTATGCCATTTAAGGATACATTTCCTACAAGCAATAAGGTGCTTAAAATGACAGAAATTGTTAGAATCTGCTTAGGTTCAGCAACATCTTTAGGCAAATAAATAAGTGAAATCAGTTATATAGGTATAAAGCAAGCAAATGACTTTTTTTTTCCTAGACTATTCAAATCAGGCAGGAAGAAGGGAGTAACACAAATTATTCATGTGCAATTTCTATTTGCCTGCATTGCTACCTGGTAGTAGCAATTCGTTTTGACTTAAGAAGCTTTCAAAGATTATATGCTAAAAGAGACTCTGTGTGGAACTTAGTGAATGCCCAATGAAAAAATGCCTTATGAGCATATATATCTCTTCAAAACGGTGTATGGATTTGCCAGAAAAGACGAGGGCATTCTTGTATTTCAAAATAAAATGGGTCTGGACACGCAGCCAAATTCCTTTGCAATCATATTATCTCCAGCGTGTATGGGGCTTGACTTTTCATGACTTGTTTAGGAAGATAAACTGAGTAGTTCCACATACAAGCTTGAAGGTACTTGTATGATTGCTTTTAATAGTTATATGATGCTGTTTTGTTTGCATTACATGCACATATGTGCTCTTTATATTTGCTACCTAAGGGGCCAGACTCTGACACCTTTTGCAAGTTGAAAGACGAGCACTATTTGCAGTGTGAGGTGCTAATTGCTTATTTTGTTAACTTTGCTGGAAATATGAGTGACAGAATCTGAAAGAATGTTCTGATTCAGGAAAAAATTTGCATATATTTCATTTCAAGCATGTGTTGAATCCTATTCGCTTTAATTAGAATATCTATACACTAAAAATAAAGTGTATGTGTAAGTTGCTTGTTAAACTGAGTCCCACATAACTGTTTCTCCATCTATTTTGCAAGTCACATCAATTCTTATTGTTCAGTTCTTTGATACTCTACTAGCTAGTCTATAATTGAAAAACTTACGTTGCTTGGAACACAATGTAACATATTTAAAAATATTTTGTTTATAAAGCTACTGTATATTATGATTTAAATAGCAGAAGAATTAAATTTCTCTTATCCCACAATCTGCTGGAGGAATCTCTAGGTGATGCAGTATCTGCATTCTACAAAATTGCTTCTTTTTATTTTATTTATTTTTGCAAGACATTTTATTCAAAATAGTTTGTTTGCTATCATGCTCAGGCATGCACCTGATTTTTTGATCTCTGCTTCTTATAAGCTGCTCTGCCCATAACAGACCATTAAGTGAGAGCAGTGGTATGATACTGTCTGCATTTTCCATGCACTTCCAGGCAGAGGCTTTTTCATTTTGTATGTTATTTTCTGTGCTGTAAGGTAGCAAAACAGAGCCCTTTGTTGGGCTCTCAGCTGAGCTGTTCATAAGTACTGACTCGACAAAGTACTGCTTCTTCTGCTGCTGTTTCTCCACTAAGTATTCTGCCCCAAAACTGAGGGAGACATGGCTGTTATTCAGCCCTAAATGCATTGAAGCTGAAGCTGTAACAAAGTTCATATTACATTCCACTAGCAGTCAAAATAAAAGATGCAGACCGCAGTTTTCAAAATAATTTAGGCATGATTTTGTTTTCCATCAGTGGAAGGTATCATCTCCCAGGGAATTCCTGAGGAATTTTGACAGCTCTTCAGCCCCCACTGAAAGAAAAGGGACCAAGCATGCCCTTAGACCATAGGCTGCAAAAGCCTGTTGTTAAAACCACCACCCAGTCAGGACTTTCTCAAACTGTCTGTATTTTCTGTGTCACAAAGCAGTGTGGAGTTTGTGTACCATTCGTCAATCATGCTGTGTAAATCTCTGCTCCAGCCCATCCTGCTGCAGCATGAGGAATCCTTTTCTGCCTTCAGATGTTCCCATATGCTTTATGGTACTGCTATATTTCAGCAGCTTACCGGGAATATGTCTGATACCAAACCAATACCACAAAAAGAAGGAAAAAAAAAAAAAAAAGATGAAATGAGAAAATTAACAGTTGCAGCAAATTGTTCGACTTCCACTCATTTAAGGGAACATCATAATTTTCTTTTACATTTATTGCTATTTAGAGTGTTGCTAATCTACACTGGACACACAACTTTTGATACACAATCACATAGCTATGTTTCTGGTAACAGTCCTTTTTTTTATTTTAATAGTTTTAGATAAGTACAATATTCTTGTTACACTGAATGCTGAAGCTTGTTAAAGCAATGTATCTAATGGCTGGCTGATCTCCCTTTTCCTCAAACTCCTCCTTATCATGAGCATTGCTGCTTCAGGAGTTCGACAGAATGTCCCAAAGCTAGGCATAGGGAGTTTGAATGCCGTTTTTGGAAAAGTTAGGACAGCACAATGGTAAATTCGGGACCATGCAGATGTAATGCATGTGATATGCAGACATCTAAGATTTGGCCATGCGAATTTCTTTAAATACACCTTTCTGGATAGCCTATCTGAATCACCACACTGAATGCTTCCTGGGTGTTTGGGTAAATTATTTTCAAAAAAAATCAGAATATTCTGTAGTTGATAGGGCAGAAGAGCATTTGAGGTAATTGTTTCGAAAAAAAAATAAGATAAAAAAGTTTCTTGGTAAACTGAAAGTACATTTAACTTTATATTCAACAACATGTGTTTTTCTAGTACATTCCCCTTTTAGATTGACCTTTTCCCTTCTGTTAATTTCTTGCTGCCAAGCATATACATTTTAATAACATATTCCCATTCGTTGACTATCATGCAGTAAATAAGTACAAAAGAGTTAATATATTTGTAGACTAATTAAGCTTTCCCTAGCTCTGCACATTTTGATGATAATTTTTCTTAAAATAAGTGTGCTTGCTGTTTGAGTTTATTCAGAATCCCTATCCTTGGCATTTGGAAATGAACCTTACACTGTCATAAAACTCAGGATAAAAATCTTTTGCAGCTGAAGGTGTGATAACTATGTGCATCCTAGGTAGCAGAAAAGACAAGAGTAGATATTTACACAGTGAGACAATTTGCAACAGGTGACCATATTCATTCATCAAAAGTTTACTGTAAGCATTAACTAGTGGAACACAAGAACCTGTGGAGCAGACAAAGATTAATTATACCTGTGCTCACACAGTAATGTTTGTGTTCCAAACAAATTATATTTGCTTCAGTTTAAATGATGCATAAGTCTGATAAGTGCAGATGAACGTGTGTTCAGGATGAGTGAGCACACTTGTTTGAATGTCATATTTATCCCTGTATTTTGTCAGAAAATTAACTTCTTTGGAGTTTGTTCTTGAGCTGAGCATATGGTTGTTGATCTCTGGAGATGACAGCCTATCTGAGCAATAGCTCCTTATGGCTTGAGCTCTCCTCCGCTGGCAGATGCTTTGGGCTTTTCTACAATTAAGTGGAGATCATCACTGTTTTCTTTGAGCACTGCTGTGCCTTGTACTCTGAAGTGTTTTGTTAATCACTGTCTGCCTTCGACAGAAGCTGCCAAAGCTCTCATTAAGTTTGAATTTTGAGATGTCATGCTCGAATGATGGAATTTCATCCCTTTTCTGGATGAATGGAATTGGCTATGGAAAGATGCCAACGAAAAATCATGACACTGAAGTATATCTGCTTTGCGTTTCACTGCTGAAACAAAAGAGACTGAGAAAGGGGGAAAAGAAAACTTTCTTGCTGTTTGTCTCAGATCCAGAGCAAAGACTAGCTTGTGTGGTTTCCTGGAAGATAATAATCATAAGGTCTTCACCTTATCATCTGTAGGGCTTATGTTGCTACTTTTCATGAACAATCTGTCACTGTCTTGTTCTCAGCTGTGAACCTTAAACCACCTTCTCAAAAATCTTTTAATGAATGCCGCTTACTGTGTCACTGGAAAATATAGTTTAAGATGCTCAGTGACAATAATTATTTAAAAAAATTAAAAATCAACATTTAGTTTGAGGCAGGAGCTCCAGTGATGACATTATGATGAGCTATAATAGGAGTACTAACTAATGTTACATTTGCACTTCAAGAAACATTTCTTGCAAGCAAAAAACAAAATCTTGCATTCACATGCAAACAAAAACCAAAATGCATCTGTTGGCTGGTTAGTGACTTGCATCAGGAAGCTAAGTATGTGAATTATGGTATGAAAATATATTGTCCATTTCTCTTGGCGGATTCAAATGTTTTGACTGTAATAACAAAAGTGAGCTTGTTAGAAAAAGCTGTACTAATTAGCTGTAGTACCTAACAATTTCTGTCACATTCTGTATAGCCGCTCATGAAGGCAAAACTCATGGACTTCACACATAGAGCAGCTCTCTGCTGTTGAACTAATGTTTTTTGTCCTAATGACAATAACATTTATAAATATGCTGTTAAACCCATGGGTATAATGCCATTTTTATGTTCTTGATTAGATTCACTTTGGCCTTCTGTGATATTCTGAATGTAAGAATACCTCCCAGTTGAGGACATTCCTATGGGATCATGATTACTTTACAATAAAAACATGTAAAAGAATGATCTTGTAGAGAAAGGCAAAGGCTACATCTTCCCACTTAAACCTGACATTCTTGAGATTTTTATGCTTTTGTAGAATATGCTCAAACCCCACATGTAAATATGATATATGATTTTTATTTTGTAATGTTTTGTCTGGAGAAACACCTTCATGTTATTTCTTTATTTTTCTTGGACACATCCTAATCTAGCAAACATATCTGATACCTAACAGATGTGCATCACAGAACAGTTAGAGCTGGCAGACACCCCTGAAGACCCTCAGTGCTAACTCTCTTGCTCAAAATAGGGCCAGCTGCAGCAGGTTGCTGAGGATTGATTCCACTTAGGTTTTGCTTACCTACTGGGGACTCCAAAGCCTCTCTGGGCAACTTGGCTTAATGTTGAATTACCTCTAGAGTAGAAGAATATTCTCCTATGTTCAAATGGAATTTCCTGTCTTTCAGTTTGTGCCCATTGACCCTTGTTCCATCACTGGAAATTGCCGGCTTTGTCGCTTTCTTATCTTTTCCACCAGGTATTTGTGAATAGTGAAGAGATCTCCCTGCGTGCTCTCTTGCCTATCTCTAAATGGCTCCAGTTCTCACAGCCTCTGCTTGTATGAAAGATGTTCTGGTGCCTTAGGTATCTTTGTGTCCCTTTACTGGATTTACTCCAATATCCAGTACTGGAAAGGCAGCACATGGACAAAAGCCAAAAAAAGCCGAAATCCCTCTATTTGTGTTTCACCACTGCTGACCTGAGAGAAAGATTCAACTTCTTCAGCCTACTGGTGGCTCTTTGCCCAACGTGGCACAGGAGGCTGATGGCGTTTGCTGTGAGGGCTCACTGCTACCTCATGATAATTTTGAGTCTATCAGGTTAGTCAAGAACTATTTCTTCTTTTTAAATCCTTGCCAACCACTCCTAATTAGCTTCACATCCTTAGTATGTTTGGAAACTACCCTACATGAGGGTATTGTGGCTCACCTTCCCAGGAGTCAAGATGAGACTGATAAAACTTTATCTCCTTTAGTTTTTCTTTTGCCATATTTGAAGGGTTGACTTTTACCTCCTTTCTTAAGGAGGAAATCTTCCCCAATTGCATTGACCCTTTAGAGATGTTTTGGAGTTGCCTGACAATGACACCATCTGGCTTCTTCCATGCTAGTGGTGGCAAAAGGATGGAAGCAAAAGCTTTCTGAAATATATAAGAAAACCAGAAAAATTTAAAAATATTTAAAACTGCACGACTGCCCATATTGACTTACAGAATATAATTAAGAACTTGGATATGAGTGTATTTCTTTTGGGGAAAGTAGGCTTTCTAAAACTGCAAAATTTTTAATGAAGACTGTCCTTTTGTCAAATTAATGAATTTGAAATTTTGACCATGTCTCGGTCTAGAGACAAGTTTAGAAGGAAAACACTCTGGAATGAGTATTCCTCTAAAAAACAGTTCCAGCAATCCCTATCTGTCAATGAGAGATTAACACTAGTGGATGAAAGTTCCAAAATCTCAACCATTTATTGACAAACAGAGTGGCCACATGGCACGGAAAATAAATATGAATAAATGCTAGATATAGAATTGTCTGACCTTCCCTTCCCCCTCCCCTGCCCCCATCACATTAGCCACACTGGAACACGAAAAAAAAAAAAACAAACCCAAATGCCAGGGAAAGGAAAAAAAAACCACAACGGCTGCAACATGGTGGGTAGGAAAAATAAAATGGTGCCAGCTCCTGTCTCAGGCAAGGAAGAAAAACAAAGGGTTCATGCAGCAGCTCAGGCAAAACAGATGAGAACCTGGTGAACCTCTGGCATGGGTCCCCTCTTCACAGCAGATGAAGCTGGTGGATTTGGTGTCCTTTCTCTCTTTGGTTCAGCTTTCCTGAGGTCTGGGGCTGGGACAGAGCAGCCCCTTGCTGTCCTGCTGGTTCCTGGACGATTTGTGTGCCATCGGTTGTCCTCTCTGACCTCAGACCACACCAAACCAAGCAGTTCACTTCACAAAAAGGCTGTTGAAGGATTGCTGCGGCAGTCTCCAAGGCCAGGGAAAGGGAAAAAAAATCCGCTTGCCTACGCTAACAAAACCCAAGCTGGCTAAGCAAAAAAAGCGGAAGCAGTCTGCCCAGCACTGCAGATCCCTAGGGAGTGAGGCTTTGAAAAAGCCCACAGAAGAACTCCAAGGCTCCCCACTACCCCGGATCCACCTTAAAGCCACAGCAACCATTTCTGGGCATAGAGCAGACAATCAGGGAATAGAAATGTCATCCCAAGACAGACCCTAGGCATTCTGTGCTGCAGAAATCCTGAAAAAATAGCTTTGTTGAGAAGAAATCTGTTGTAGTACATTGAGGTATGTAACAGTCATCTTTGATGTTCTATTCAGATCTATTTTGTGGTTATGAAGGTAAGAGATTTGTACAAGCAAAAGCTGTTCCTTTTAAATGGTCCTATTTAAGTATGTAAGCTTATTAATCAATCCTTGTAATTTAAAGAATATCTTGGGTAATAAGTTCACAATTATTCTTCGCAGGGTTCGTTTGTATGTTTGTTTGTTTGTTTTAATAAAGTATATTCAATTTATTTCTAAATATTTGGTAGATATGGACTTCGAGGTTCTTAACCTTTTTAATGGAGATATAAGAGGTACCTGATACTCAGTCAGCACCGTCATGTTAAATGTGGAGACATCTGCTTTTTTCTTATTGTTTCTTTTTTGTGCCTTAGAAGGTCTTGGAAGAAAATATGTGAGATTATAAAAAGCTTTTCTTCCTGAAGAACACTGGTCAGATTTCTACCTCACAGAAATGATAAGCTAATTGTAGATAAATATCCCTCTAGGATATATTTTATATAAATAAATTGGGCCTGATTTTTTTCTCCATATGCATGATGGTTGAATGAGATGACTTTGGGTTTTCTGTGCTCATATTTCCCTAACTTTGTGCTTTCTTGCTCTCCTGAGACTTGATGGCTTGTTTACTGGCGTTTATGTTACCGTGTTTGCATAAATAATTTCTACATCAATTCTATAAGTATACAGTGAGAAATCTTCAGCTTAACAGTGGTTTCGACACATCTGTTGTGTTAGTGAAAAAGGGAAGTTTACCACATTTTGGTCTCAGGTTAAAACTAGTATGGCTTAAGTGTACATATTTTGAAAAATCGAATAATCTTGACTCTTATAATAATGGTATTAAATTTGATGTCATGTTATTGCTGAGAGAGTAATTTTATTATGTAAGACCAGAATCAGAAATTTACAACTAAGAATTTTTTTGTATTTTTGAGACCCAATGTCATGTTAGATACAGGGCTGGATCTTAACTCAGCTGTATTTGGAAACAGTAAAGGAATAAATCTCTTCAAGAAAGGGTGGTGTTAGGCATAGAGACACGATAAAACCATCGTGATGGCAACAAGAGAAGTTTCAGGTATCAGAGGAATCTTGAGAGAACTGTGGCTGAATTAGAACTAGTAGAAGGAATATGACTTAATGAGAGATCTGGAGCAATAGGAATAGAGTTGTTCAGTTAACTGATGTTGTTAAAGCTCTATATGCAAAAATAACAACCCTGAAGCCAGCGAACTTGCCATCTTATAGATACTGAATTCTCTAAATATCAAAAGCATGATGAATCTTGTTGAGTTCAGAGAAAATCTATTTATTGACATCTGTAATGGTTGGATTTTCCCCATGCGAAATAAAACAGAAGATCTAGGTAGCTGCAGCTTTCGGGAGGACTAAGATTTGTTTCTGTTTTTGCTATTAAAAATCGTGAATCTTAGCATGGTTTGGGTTGGAGGGAACCTTAGAGATTATCTAGTGTCAACCCCGCTGCCACAGGCAGGGAAACCAAGCAACCTGGCCTTGAACGCTTCCAAGCATGGGACATCCACAACTTCACTGGACTACCTCTGCCAGTGCCTCACCACCCTCATAGTGAAGAATTTCTTCCTAGCGTCTGACCTAAACCTGTCCTGCGTTAATTTGAAGCAATCACCCCTTGTCCTATCACTTCACGCCCTTTTCAAAATTCCCTCTCCAGCTTTCTTGTAGTCCCTTTTGGTCCTGGAATATGCTTTAAGGTTTCCCTGGACTCCTCTAATCTCCAAGTTGAACAACCCTGACTCCCTCAGCCTGTCTCCATATCAGAGGTGCTCCTTCATGGCCCTCCTCTGGATTTAGTTCAGAAGGTAAATATATGGATGCATAATTATGGATATCCGTTTATATAGTTCTCTCTTATAGATGAAGGGTTTGTAATGGCACACACAGACAGAAATTATATCACATATCACTTTGAAGTGTTCTGAGTTTTCAGTTGGTTGGCATCTCCTCCATACGAAATCAAGAACCTGGCTCATGGTAAATGCATAAAGCAGTACAACAACTCTCTGAGTGTCAGCTCTTCACCCTCAACAGAGTTTTCACCTCTGTAAGAGAATGGTTCTAATACCATACAGAAGTGAAGCTGCTTGATTCTTTCACTCTTAGATGAGGACTCATGTATGCAAGTCATTTGCCAGCATAGTTGCAAGTGCTGCCCAATTAACATGTCATGAGAATCACAGAATCCCTGTTCAAGAAGGGATCATCCTAGAGCACATGGCACAGGAGTACATCCAGAGAGTTCTCAAACATTTCCAGCGGGGGTTATCTGCACAGGAAATTCTTTCTCATATTCCGGTGGATCTTCCAGTTTATGCCCCAAAAAGTCACTATGGAAAATAATGGTTTGAAACACATTGTTAGAAATCTTTAGAAATTCTATTTAAAAAAACAACAACAACAATAATATTTTAGAAAAGTGTAAGATAAAGACAAAACAGTGTTCATTTCAGAAGCTGTCTCATTAAGAACAGGAGTAAGTTAGTAAGAATATAGAGCAGATTAATACTGCAGTGCACTAGAACCTTATCTGATCATCAGCCTAAGAAAGAATGTAAAAGAAATGGTAGTTAGGAAAGGGTAAAAAACTTGCATACAGGCAGTTGTCTTGGTATAATTCAATCCTGAAGGTACCCCACAGAAACTTGTTGGTGTGACCATTTGCATCACCTAGTTTCTCTGCACAACCTCGCCTCTCTTTCCCAAGGCAGTGTAATTTGAAACCTGGAATCCTTTGTTTCCCAGGGAATCCTCCTTGTAAAAGCCATTCCTTGAGCTGCGAATGGTCCAGGAAGCCTGGACCAGACTCAGCATTGAAGTGCTATGTGACTGTCTTTATGCAGTGGGAAGAAAGTGTCTCAAAAGAGCATGATGTTGGGAAATGCATACTTTCTCAGCTCAAAGGGATTTCCAGTGTTGATGGTAAGCTAAGATTTTCTTCGACAATATTCAATAGTTCAGAAGTTTGACTGATGAAGGGGATAATAAGAAATTCTAACAGTTACAAATGTATACAGTGTCCTTTAGAACAGAAAATGTCACATTTCCTGTTTTTTTTGTATGTATCTCAGAAAGTGGCACTTAATCTTCTTCCTAAAATATTATGCCAAAGTTCTTGAGTATTCTCCATGATGAAACTATTGTCCAAATGAAAATACTTTCATCTCAGAAGTGAAAATATCAGTGAGGAGGCTTTTCTTTCAGACATAAGGTACTTTATACTTAAATGTCCTGACCGTCCAGTAATTGAAGATTGATCAAAGGTTTTGTTAAATGCATTATGCAAAGGAACACGTGAAATGTTCAACTCATGTAAATCTATTTTATTTTATTGCCTTTAGTGCAGCATCACTAATTTTACTGGTAGGAGGCTTATACCATTGCCTCACATATTTTGGATAAACCCCACAATGTATTTCCACTATAATAAAATCTGTGTATCCTCCCATGATGCACACTCCTGCATCTGTATGTTCAATACTACTTAAAGAAACTGTGTTCTTAAAAGTGCCAGCTTAGCACGATGGGATGCAAAAGCCAGACTCAGTGTGAATAGTCAAAAATGCATATACACACAAGGTGACAGGTCTGACACCAGCTTTTGAAATCTGATGCTTTCAGGTGTGTAAAATGGAAACGATTTTCCTCCATTTATTAGCACCATGTGGGAGAAGGAATAAAAATCCCAAGAATAAAATGCTGATCCAAAACATGAGAAGGGGCTTGCAGCAGCTTTTGCCACGTGGCATATGTGTCTTTGAAGTGTGAGGCAGACATGTCACACACCTTTCTTTGAACTGAGATTTTGCAGAAGGTAGTGGTGACATGGCACAGCTTGGTGGCTTTCCACCGCTGAAGCTGCAGGTATGTGACATGCCTGCTCCTCCACTGATGTGTCACACAGCTCTGCGCATTCCCACTGTCTTTGTTTTTGGAGCACAGCCTCTGACAACAAACACAATTGATGAGCAGAGACAGCACAGAGATAATATATGTAATATGTGACATTAGGGTGTCCAAATCCATGTTGCAGGCTTTCATATTATGAGAAAGGATGTTTTACCTTGAGCAGAGGAATGCATTTTATTTATTAGTTCCAGGTGTGTCTGTGCCATCTGTCGTTATCATACGTGTCAAGAGATACGTCCTTTGCAAAATGTGGTTCCTGCTTGAGGCAAGGGACACAACTTCAGGTAACAAAATAACCAGCAAGCTTATTTTTGTAAATGATGTGAATCAAACATTTTCCAGCTGAATATATCTCATATATAGACACCAATACGCTCACTATTATTTATTAAACTCTGCTGCATGGGTTTACTAGTTCTTTTCACAGATTTTCATTAGTTTCATCTACTTAATTGTAGAAGAAAATAAATCATGAAGGTTGCTTGCCCTCAGCAAAAGGAGAAAAATCCTTTGGCTTTGGAAGTGGTGAAAGGTTTCTAAGGAGGAAAGCACACTTTAACTAAAGACTACTAGGCTTTTAATTATCTTTGTAGTATTATTTTGGATATGCTTGAAACGTTTACCTTAGAGTAATTGCCATTATTTGATCTATGTACAGTGATTAACACAGAGATAATTATCAGCTTAGTAGAATGTATAGTTTACAGAGAAACATTGCATTAATAGTTGTTAGAGACAGCTATTTCAATATTTCACATACTAATCTCTGTGATTTTTTCTGTTAAAATTTAAACCAAAATAAATATCTGTGTGTGTGGCTTAGTATAAAATGAATATACACTTCCTTTTTTTTCACGTGTTCCTAAAATATATGTATACAAAAAATCTTATCCTAAATAAACCATTCGCGCTCAAGTAAAAATGTCTTTCTTTTAAATTATTTATCTGAGAAGAATTTCTACCTTCTTTTTTGCTTAGTTTGTATTGCAAATCCTAAATACTGTCTTCTAATAATTTATCTGTCACCTTTCCAATTATTTCTGTTTACTTTAACTGAAGTCACAAAGGATATTAATATGCTTTTGAAACTGGTAAAATATGCACATTGATGAAAAGCAGGTATTTTTTTAAAGCACCTGTAAGTCTTTGAACTCTATTTGGGGGTTGGGGAGGGTGAAAATAAGAGACACGACATGCTTTTGTTTCTAGGGGTGGAAAAAGAACACAGAGCATTGTTTATTATTTGCATTATGAAGATTATATTCTACTAATTTATCTGTGGCAGTGCAAAGCAGATCCTGTCGGTCGGTAGTGACCTCATCTTCTGTTGGAAAGAAGATAGCCTTACCTGGCTGAGAACTGAAGCCATGTCTTGTTCCTCCAACCAACAAGTCTCCAAACTCAGAAAAAGTATGAAGAAAATCACTTACAGGCAGTGTGCAGCTGCTGTGCTTTCTAATTTTCTGACCAGCAGAGCTTTCTGTATGTATGGGCTGTTTTTAGGGGCTGTCCTGTCCGTTTCCCATGTAAGCATAAGTTCCTTTTTCTGTGTTTGTGTTGGTGCTGATTGTGTGGTCAGCTGGACCAGGGATCATGCGTCTCAATACTCATAGTTTTACATTTTTTTTTATTCCCTCACTTCTTGGATTCATCTTCTTCTTGAGGTGGTCAAGACACGACGGAAGAATGAATGACATGATAAAAAGAAATTTATCAACCAAATTTTGTATAAGTATACAAACTAGGAGTAAGTGAAGGAAATTAGTGGCTAACACCTAAAAAAAGCAAAAACAAAGTTGGAATGCATTTTCAGTACAGTATTTGATGAGACTTTTGTCCCAAGCTAAAAATCAATTGCACAAATTCATGAAAGAAACTTTCATTAAAAGCTGTTAAGCACAATGGCAATTCTGTCTCTGATATTCCCAGTGCTGAAACTTCCATGAGAGTTTACTGAAGGAAATATTGTGTGCTTACCCTTCTTCCACAGACACCTGCTTTTCATCACTGCATAGTGGCCTGGATGGAAGTCTTAAGTGTGTTCCGTTTTTACGTACTTAGATGTAGAGATTTTTCACACTTCTTTACCAATATATTTCAACTTTTGGGCTAGAAACTCCAGAAGGTCATTTTTTCCCACTCACAACTGAGTTCTTGTCTTCTGTGCTGGGAATTGCTGATATGGGTGTCAATCCAGGCCGTTTGTGATAGTGATTTCATACAGTGTTCTTGCTCAGAGAATTAAATTGAGACTATAAACCTGGCATATTTGAAAGAGTATGAGAGAGGTAATCTTAATTTAAAAAATCAAATATAACACTTCAGACACCTAAGTCCAAAACAATAAAGAAAGGGGGTGAAATGAGGAAAACATTTTTTATACATACATATATGCATATCCCCCTTCCTTCATAATGTTTCCAAATGTTCTGCTGATACACAGTATTTTTTATATTATCACGTGCAATGGAATATTCATGCACATTATTACTAAGGAAACAAGCATTTTAATACATCAAAAATTTAGGGCTGAGTTTGAATTTTGGGTAGAACATCTTGTTTTCAGCTATTTTTGTTTTGAACAATTTACAATCAGCTAAAACTTTGAGTAATATTTCCTAAATTAAGAGCAATTTCTCTTCTTCTCTCTCTGCTACAGTTCACGAGCCCCATGCTAAGCAGTTTTCTAAATTAATAGACTAAAAATCCTGTTCTTCATATTAAAATCTTTGTAATTATTGCAGCATTCATTTGACATGATTGCTCAGTAAGAAACAAGACAAAACTTGACTCAAATATTTGCTTGTTGTACCTTTGAGATAGAAATTTTGTCTAGATATTCTGAAATTATAAAACTCTACTGGACTCTTTTAGGTCTGAAATCAGACTGTACGCATTTGTCCTTGCAACAAAAGTGCTCTGTATTTGAGTCAATTTTATAACCTGGAAGTATTTTACTACTTGGATTCAAAACCTGAATTGAGTTCTTACATGGAGTCACTCTTATCTTTATGCTTAGTATATAGTGGAGTAGAGTACAGCACAGTGTGTAAAAACTGTGGTAATCATGTAGAAAAAGAATTTCTATATAAGCTGTAGAAAGTTTATAAACAATTAATGTCCCGTTACTTTGCCCTGTTGAGTATACATAAAGGATTTAAAATGGATTAGCTAAGGACTCAATGACACTAAAAGACTTTCTTACCTACATGATTCTATACAGTTTATGTTACAATATTGCTGGAAGAATCACTTTCGTGTGTTCAACTTTTCAGTGTCAGTGATGGCTTCAGAAAACACATCAACTGACTCTTCCTCTCTCTCCACATAATTAAGTTCATAGTCTCAAAGGGATACTTATCAAATCCAGGTTCTTGAACCACATTTTCTGTTTATGTATTTGACCCCATAAATACATATATTATTTATTTGTACACTCTATAGAAACAAACAAAAAGAAAAGTCCCAAGGATTATTCAGTGGCACATGTGAGAATGAATGTATTATCAGTGACACTACTCATGAAGGTCTGTTTTAAGTACAGTTAGTAAAGTCAGGAAGTGTTATTGTGGTACTATGTGGGCAGTTTGCCATACGTGTGAGTTATCTGTTACGTTAAGTGCTTAAAGATTGAATGGCCATTTACTAAATCAAAGTAGAATGTTATGTATCATTTTATTTAGCTCATTCTTAGCTAGGTGAGGTAAGTACTTGTGACATCTATGTTCCCATTGCATGTACGTTCCCACAGACTTTTACCTCCCCTCTCTCCTCTGCCTCCACTTCTCCTTCCCTCCCTACCACTTCCCACCCCAGGCTTTCATCCAGAACAGCATTTAAGCGTGTGCTTTACTTGTGGTTTTCTTACTTGTTTGGTTGGTTGGTTGGCTGGTTGGTTCATTTGCGTTTTAAGAAGCATGCTTATTGCAGTGGGTCTTGAGCAGGCTTTAGAAGCTAAGTGTATGATAAAGATCTTTCTTAAACAAAGATGTTTTTCTAGTTTATCATCCTTAGGGCCATTATCTGATGATATTTAAGTATGCTTGTACATTGAGTAAACCACTAAAATAAGCGCATACATCCTTAATTCTACTAAATATTGAGATTTTCTAAATTTCATCTGGGTTCTTAGGATTGATATTGTTATACATGCATTACTCTACATAATCCTAATTTCCTAGAACATGTATTATTCTGCACCCTGGACAATTGATTATGTTCAGACACAGATCAGAAGAATGACAATTTTAGGGCAACCTTCACTCAAAGAATGTGTAATAGTATAAAAAAATATAGCTGAAAAGAATTCTAATATAGTAAGTCTACGTGTGTGATACATACAGCATGTAAAAGTTAAGTTATACCGGAGGTGAAATCATTCCAATATTCAGGATTTAAGTTTCTACTGGAACTGCTAATATTGTTTCAAATGTTTTCTCTTCATGTAAAAGATTTCTATTAATATTTATTTATGTTTGATTTATAATTTTGCCAGTATGTGCAGGCTCCGCACTTTTATGATCTGTATCATTAATAGTGTGTGCATGGCTCCCATTGCACATATCAGCACAGGAATTTTTAAATGTTTTTTTTTGACTCACACAGGTTTGGTTTTGGGTGACATTACACATATATACACAGCTAGTGTAACATCAAGCTACTAAATTCTGCAATAGAAGTCCATGCATACATTATTAGTCCAATTGCAGGAAGGTTCGAAGTAGAAGAGTGTTAGCTCAGCATAATGAATGTCTGCCAGCCATTTTTTTATAATGACTAGCTGCAGTTCTTATTGTATGTCAAACCTTATGCTGTGCTGTACTGCTAGCTTTCTTGTTTGGCACAATCAAATGATGTAATGTATCCCTAGAAGTCTAGCTGGATCAAAGACATATACAACAGGGAGGTTTTCTTCTGCCAGTAGTATTGTTGCATATTTTGCTAAAATTATAGTGCAAGCGATAACAAATACATGATCACTTATCACTTATAATGCACTATTCGTGCTATGCAGTCAAGACATTACAAGGATGGACAGCTTTGCTTGCCACAAAAGGAATGTTTAGATATTAAGCAGACCACAGGGTGTTCAAAAATCCCTTCATAATTGTAATATTGACCTATACTCATTGACAGAAAGAATAAGTTAGACACAAAGTGCTTTTCTTCCTGTGTATTAATGAAATGAAATATGCTTCCTCTTTTTTTTCTTTTTTTCTTGTTTTTTTTTTTTCTTCCCAAAAGGTGAGCTAAATCTAAAACAGTAGTTGAAATGCAGTTCATTTAAATGCAGTTTAAGAACTCGCCAGTCTTGCCTATTTCAGGCATTGTGTAAGGCATGGGAAGCTTGCTTATGCTTACTCCTGATGTAAAATCCACAGCAGTGTGAAAGGACAATAGAACTGTATGCTATGTGTATTAACTTTGATGATAAATGCCTTATTCCTTCTTCAGAGGATTATTAAAAGAGTTCTCTGGAGGAATAAAATTGTGGAAGTCACACATTTAATAGCTCAGGTACAAAGAGTCAGATTGTGCCAGTTGGCAAAAGTTAGCAGGAAGCTGTCACAATAAATGGCAGCAGCTGCTCATAGTTCTAAAGAGTATGTCCCAGTCAGAACTGAAAACTGATGGCATCTACATTAATACTACCTTAATGGTCCATCTGCTGCTCCATAGGGTCCCTAGCTGCTGTATGGAGTCATAGGCATTTGACAAGCAGTCTCTGTATGCCAGACACACATTGTGCCAAATGTTTTAGGCTGCTTCGTATCGTTCTGATCTGTCAAACTTTCCTATCATTTATCAGGCAAGGAGTTCTGAGGGATTTTTTTTTTTCTTTTTCTTTTTTTTTTTATTCCCACACATCACTGGCTTTTAGTATTCGGGGCAGTCATGAATTTGGGAAGGAAGTTACTTGTGGTTACTTTTTCTTGGAAGATAATCTCAGCTGCTGGATAATCTGTATGCTATGTTAAGAAAGCAGTGTGATAAATCCTGTAGAGAAATCACTAGCTGTTTGCCACATCATTTAAATCTTTTTATTGTAGCAGGTAGAAAATTAAATACAAATAACCATAAAAGAACTAACAGTGTTTTGACAGGCTCACCAACACTCATTTGCTAAAGAGCAGTTCATTTCTAAATACACAGTTGCATAAATATTTAAAAAAGAGCATTCATACATATATCCATATATGCTTAGAAATTATAGCTGTAATGTTAGCAAAAGCTTTATTTAACTGATTATGAAGTTATTCTATAAATATGTAAAAGCCATTTCTTGCATATTAAGTTATAAGAGAATGCAACCTATTCCATCTCTGGAATGTTTAAGTCATGCTCTTTCTTAGCATCCTTTGCACCATAATATAGGTATGATTTTAGTTTATAGATGATGCATATCATAATATTTAAAGTGTCAATACAGTTAAAACTGTTTGTAAAAACTCTTCAACAGTATTGTCTAAACAAGAAAAAAAGCAGAGCCATGCAATTTCTGTTACATTAAACTATCCACTACCTTTGGTCATTCTATATCTTGCAAAATAAAAAGCAAATGTCATTCTTTATTCTTTGACTGTATCTTGTTCCTGGAAAGCAGCTTATTTCCAGTAAAATTGGAAATTCTTGCAATTTGTTTTTTGTGGTTTTATAGCTCCAATGGAAATGCACTGTTTATTTAAATTTGCTATTTGTGTGAAAATGTTGAAGTTAGCACAGAAAATAATTCAGAGTATCAGCAATGATCAAGGTATAAATGCCTAAAGAGAAAGATCAGGATGTCAGCAAAAATGTCACCACTACTTTTGCAGTACATGTTTTGATTTTTTTAGCTGGATTCATTCAAATCAGCCAGGTGCTTGAAATTCCATGATACTGCTTTTTTTTGTTTGTTTCTTTTTGGGATTGACAGAGCCGTGAACTATGGAAAATCGATGAAAGACCCTGAAAGCCTCTAGGCTTCTCCCCTTTTTGCTTTACTTCTAGCTAGTTGTGGGGAAACTGGTCAACCACAAAAAGCACTAAACACTCATTATATTGTACATCATATCCTAAATATTTTGCATTTTTCCATACTTCAGAATATGATTGCCTAAGGATATTTTCTAAACCAAAAGCTGGCTTGTTCTGCCCTACCCTGCCTCCATCAATGTATTTTCTTCCTGTATCTTCACCTCACTCCATTTCTTCCTTTCACGCATCAATATAAATCATAGGTTAAGTAGCTTCTTATGCAGTGGTTATAAATGAGTGTTTAATTGTTGGTAAGACATTATGCAAAGGAAAGTGTGTGCCTTCACATTCGGAGTTGCATTGTAGCTCCTCAGAAGGTGAAAAGGCATAAATACATAGATGCAGGCACAAAAGCATAAGTTGCAAACTAAAGGAAATAATATCTATAAATAACCCACAGCTTTATTATAATGCATTTATATCTCTACAAAACTGCCATCAAGGGCATCACCTCTGATTTCCAAAAATGTATAAAGCTGGTTTGATTCAGTGGCAGGTGATTTAGATATGGGCAATAAATTTTAAGTGTAGGATTCATTAGGTAGGTTTCATTAGTGGCTTTTAATTCATCAAAATGAGCACCTCAGGTGGTGAATAAAATCCCAGGGTATGCCTGAGGGCCTTGGTTGCTCTTCGTCTGGCGACAAGCAGTGCCTGGCAAGAATCAGAAAGCCAGCAGAAAGTCCATTGTATCTCAATCCCAGCGCCTTGGACATCGGCCTGGTACCTGTGCTTTCTGGTACCCTGCACAGGAAAGCTCGGGCAGAAAGGCAGGTCCTTGGCACTGCACAACTGAGGAAAATCAGTGTAATTTTTAGCACCAGCATAGTGTGGTTTCAAGGAAGAAGCTCTCTTATGTCCCCATTAAATAAAGCATTGGAAATTTCCATGATTTTGTGCACAACTGGGAATGTAAGTGGCCATTTAATAGGTGGTAGGGGGCCCTCTCCAGAAAACCAGTTTGTCTCTGCTCTCTAGGGCACACAAATAAAGGTGTTCCCTGCCTTATGATCTCAATTTTCTGATAGATGGGAGTTTATCTGCTAATAGATCAGAACTTCATAAAATCTCAGTCTCAATCTCTATTTAATCCTCTACATCTAAAAATATACTTTAAGATGAATCAGGGAAGCTGTGTTTACACCTACACACTGAAAGGACTTTAAAAGTGCGGTTGCCTGTCTCAAACACTGCTAAGGCCACAGGAGGACTTTGCCATGAGATAAGCACAGAACAGAGCGACAGGATGGCACTATCTTCAGGCTTGGTGTAGGCAAGATCTGGTTAGCTCGTCCTGGGTAATGCATCCAGACAAAAATTCCCACTGTGACAAACTGTGTAGAGAAGCTCATACACATGTCTCCAGTCAAACAAAGTTCATCCCAAATTATGGGACAGATGGCTTTTGCACCAATGACCATTTAGCACCTCCCCTGAAATATGGATCCATGGATACCTGCAACTTGGACTGTAAGTTATGCCACCACAGTGAGAACATGACGTAAGATTAAGGTGTACTATTGTCTGAGACCAAGAGAAAGGTTGACAAAACTTGGGGAGAAGAATGTACCACTGGTAATAGACACAAAGGATGCAGAATTTACAGGCCATAAGGAAAGCCAACTCAGAAACTGTGCTGAAATCAGTTCTGACAGAATAAAAATGTAATTCTGGTGGGGGAACATTACAATCCCCTGATCCAAGAAACCCATCTACTCATAAGAGGAGAAAGACTGAGCATGGGACTAGTTAGCATTAGAGGCAAGGGAATGGTTTAACCAGTAGCATAAGAGAAGTCTGTAGGCAATAAACATTAATTCTGTAGTTTGCTAAAATGTATAAATAATAAAAAGTTTTGAACGACCTTGGAATCTGCACCACTGCGAAGACCAGGGTGAAGAAGGACTGAGGGGACACCGCTGGATCCATGGGTGGTGACTGTCTTCTGCTTGATCACTCCCTCTGTCTCTCTGTCTCTCTCCGCTCCACCTGCCCCCCACACACACTTTTTAATTTCTTTCTATGTCTCTGCCTAACATTCATTGTTAAATAAAGCCTGTATCACTGACTTTGGCATATTGGCGAAGGTACATCTCTCACTAGCTGGATCATTACACACACATATGTAAGCACCTTTCAGGGATGATATTCCTGGTTTCCTATAGTACCTACCACAGACCCCATTTTTGAGAATGATTTTGTGTTCTTTTGCAGGTGCACTGCACAGTAGTTGACATGAGGGTCCCCCATTACCTCTGCGAACTGTAACTCAATAAGATGTTTTAGCAAATGCTGCTATTAAAAACCCCCTGCAGCACTGGAAAAATGATTTAGAGGAGCTGTATCGTGAAAACAGTCCTGAAGAAGATCCAGGGAGGTTGAATAAGAAGTAAACTGAGGAGAGGGATGAAACAAGAAAAGCAAAACTGCAAGGTAGAAATGTGGTTACAAAGATAGAAAGCATAGTGATGGCCACTAAAAGAGAAGTTGAGAGACTGGATATACCATCCTATGTCTTTGAGATTTATGTTCAAGCTTCACGTTCTGAGAAGAAATTCCTCCACAGCCCAGTCCCAAGAAATTCAACCCCAAACCGGTCTGGCTGCGTCACTCATTATTTTTTCTGCATAAGGATTTCATTAAACATCCTCTGAGAGCAGGCTGTGAGGCATATCTATGACACCATCACAGAACAGTAAATTCTGGACTATGTGTGGAAGAGGTCATGGGGTAACAGGGCTCATTCACACACAGAGAAGCAGAAAGCACTGATAAGTTGTGTGTATTTACTATGGCAGGTATGATGCCAAACAGCTGTCCCAGGTCAGCTAAGCCCACACCTTCAAAGATATCCTGTGTGTTACAGAATTTAGTGTTCTGCTACTAAGCTTTCCTGTTAGAAGAACAAATTCTTGCTATTCACCTGAGTATTTTATTCCATGATGGAAGAGTTATTTCTTTTAATGCTTGTAGTTTTCCACCTAATTTTCTACTGTTTTCTTGTTCCATTGTGTTTTTAGGGCTTTTTTTTTTTTTTTTTGTTTCCCCACCTATTATTCCAAGCTGAGGGCCTTTTGCCTAAATGTGCAGCTATCCAAAAAGTTTTCAGACTTGCTTATGCATGTAGGACAGATCAAAACAGATGGATGTTCTACACTTGACGTGAGGGAGTCCATGCACCGAGATAGGTTCTGTTATTAAATGAGAAACCAATGAAATCTTTATATAATCATCTGTTCTTTAAAAATTATTTATTATTATTATTATTTGTTAGTTCAGCATTTAATACAATCAGACAAAGAATACTGGAAAGCATTTATCCTCACTTGTCTGGACAAAAGATTAAGTGATGGGATCAGATGTCCTTCATATTGACAGGATAGGTAAAGTTCATCTTGCCTCTAAAACTGTAGGTAATAGTCAGTGTTCTTCTCCAGGATGATAAGGAACAGAGCTGCTAAGGATGGGAATTGCATGTTCAACACGCATCAAGAAACTTGCTTCATATTTTGATATTGAACGGACAGAATATGCATTGCTTCAGAAAGTAAAACTTCGACAGCATTGTCTTTTGTCTCTAGTTGCTGAAATAGCTTTCTGCTTCAAAAATAACCCAAGATTCTCACACTTCTATATGCTACTTATAGTGTTTTGAAGAACTACATATTTAACCAGTAAGCTTGTTGATAATTGCACTTGTAACCTAAATGTCACGTTAAGTGCAATGAGTTTTAGGGAACTGTGTCCAAGTTAAGGCCTTAAACAGGCTTTGATTAATGAGTATATAACCCCTATCGACACTGGAAGGTGCTACATTCACAGCAGGGTATCCTACTGTTGAACTATGGCATCATTATTGGCTTTGTATGCAAGAGGAGTTTTGATATGACTCTTTGAACTAAACAGTAAAAATTTCCCAAAAGAGATGCTAAAAGAATAAAATCAGAAAATTGTAACAATCCAATGCATCAAATCTGTAGAGGCAGATCAATAAAAGGAGGAAGAACACATATAGTAGAAAAAAGCTATTAAAAGGCACGTGGGGAAAAAAAAAGGTTTTAATAGTGAAATTTTGACTTAGAGTGATATGTCTTTAATTTGCATAATTCTGCATGCATAGTGTGCAATCTAGTGAGTGAAATGTCTTCATTATATCTGAACTGCATCAGCTAACAAATTGTCAAAATGAATTTTGAATTACTACACACTTTCAGTGATGATCACGAAGTAATATCTTTACAATTTTTCTGTTAGCTGAAGACTGGGAAAAAGCCCAAAACCAACAAACAACAAAATACCGGGTTTCAAGGATAAAAAAAGCTAATCTTACTGCAAGAATTTTTGTATGTGTTCTGTCTCACTATCCTCAGCCTTCCTTTCCCCAGTTGCTTAACTGATGTTAACTGCATAAGAACTGACAGCAGAGTAATGTGAAATGTAGCCTGGTGTATCAGCTCAAGCCCTATGACTCCTTTTTATCTTGCATTTCAAATAAAAATAAACGGTCACATATTATTTTGGAGGGTTTCTGTCCATTAATCAGTACTAGAATTGTGGGGTGTCTTCTTTTGGTGATGTATGTATATCCATACATAAAAATAGCATTTCTATTCACTTGCCTATGTTCATCTGGGGTCGTCATACTTTTTTCTAGATGGAATGTAGGCTCTGATGGGGAACTTTCATTTCACATTTGAGATCTGACAGCTAATGTTCGTAACTGTTGAAATCATAACTTTAAGTACAGGGTTATAACTCCGAGCATAAATATATGCATAGGAAGAGAAGTTTCTTTGTATCTTCAGTTCTGGTCATGTTCCTCATCAGGGACTCAGTAAACGTGCTTATAAACTGGCTGATGAGGTCTAGTCTTTGAAGGAGCTTTTTCATCAAGTTTATTTGAAGGTTTGTATTCTTGCTGTTATAACTTAAAATCATGCCTAAATGTGCTGCTGTGACGGCTAGGAAATTTGCTTTCAGCCTGAATTTATTTTTGACCGATTAATCCCATTCTTATAATTTCTGTATTCTTGTACAGGATAAATATTTTCTTGTTATGTTTTCTCTTCATCTACTCTTGTCTTCTGATGTATGTGCAAACCTTTTCCCACTCTCTCCCCTTACTCAACAATCTTTTTTTTTTAATTAAACTTAAAACCCACATAATTCCAACCTCTTGTAAAACAGGTTATCTCTTTTTCTGATCATCCTACTAGCTGTTCTCTGCATATGTATCTCTTTGGATTAATCTGTCTTGAAATAGATGACCAGAATGATAAAAAATAGCGCAGATGAAAGCCACCAGTATTTTGAGGAGTGATATTAATATTCCCTAGGGCTTAACAGGAATACATTTTCAGATTATATTTGGCTTTTTTCATGGCTGCTTTAAATTGGTGCCTTAAATACCCTGTGACCAAGTAGTGCAAAAGAAGAACAGAAGGAGATCTGGTTGCTTCCAGCTGATGAGTTGGTGTATGCTTGGTTTATGCAATTACATAGCCAGCTGCTTGGGATATGTCATTTGCAGGAAAATTTGAGAGGAAGAAAAGTATATGCACAGAAGACTGAAATTTGGGCTCAAGTGAAAAATGTGACTATGGGCACCTAAATCATCCAACAGCCAGGCCTGTTGCATGGCTGTAACACAGAGAGGGAACATCTGTAAAGTGTGGAGGTGAATGTATGCCTGGATTTCAAACCCTCAGTGAATTTTAAAGTATTTAACTTACATTTGTGCATGTTTCTCCTGCTTTAAAGAAAAAAAAAAAATGTTTGTGAAAATGAGATTTATCCACAGTCTGAATAGTACTAATGTAAAGTCTGAGGGATGTTTTGGATTTGTGTACATCACCCCATGATGTCTATTTTTGATCCACTCTTGTGAAGCTTCTTCATGATGCCTGCTGAACGATGCTTAACTTCACAGATGAAATGCAGCCAGCAAGCTGAGAATACACTCAGTGAAGAAAAATCTGTTGTGTCCAGCACTTTCTTGCCCTTCCAAGGTGGAGTACTGGTGGAGAGTGTTAGAAATTATCTACCAGTCTATGGTTTTACAGAGATTAAGGCAAACTTTGGTAGACTAAACTGCTTTAATTTATCAGGATTAGTGCTGTGGAAGGTAAATTAATTTATTCAATTAGGAATCAATCTCCTAATTTCTTTTATTATGATTGTGTTATGTTTTGAGGCAAAAGGGAAGACAGTCCTTGTGTCTGAATCTATCTTAGCAACTTAAATCTTCTGGAAGGGAGACCAGACAGTGGCCAACAGCTATGATGGAAAGATGCCCAAATTGCACGGCCCCATGCATAGCCTGTTTTGGTCCTCTGCATCAACATCATCTGTGGGAGATGTAGCTGGCAGGAGCCAAAGCAGTTCTGACCAAAATTTAATAGTACAGGTGCTCAAGCTGAAATGCTCAAGAGTGGACAGCTGGGTATGGGAAGGGAGTGAGAACAGCAACAAGAGAAAGCTGGTCCAGACAGCCCAGACTGCAGAAATTAAGCAGAATTAATTTTTCATTTGACAGCATGGATCTTCAAAAAAAAAAAAAACAACAAACCAACAGCAAACAAAACAAAACAAAACAAAACAAAATAAAGCAAAACAAAGCAAAACAAAAAAAAAAGAAAAGAAAAGAAAAGGAAAAATAATACTTGACAACATATAATTTTCTGGACTTCTAGAGAGAATTTTCTTGCCTTATCCGTGCACATGCATGCCAAATGAATGAGTGTAGGGAATAGTCTGGAGTTTATCTCTCAAAATTATTGAAAATCCTGCTGAAGTGGGCAAGGCACGTGCATGATGGGAAATTTTTTTTTTCTGGGAAGACAGTACCCAACAGGCTGCTGGAATATTTTGAACACGTCGGTTCTGTGACTCTTTCAACCAGCTGGAAACAAGCAATTATTTTTTTTATAAGAAAAAATTCATTAAAAACCTTTTCTGCCCATCTCTAATTTAATTTTAAGGGTCTCATCTTTAACAGAAAATATGAACATCTCTTTCACACTCTTGAGGAGTGAACCTTTATTCTTCACCCTCAATCCTGCCAGAAAGGGAGTACATGCTGCCAATATCTTCTAGCAACACTTAAGAAAATATGAGAAGAAATTTGCCTTGTTTTTTGCTTAGAAAAACATACATAATTTTTCTATGAAACCAGGCTTATTTTAGAATGGATACACCTATAAAGATAATTAACATTTTAATGTTTAAATTTATATATA
>VZTF01009122.1:0-10356 GCA_013397755.1 Cnemophilus loriae | reverse complement strand
ACTCTATAATTTCTTCACAAAGAAGGGGTAACTATCGAGACCCAGCATGAAAGATCTTACTCAATTTGCTTTTCTCTCTACATATTTAACATGCTATTTTTTACTGATATTACAAAGATTACATTAGTTTCCAAACAGTATATATTTTTTAAAGATTACTCATTGCCTACTGGTTAACATTTTCACACTGTATAATATTATAGGCATTTTTCTCTGAAACTGTCAGCATTTTGTCAGCCAAAGTGAGCTTTAATAAAAGCCAGGCTCTGACAATTTTCTGGAATAACCCAGAGCTCAGCTCTATGTGTCTATGTGAACAGGATGTGAAGATTGGATCTCCTGATGAAAATTAGCGTGAGCCACTGCTGCACTTGGCTGACACCTTCATTTTGGGTTCCTGTGCGCTGGTGCACGCTATCAGGTCTAGGCACTTAGAAGAAAGCTGTCACTCACTTTAGCTAATCAATCAAAGTTTGTCACATTCTTGTATGTTTTCACTAAAAACCCAAACTGGGACACCAGATGTGGTGAATACATGGACAGTCTATGTTTTTGTATAAAAACATCTGATGTGACAAAAGAGCAATGAAAAGCAAGTTTGGCTTAAAGCACATGTTTTTTTTTGTCTCATGCACACTCATGAATGTTTTCATTACCTATATCTCTCTGAGATTGCCTCCACTAATTTAATTTGAGAAAACATTCCCCAGCTATTTTACTGCAAATTGTGTCTAGCAAATCAGTTTTGCTAGTCTCTCATAGCAGTTAGATGAAGAAAGCTTGGTTGAGGGAATAAGTGAAGCATTTGTTAAAATAAATCTCTTCTTTAGATCCTTAAATCACAAATTTTTAGGTACAATTGATAAATAAAAGTAAGACACTTCTCTCAAGGAAAAGAAAATATTTTGATTTTGTGCTATCTCTCCTTGTCACCTCTTCCTTCCATTCCTCTTGTATGCCATGGCTGTTTCCATAGTGCCCTATGGACTTTTTGCTGAGGTTTTGCAGATGAAACCCACAAATATGCTGCTGAAGGCTCTAAATGCAGTCATTTATAATGATGGCAAAGTGTCATGAGATCTGTGCAGAAAATGCATGAGACGGTGTCCAGGAAGGGGAGGTGACGACCTCTTGTTTCAGAGGGTCAGAGGAAAATACAATGTGTTTGTACTTCTGCTTGAAATGAACATTTGTGTCATCTGTCCACCTACAAGTGTGTTGTTCGTGTGAGTTTTCAACAGTACTTTGCAGCCATAATGGCTTGAAAATAACGGGTGATTTAACTTCTCAAAAGGAAACCGTACCAGACAGTTCTACTGGGCATTTGAAAAATGCAATGAGATTGAAGACCAGTGACAGGTAGACACTGAAGCGAAGGAAAATCACTACATTGATCTACCAGGCAAAGCTAGCAGTGGCTGGGATGGCACTTGATGATTTTCATTGGGATCCCATTTCCTAGATCCTGGAGAATGAGTCATACTGTTTGGAGCTGTTCACACTTGCTGGGAGATGGGCAGCTCATGCTTGGTGCTTGGTAGTAACAATTTCCCTCATATGTATTTTAAACTAGGATTAAGCACAGGCACAAAGAACTCTACTGAAAACATAATATTTTTTGAGGAGATAGGAAAAGTGTTCTGGATGTGTCAGGTTTTTACTTATTTTCTCAAGATTAAAAGTCTTTAATGCAAAATATTCAGGTGTGTTGAGCCTCAAAATACTTGTTTAATAAGCCATCAACAGAAAAGAGTAAGTACAGAAATGGCCCAGGGCTTGGGTGAAGAGAACAAGAAGCATCATGGCTTCAAGACTGAAAAAAGGAATAGACCAAGAATCCCTCATCAAGAAAGTGAAAATTCTGCTTCATTCTGACACACTGTCTGATTTTCCAATTTGCTGTAACTGCATTTGTGTATTCGCAAATATTTGCAATATGTCTCTGTGCTCTCTCAATTCTGTATGTTGATGCGGACTGATGGGCAGCTCCCCACACGCCTGAGACCAAGCCTAGCTTTTCTTGGAGTAAGGGAAGGCTGAGCATGATGAAATATCGACATATTAAAAACATTTTAAATTAAAACAGATATAAAAATAGGTGCTCTAGGATGACCCTGCTTGAGCAGGAAGGTTGGACCAGATGATCCCACTGTAGTCTCTTCCAACTTTACCCATTCTGTGATTCTGAGACTAAGCAAAATCCCTGACCTTACGTTGTCCTAGAAAAAGCATGGAAGAATCCTGGCACTGATGTACTTCACTCTGCTGTAACTGCTGAAGTTAGAAGGCATTAGGACTCAGGGTCATGCTTAATCCATCTTGCCTAGCATGGAGAAGTGTTGATAAAGCAAGGGACAGGATTTCTGAGGGCTTCTGGTAAATTCCGACTGCTTCTGCCAATGCCAGCAATAGGCAAGTTGCTCCGTCTTGCTTCTTCTCACACTTCTCTGTAGATATGGTAATTGCCAACGTTTTTCATGCACCTATGAGGCTGAACTGTTCCACTCAAGAAATATTTACTAATAATGAGATTATATGAATAAACAGCCAAGGTCTGCGGTTTCCTTGTTCCCCACCCACCCCAGAGTCATTCTGGTCCATCTTTTCAAATCAATCCCTAAAGAGGAGCATATAAAAATCTTTTTGTCCATCTACAAGCTGTGTGCATCTGACAGCCTGATCTGAATGCACAGCTACATGATTACGTGCATAAACAGCAAATACATGCAGTTTTGGAGGCTAGTTCTGAAAATTTGACCTGTAAAGCAGTAGGTCAATTCAGTACATACACAATACTTTTACCTTTTTTATTTATTCCTGCACTGACTCTCTTTCACAGGCTATGTAGTGGTGTTTTGGTGCAGTTTTCTTACGTGTCTTTTTTGGCTTTGGGATTCCTTAAATTTATTTTGATTACTGAGGTTTTTATACAAACAGGATTGTACTAATATTGCCATTCATATTGAACAGAAATGAGGAAATAAAAAGTTCTAATTGATCTTTTCATTCAAACCCAAGTAAAATAAACATGGGGAATGATGACTTATCGTCAGATCTCCTGGAGGAAAAACTGACCTAGAATTTTTATGAGAATGGATTTTTACTTGACAGTTTTCCAGAGCTTCATGTTTTTTTCATAAAGGTCAAAAATAATTTGTCTTCTTATTTTATCATTGTTTCTTCTGGGCCTAGCCTTAGCAATAAGGAGAAAAGGTGCATAATAAAAACCATATGTAGGCAATAATTTGAATATTTATTTATTCCCAACTGTTGAAGGTTATACAAGTAATTTTTTTTTTTTTAATTGCAGTTCATACAGACAATCCATTAAGCTTTGTGGGGTCTTTGTATGCGAGTTTTTTTTAATGTGTGACTCATCTGTTGTTTTTTCCATTTGGATTTCAGATATTTTTAAAAGTAAATGACATATTTCAAGTCAGATATATTCATATATATTCATAAGACCTTTATAAAAAGTTTTGACATTTAAGGTCCTCTCCTCACAAGTAGGTTTTTATGGTATTCAATTCTTGGTCAGCCTGGACCCACTAGGCAGACGGAGAAACATTAAGTCTTCACAATGTACCATTAGCAATATACTCAGTTGCACTTTTTTTTGAGTTGGTGGGTTTGGGTTTTTGTTTTGAGGGGGTTTTTTGTTTTGTTTTGTTTTTGTTGTTTTTTTGTTGTTGTTGTTGGGTTTTTTGTTTGTTTGGGGTTTTGTTGTTGTTTTGTTTTGTTTTGTGTTGTTGTTGTGGGGGTTGTTTGGTTTGGTTTGGTTTTGGTTTATTTTGTTTTGTTGTAAAGGTTTCTCAGTCAGAAACACAACCTTGAAGGTATCTTGTCCACTGTGGGTTGACAAAGACTGTCCAGATTATGGGAAGAAAATAATAAAATCAAATTGATACCTATTCCTTTCCTTGCAGTACCCACCTCCCTTTTTTTCTGTTGCTCTCGATGGGAAATGAAACATTTAGAGTCAGACTTCCAAACAGACGGATATATTAAACACCTGATGACGAGTCTTGGATAAAATCTACATCAGTATTAAGTAAAACTCAGGTTTTTAAATGTCATGCTTGAACGGCTGAGTCTTGCACTTTATATTTGGTTATAGGCAAATTCAAGTTCATCTTTTGCAGACACATAAGGCACTTTTTTTGTTTCTGCTTACTTGTAAAGCTTTCAGGAATGGCGTCACGTGTTTATCAGGACGTGGGAAATTGAATATCTAGCTGGTTAAGGCTGTTCTTATACTGGAATCCTGGACCAGTTCTGAATTGAAACAAACATCATTTTCACTACAAGACTTGTTTCCCTGTTTGTTAGTTTTCATGTTATAGTGAGGTTACAATAGACTGAAAAAGAAGAAAATATGGACTTTTTTAATTTGTGGAACAGTTGCCAATGAAGTTAATCCCAGCATACCTAAAAACCTGTCCATTAGTATTGTCATGTTCAAGTAAATTAAATTCAAAATGAAAATAAAAGCCCTTTCTAAAATCTCTATTAGAACATTTCCATCACACTTCTTGATTTACGACTGCCATCTGTAATTCCTTCTCAGTCTCACTGTAGCCCTATTTTTTAAGGTGATTAAAATATTCCACTTGAAGAAATTTCTCACGTGGGATGTTATATTCCAGCAAAAATCAGGTTTTCTTCAATGGAGATATACTGTGGTACATGATAGCAAATTCTGAAATATTATATAGAAAATATATTATATTAAATATTTTTATATATATAGTTGGTAACTTACGCTGCTCTTCCAATCATAAATAACCATGTGTGCCCTGGAAGTGGTACACCATCAAGTACACCTAAAAATAGTGGGATTCATAAGTCTATATTTCCATCTTTGAGAAGCATGCTTTATGTGGAGTTAAAAACACTGAAGATTCTCGGAAAATATTTATTTAGTGTAATATGAACTTGTGAATGGATTTGACTACTTGAAACAGGTGTGACTGATGAGCTTAGGTTAAATAAAAATGAGAGGCTGGTCAGCTATAAAAACTCACTAGTGTAACTAGTTTAGCTTAACTTTTAAGGACCTTTCACACAACCTACACACGCAGGAACCTTCACCGCCACCCCTGCCACTTGAAAATAATTGGACTATCACAAGGCCAGAGCAATGGTTGGTTCATATTTTGGAAAGCAAAACTGACAGTTGCATGGGGTTCGTATCTACTTTTTGGCACACTGGTGTCTTAGTGAAACTTTACTGGCTGATGTGGTTTAAGGTGCAAATCTAATTCCTTATGTCTTTCACTCTCCCACTACGGTTCTTCAAAGCCAGACTGTTCTCAAACTCTTCTTTTACCATGCTACATGTTCTGGTGTTTCTGTTTTGGTTTGGTTTGATTTTTTGGTTGGTTTTTGGGTTCTGGGTTCTTGGTTTTTTGGGGGCATGGGTGGTGCTGAGGTTTTGTTTAAATATTATTGGAAAACATTTCCCAGTCTAGTGTTTAGGTTGGGAAGGATTACCACAGAATCATAGAATGGTTTGAGTTGGAAGAGACCTCAAGAATCTTCTAGTCCATAAGGCAGAGAGGGTCTGAGAGAGGGCAAGTTTATGTCACACACCAGCATCCTTTGCACTGGCGGAGAGTTGTAGTAAAATGCAAAAAAACCCCTCCCAAATCAAAACTTTATCTCAGATAGAGTTTCCAATAATTGCTTCTACAATTAATTTTAAATCTAGGGAAAATGCTTGCTGTCCTGGTTTGGGCCAGGACAGGGATAAGTTTTTTGCAGTAGGCAGGAGGGGGCATGCCTGGAACACAGATTATTCTGCACCACCTCATGCCACTCCCGAGGTTGGGAGGAAGGAGTCACTTCCAGTCAGAGGTGGTTCACATAGTGAAGGTTCCCATGTGGTCAGTTTTTTTCATATGTGAATCACTCACCATTCTCATATACGTTTTATTAATATTGTTGCTCTTATTCTTCATTTCTTATTTCATTGTTATTTCCAGTAAATTTTTCCTATCTCGAGCCATAACCTTTTCTTCCAATTCTCCTCTCCAGTCTGCCGCAGGAGGAGGAGGACGGAGTGGGGGGAGTGAGCAAATGGCTCATGTCTTGAAGTGTTTCAGTAGGAACACTAAATTGGGGAACACCTTTCCTAAACCAAGACGCTTGCTAACAAAAAAATAATTGACTTCTTTGGTTGCAGAAAAGAAGCATAGAGTACAAGGCTGAGAAAGGAGTGAAATCAACTTAATTTTTCACAGAATTATTCAGCAATTACTTTCAGCTAGCATTTTCTATTCTTTAAGTAGTTGTTAAGTATTCCTTAGTAATATATGAATTTATATCAATAGCAATCAACTTATTAAAAGCAAACGCATTTGGCTTCTTCTCCTCTTGTACAAAAGAAGGCATTGCATCTTGTTTTTGAATAATAAATATTCATTATTCCTGGAGAAACTGTCACAGAATTTGCTTTCCTCATTGTTTCAACTCCTACTTGTGCCTTCTTCTGTTTCAATGTCAGGTCACCATTGTGCAGGACCCATTTTTTTTTCCCTTTGCTGCGATAGCTAAAGCTCCACGGCTTCTACATTCAAAATGGAAATACAGTTTTACAAGCTGCTCTTCAAGTGCAGACAAAGAAATAACGTTTTTTTATTATTATTTTTTAGATTGCTCATTTGCAAATAATTTTTTCCATAAGTATCATGATATTTTTCTAAGTCCCATTTTAGGCTTCAAGATCTAGTTACTGTTTGTTTAGGTTCTTTTAACTTAGGTTGTGTCCGAATGTGTGTATAAATTGGGCTGGGTTGATTTTCAACAAATTAAACTTAGATGAATAATTTTAATATCCTCTGCAATAGGGCTTAGTTTTCCAAAAAGATATATTACCTCTAGAGGGCAGCGCTAAATTGAGATGACCATTTTGGGTTTTATCGTGTAAACTACTGGATATCTGACTCACTGACCATCATTTGAAATTTTTTACTGGTGATTTTAAAGTAACATTAAAGTGTAGCCATTAAATATTCTTTAAAATTGACATTGCTTAAAATCTTTAAAATAAAATTTTTGTGTTCCTATGAAATTTCTATCTGAACACGTAACTTCCATCGTTTATATGGAAGCAGTGAGAAAATCTGAATAAGTAAGAAGGTATGGTCAATATTCAGATTGACATAGATTGACCAAATAGAGAAAATAAAGGGAAAAAGTATTTTCCATAGAAGTAACTCTTTGCTATACCCAGGGCTTTTCTACCTGGCCACCTTATGAATTCAATGTGACTGCAGAAATATACTTTGTAGAGGTTATTTAGAATTGAGAGGTTATTGAGAGTTTCTTATCTTTCTAGCTGGGTGGAGCTAAACGTTCTCTTTCATAAGCAGTGACTGTCTCTCTTCTGTTGTCCTTTGCAATGACTGCAATCCTGAGTTCCTCTATTTCTGTTTCGCTGCATTAACTTTAGTTCTTGCATCCACTCACTTCATACCAGTGTGTATCAGATTTAGTGTTTAATTCATATCTTCATTTGACACATAAAAACTAACAGACCAATGTGTTTCAGGTACTGAAATCTCTACCACTCAAGAGCTGCAAATTCCTAGATATCATAGGAAATTGTAGCATCCCTTTTTTCCCAAAAATAAAATATATTCGGAAGACATTGTACATGTTCAGGTAAGATGGATACTGGATGACATGAGATATATAGTAATCTTTGCAGGCTTTAGTCTAGAGTGTTTACTAGAATTGCATGAGAATAGGAATGCTAAGAGCATGCAATCAACAGGTTGTCAAACATGTTGCTCTCAAAGAGTTCTTTCTTAACACTTCTATTATCCCCTCTTCAAGCTAGAAAATGTCTTGACCATTTGTCCTGGTCTAAAAGACAGGTGTTGGCCAGGGAGGGTGGGAAACTTCCTGGGATGGAAAAGATGACTGCCTCCTTTCAAATGATTATAATTTTGAAACTACAGGGCTTTCAGGCAAAGATATGGGAAAGGAATTCCTTACTAGAATATATATATGTATATGTGTGTGTATATATATATATATATATATATATATATATATATATATAAAAGACTATTTTAAATTGCTAGTTAAATATGTTACAATTCTTATTAAGTATATTAGGACACTGTAAAAATTATTGAAACTTCTCCCATAGCACCAGTGGATAATCTTTCCTCAGCTCTTCTGAGGATGTCATTAGACACCTCAGGAAAATGCACTTCTCTGACTGCTGAAGTTGATAATTCTGAATAGTTTGACATTTGTGCTAGAATGGATGAGCCTATGAGTAACTTTGAACTAACACAGGTTACACAAACTGCAGTCTGTAGACAGCCTGCTACCACAGCTTTCCCATCTTCANGTCAGGAGAAACTTCACAGCAGCACCAAAACCCTAGCCAGGAGAAGTCCAGCACCAAACACCAAAATTGTCTCCCCTCCAAGATGGGCAAAGACCGAACCACCTCCAGCTAAGAAACTTCCAAAACCACTCCACTTCCCCCCCCAACTCCTGAACCATCCCAACAGTATGCCAAGGCATTTTCTCTTAATCCACATCCATTTGCTATTTCTATGATAACAAATGGGAAGAAAATTCCTTGAAGAAACCTTACTCCCAACAACCTTTCTTTCTGTAGCTGTATATATATACCACGTCCAAAATGAAAACATAGCTTCATTTCATTAATGCTGTTTTCCGATGCAAATTAGCCATACATCTAATGTATGAATGACACAATTATAAAGTCAGCCTTAGCTCCATGGGCACATCTTACAAGAGTGCGGAGAAACAGATGGATTCTGTACTCCATGCAATGGTACACAGTTGAACAAACCGCGGTGGAAATGTGCAGGCTATCTGGATATGTAAACAAACAGACAACAATAAAATTGGTACTTTTTTGTTTTCAGTGTTGGTAGTCTCCCTGCAATCCAAGTTGCATATTATTGAGAACAAATTATTGAGATTCCACAGTGCATGCATATGAGCTTAGTGAAATCCTTCTGGTGCCTTCCTTTTGCCAGACAGAGAGTGCAGTAGGTCACATATTTACTTTGGGACAGAAGTGGTTGGGATAGCAAATCTACAGCCTGTAAACTTACTCTGTCACCATGAGAAGGAACATATTTTCTGAATTTTGTGTGCTGTAATGGCAAGTCCAAGGAGATGTTATCCCGGAACAATTTCACTTCAAGTGCCATGCAACCCAAACTGAGTCATGTGAGAAATGGGGTTTAAAAGAGATTTCTTTTCTACCTTTTCCTAGAAGTTTCATGAAGAATCTTACAGAATATATAAAAAAATACTTATATTTATATTATTTATATTTATATTTTTATTTTTATGCCCAGACAGGTTTGTCCCGGAGGATTCTCTTGGAGACAAAAATATTTTTGAAAACCAAAATCTTTTCTGTTAAAAGTTTTGGTTTAAAAGTTTTTTAAGAAATTGAGAATAGGCATTACAGGAACTTCTTAAATGCCCTGCACTGTCATGGGTGAAAACAAACAAATCTCATCATTTAGACTAGTACTTTAATATGACTAGTAGTCCACACGTATTGTTCACAGAAATTTTAGCTGCTACACTAAGCACTGCACCTATGTGAGCGTGTGTACACATATGTGCAAGCTTTTTTCCATTCTAGATAAATAATCAGTCTTGTGAGCATGTTAAAACTCTTCCTGCAGTGGTCCTTGATGTCCCATGACAGAGATTTGGGCCAGACTAATATAAACATGGATTACAGAAACCTGGTTGTGCTAAGACACTACAAACGTACAAACTGATCTTGAAGTGCGTGAAAGTTCAGCACAGGATGCAATGCAAGTCTCATTTCTAATCACAAGCTTTTGTTAGCTTGTTAAAGTATAGCAAGAACACTGTGATTACTGAAGCAGTTATTTTTTGACTTAACTTGTTTTATGGTGACATTCATATTAAATTTTTGTGTCAGATGAACCCATAAAATGAGAGGGAAAATCACTTTTCTAAATTTATTTTTTGCTTGTGTTTTGCTGATGATTTATTCTATCTCACTAGAAATCAAATGAGTGCTCAATGTATTTTGAAGGAACGTTAAAGCATCTAGAACTGGATGGATTTTATACGTCTTTCAGGGTGACTCACAAATTTGAATTTAATTTGGATAACCCACAATCACTTAGAAAGAAAGCATGGCATGGACAGAAGTGTTTCTGAGGCACTCTGACAACTCAAACCACTGCTGCATTTATTGCATTTATTTCCTTCTGTCCCCAGCTTAGCTATATATATATGCGTATATATTTACACAGACATTTATAAAATTTATAGATGCATGTAAATATATATTGTAAAAAAATGTAAAAA
>VZTF01009121.1:540076-574169 GCA_013397755.1 Cnemophilus loriae | reverse complement strand
CTCTGCTCAACTATAGCAGAGGACAATGAATGAATAGTTTTTTGTGGGCACCTGACACTTAGCCAATGTTAAACCACGACAGATGTCAAGGAGAGGGAGTTGCCCTTTACATGAGAGAGCAGCTTTGGAATGCATGGAGCACTGCCTAGGGATGGGTAAGGAGTGACAGAGAAGGAGCAGCCTCATGGGTTAGGATTAAGGAGGGAACAGGCAAGGTCCCACAGAAAGCTGAGCAGCTTGGCTTCAGAGCTGTTGCAATTTTCTGCATTAAAATCTCACTAAGTATCACAGTATTTGACTTCAGAAAATTTTAAATGGAAAAAGAGGAAAGAATCAGAGCTTTTGCCATTTTTCTTCTTTTTCCTTTTTTTTTTTTTTAGGGAAGCAACAATCCTCCCCTGAGTAAATATGCAAATCTTGAGCGTATAATAATTTTTAAGACACAAAAAACTTTTCTTCTTCAGTTTGATTTAGAAACTTTTATTTTTGTAAATACCAGCACTAAACTATAAAGCTGTCAATGCATATAGTGATCTACAACGCATTGCTCATTGTTTATGACTGCAGTTTTTCAAATAATTTTCCAGAACTAAATTTATCTTTCCATCTACATTTTTTCCAGTATTTTCAACAACAGAGACAATTTCTGAGCATTTCGCTGTCTTTACATTTGTTTATCAATAACAAATCTCCCATACAGTCACTTCCTTAATTATTTCAACTTTGGAGATACACCTTTTCACAGAGCATTATTTAATTATGCCTGGAAAAGAACACTACATTACATTATTTGCTTTCATTATGGTACTGAACACTCATGAATGATATGGCCATGGCTTTCAAATAGCTCTTTTTCTAGCAACACATTTTTTTAAAACAGTATAATATTTTTACATTAGAGAATCATAAAACTTGACTCAGCTCCTCCACACACTGAAACTGGAGCAAATACTAGTGGGACTGCAACATGGTCTTTATCTCAATTGAATTTTAGTAAGGACTAAGCACTTCAATTACAGCAAATAATTTAAAAGCCTATATATTATGGAAAAGAAGGACTACTTTTATATATTAAGCCAATGTAACTATGTATATTTACGTTAATTGATTTCTGATAGTGAAGAGTACATTACACAACTTACGGTGAGTTCTTGAGAAAAAAATCATTGCATCCTGCTTTTGGAGGCAACCTTCTAACTTCTCCAGTTCTATTTCCTCATAGTTTGTTGAATTTCCCAGGTTTTCATTGCTCAATAGGAAAGACACAGGTTGTAGAACTTGCTCTGTAACTGATTACTCTATATTACCCATTTAACTGATTTCAGGACCTTCCTGACCCAAATTATCTCCTTAAATTCCCTATTTCATACTATAATGCTAGAGACATCTAAATACCATAGGTGATTATGAAAATTACTTCCTCATATGATAGCTCTTATTGATCCCAAAAAAACCACCAGTGACATGACTTTTGGGGCATTTGGACTCCCATACTGAGCCCAGCTTCATCTCCCTAAGGCTAGGCTAGGCTAGGCTGGGATATTCCAGTTGGAAGGGACCTACAAGAACCATGAAGTTAAACTGCCTGATCAATTCAGGGCTAGCAAAAAACTAAACGATGTTTCGAAGGGCATTGTCCAAATGGCTGCTAAACACTGACAGGCTTGGGGCATCAATCACCTCTCTGTGAAGCCTGTTCCAGAGTTCAAACACTCTCTCAATGAAGAAATGCTTCCTAATGTCAATTCTGAACCTCCCCTGGCACGGCTGTGAGCCCTTCCCCTGTCCTGTCACTGGATCCCAGGGAGAAGAGATCAGCACCTCCCTGTCCCCTTCCCCTCCCCAGGAAGCTGCAGAGAGCAGTGAGGTCACCCCTCAGCCTCCTTTTCTCCAAACTGGACAAACCCAGACTCCTCAGCTGCCCCTCACAAGACAGCCCTTCCAGCCTTTCCACCAGCTCTGCTGCCCTCCTTTGGGTGCATCCCAGTGCCTTCACATCCTTCCTAGACTGTGGGGCCAGAACTGCTCTCAGTGATCCAGGTGAGGCCTCACCAACACTAAATACAGAAGACAATCCCCTCTATTGACTGTCTGGTTGTGCTGTGTTTGATGCACCCCAGAATGACACCTGTCACCCTGCTGACAGATGTGGAACCTGCTGTTCACCAGGACCCCAGGTCCCTTTTCGCAGGCCTGCTCTCCAGCGACTCCACTCCCAATTTCGACTTGTGTCCAAAACTTTTTAAATATTTCCACTGACAAAGCAATTTTTATGCCAACTGCTGCCACTAAACTAGGATAGCTTTGACTGTTAGTTCTGTCTCCGGAAGCACACTCAGAAATTTAGTGGGTTGTGGGAGACAAGAAATCCTGTTCACTCTTGCTCAACAGAAGGCACTCCGGGAAAGGTTCAGCTAACAGGGAGGTAAAAGCATGTCCTGTAACCAGAGACTGGGCTGTATGGCTGGCATGTGCTTGCCTCATGCGTGAGGCAGTGACTGATTGAACAGACGCATGGACACCACATGGTCAGAGAGCTGGCTGGGTAAAAGGGACCCAGGAACAATGACACTGCAGTGGCAGGCAGCCAATGGGTGCTCGTTTGGGTTAAGTTTACAGCACAAAAGGGCTCGATTTGTTACAATAAACTACCTTCTTTGGAACAAGCAAGGAGGTCCATGTGTCTTTGTTCCCCATTGCTATGGTGGGTGACCAGCCTTATTACTCTGCAAATCAAGAGATGCAAACACAGTGCTCTTAATTAACACCAGTTTTACAAGACCGAAATCACAAAGACAGACAGAAACAAGATAGGATCTTCATGTTCAAACTCTAAGGTCTTTTCCCCTTTCTGTCTTGGAAGAGTCTTACACGAAAGTGTTTCTTCAACAAATAAGAAGAACTCCTTTCTCCACTCATCCCATTTCTGAGAAGAGGATAAGAAGTTTCCCCCAGTTATTACTCAACAAATTAATGACTGCTAATAATAAATAATTTTCCAATGGGAAAAAAACCCCTAAACTATCTGTGTATATTTAAAGTGATCAAATTTACAGAATACCAGATCTAAACTCCTGAGTTAAGTATTAGTTCACTAAAGCTATCACCTTAATCTTAAGTAAGTACCATAGCATAAAAATAGCAAAAATTAATGTTCTAGCTGTAGAGCGGCTGTCAGATGTTTGAGCTATTAAGCATCTCTAGCCAATTCTCTCAGTCCTGTGCCTGCTGGTCTGTGAGGACTGAGGAGAGCACAGCCTGAGGCTGCACGTCCATGTTAAGAGGAAACAGTACATACAAGCTGGTCCCACACTCCACAAGAAGTCACCACGATCTCTTTGCACTCCCTGGGGTTTCCTGCTCTAGAAGATTTATTTTACACAGAAGAAACAACCCTACCCCTTCCAAGCAAAAGCACTGGTAGTATGTACGTGTTGAAACACTTACAGTTGAGCATTAATTTTAAATCCTTGCCACCTGCTGACCTCTGTAAGACAGACCAGTTCAGCCAGTGTTACTTGTTTTATCTTAACAGTATGAGAGTTTCAGTCAAAACTAAGCTTAAAAAAACATCCTACTAGGAGTTTCCCTCATTGCAGCAACAACTACAGGCAACAGATGCCACCAGGAAATGCAGTTGTATAATAACAGTTTTAAGGGCATCTCATCTCAGAATGAATGCACCAGCCACCTAGTAAGTATTTTCTGACCATTTGGCTATTACAATGAATAGTAGGACAATAATTTGGTTTAATGAAAGCCTTTTTAACAGCTCCCTTATGTATCAGACGTGAGCTTACGCTGCTGTGAAACTTCAGTATGTACCACAGAAGTCATATCAGTTCTGAAGTATTAAATCACCAGAGTTGCAGGGAAAACATTCTTTCAGCAGAAGCAATGTGGTATAATGTGCTAGGTGTACACTTAATATTTCTAGGCTCCTCTAAATCACAGTGTTCAGGGAACACAAGCCTAGAGAAATCTGGGCCAATATTTTTTATGCTGCTACAGCAGCATAAAATGAAATTATGATATTGAATACTTAGAATCAATATATTTTTCCTTTACTATTTATTTCAGATTCATTATGTCACATTAAGAGTGCTGCAACATAGTTTCTACATTCAATTAGTAATGAACTAGGAATGAGAACACAATAAACACCTGTTATTAATGTATTTACACAAAAACTGTATTTTTTCTAAAGAATATGTTGTATTAAAATTCAGTATGAACCTCCCAAAGCTACACTGGCTCTGTTCCAACTTGCAATATTTACTGATTTATGAGCAACTGTTTTACACTTCAACATCTAACACCAAAATCAGCTACAAAAACAGATGCTAAATTTTATTAATGCATTTCAACTTTTTAAAAAACATGTAATGAACCCAGTAAATTATTGTTTCATGTAATCATTATTTCCTTATTTGTATAGCGGTAAGTAATGTTTAATCAAAAAATTCAAGGATGAAAACATTTGAAACCCCCACAGACACGATGAACTATACTTAATAGAGATGCACAATCCTGCAAAAACAAAAATAATCATGCAAACAACAAACTTAAGTGGAAGCAGTTACTGGTCCAACCAAATGAGATTCAAACTGTAATGAAGTATCACACTTGGTACTTACAGTTGTCCTACAGTCGCCATGTTGTACTCTTAATACATTAATCATTAAACTATTTCAGAAGATTTGTGACTTCTTTAGTGAAACAATGCCTTTTCCATCTGGCATAAATTTTGGCCTGATACGTTTTTCTGCAGCAACAACATCAACATGCCACATTCCAACCACCTTGCTACTCAGCATCACTGATTAGCACAGCACTGTAAACTTAGACTTGTATACACTCTGAGACTGTTACTCAGGACTGCTCTTGTAAGATGTTTATATTGTTTTTCCTCAATATCACACATCCAGAACATTTCACAGGTCTGTCCATTTCATTATAGAAAAATAATATAATAAGCTTTTGTCTTATATTTTGCTTCAAAGACTCCTGCATGCCCTATGACTCCAAAGCCCCAGTTCTGCAAAGGATCATGCTCTGCATTCCAAGTACATACTTTGTGCAGTTTTTTTAACAAAGCTTTCTAATCCAGAAGAGACTATTGTATCCAGTCTGTCCACAGAGTCCCAAAAACTGAAGCATGCCTCATTAAAGAGGCACTAGACTAGTTCAGATTGATGACTTCATCCCCTCTCAGCCTGTTATCTCTTACCATACATTTAAAAAATGTAAGAATGAACGACTAGGGAAAAAAAGGCAGAAAACTATCATGCAAATTACTAACATCAACCAGACTGCCTGACACCTGGAGCCTCCATGCCCAAGAAAAACCAACCAGACTGCATTTGTGATTCCCATTGCAATCCCTGGTCCAGAAAGGAGCAGCTATGTGTGACTTACTGGGGTAAGGGCTAGAACAAACAAGACAAATCAGTCCTTTCCGACTGAGCCATCAGGCAGACACTGGTGGCCATAACAAGGCAGGCTAAGGCCAAAGTGGCAGCCAAGGCTCAGTGGTGCTCCCTCTGCAGCACAACTGTCCTGTGCTAGCAGAGGTTCCCCAGAACAGCTTCTGGGACACAATCTCAGACACTTTCACGTTCCTCCAGATCTGGACAGCATGAAGTCTTCCATAATAAAGCTCCTGCATTCCTTTAGAAACCAGTTCCCTTTTCCCCACTAAAAAACTATCAAAAAATTCCCACCACACGCTAACCAGTATCATTATTGATTCCTTAGCACTTATTATTCTTTCCAATGGTCCCCCTAGTGTCCCCCCACATGAAAACACCTGTAATCCTGCACTGGTGCCATTGATTCAAAGTGACTGCCTGCTTAGCTGGTGCAAAGTAGCACACACAGAAATTCAAGTTTACCTGAGAATACTTCCCGATTCCAGAAAATCATAACATCACTTTCCACTGTATAAACTGTGCCAGCCTTTACCCTTATCAGTTAATATTCTCTACTGTGTGTGTTTAGCCCAGAATTTAATATCACTTTTAACAACTAAACCAGAAAACTGGGGAGCAATTCTCTTCACAAGCTGAAGAACCGGTTGTACCTCTTTCACTAGCAGCTCTAATAAACCTACTCTCTCACCAGAAAGTGGCTTTGCTATTACAAAACAAAGCACAAAAAAGTCACTACAGTCCAAAATCACTACTCTTGCAAAACAGAGACATTTGTCAGACGTTACTCCGTGTGATTTTCATTCTTTTCCTGAGGACCAGCTCGTACAGGTGCTGCACAAATTTACTTGTAACCCCTGGGGTAAAGCTAAAATTTTATGTCCTAAGGAGCAATTGTTCCCTTTAGCTCCAGGGAGGCAAGGCCAGTCACTATCTTACAGACTTGACTGCCACAGGAACAGACTCTGTTTTAAACAACATTTTACATAAATAAACCTGGACTGGCTATTTTAACACATTACTTGCAAGAGCTGGTGTTGAAAGATTTTCATTTTTTTGTTTAACAAAATGGTTTTCGGCTTATTTTCAATACTTGGTTATGCCCTCCCACTATTCTGGTAAGCACTGCTTCTTCCCTTGTCTTCAATAATTCTTGAAATCCTGAAAAACTGAACCAGTTTGTACATTAACAAAAGTAATATATATTAATAGCATATAATCTGAATAACCTTTGCTTACTGAATAAAGAATACCCTGGAATACTGAAGCATAATTTCAAGACTTCCCTAACTTTTCACTTCACCAGCGAACCAGTGAACTTTTCACTTCACCAGTTTGACAACTTAAAAGCTCAGAAATACCATGACTTTAAAAAATTCAAGTGGCTCGGCTGACCTGCAGCTGATAAACAACTGTAGTAGCTCATCAAATGCACAAGTATTTGTGAACAGGAACGGGGCCTGGGATGCAGCGGGCGAGAAGCAACTCTGCAACTCTTGGGAGAAAAACCTGTAACATTTCTATGGGCGTCAGTGTTTGTCAAAACAGACTTACGGAAAGATTTCACTGGAAACGAAATTAAGTATAAATAAGACAAACATTAGATAAAAGCCTGAAAGAGAAGGTCAGAGAAAACCACAGGAGATAAGTGTCTTAAAAACAATTTATGTTTGCTGTCTATCTAAAGATACATTAATTCAGTTAATCAAAACCACATCAAAACATCACAGCTGCTGACAGCCAAAACACTCCTTTATCCCAATGGGAAAGTTTGGTGCTTCAGGAATAGAGAATGACCAGATTGGTAACAGGAAGACAGGATAAAAGAGCCTAAAAATAACATACTAAGATCCAAACACCTTATTATATTTTCCATGTTATGTACTACATATTCCAATGCTAAGTAGTTACTTGAGGATAAATCAAGTAACCAAAATAAGTTACATACAGAAAATATGAAAGTGAATGAAATGAACATCTAAGTATGCATTTTTAAGTAATTATGAATTTCAGTAAAAGAAAAAGAACAGTGAAAGTTCAACAGTGCTAAATGTAACTTCTTATCCCCTGCTGTTTTGCCCAAATTTGAGACAAATCTGGAATGAAACAATCTTTCTCTCCTCCCTGCGAGCTACTATAATTAGACCACAACAGAACCAAGAACATTAACTGTTGTTTAGACAGACAGTCATACAAAACCTTAAGATGGATCTTGGAATTACACTTACATACTGTCATTCAGTCAATTTTCACTAAAGGAAGAAAAAAATCTTAGAAGGACACGTAAGAACAACTATTAGCAAGATATTTCAATACATAATAGAACAAAGGCTCTCTTTTATTCATCATTCAAGCACAATTCAACAGGAATCAAAATCTATGCAGATGGAACACATCATTCCCTAAAAAAAATCTCAATGTGCAAATGACTTATTTTCCTCTTTTAGATGAGGCTGACAAAGGTCTGATGTGTTACACGGACAAGAACTGATGCTGATGCCACTGTAGCAGCAATAATAGTTCACAGGCAAGTAGGCTGCAACTAGAACGCAGGTGAGACAAGAGTCCATCTAAGCAATTCTAGATTTCAAAAACATCCACTGAAGCAATAATACAAGAACTTAGAAGAATCACTATTTATATTTCATGAATTTTTAAAAGATTATACCAAGCATACATGATGACAATCAGCCTGGCTTACTCAAGACACTAAATAAGCTTTTACATTGTAATGGAGTAGCTCAAAATAAAAAAGTTACCTTGTTTCATTGTAAGAGTTTTAGCAGGTTTAAAAAAGGCACTAATAAATACACAAAATTATTCATCATACCTTTAGCCACAGCTTCTTTATACTTTTCTTTGGCAGAATTTACTTCTTTTATTAGTTGCCTGTAGCTAGATTTTAGTTTCTCTAGTTCTGTCTTTGTGACCTTTAAGAAGAGATAAATTTAAAAAGCATTAAAAATACTTATTCTCAACACATTAAAAAAACACAGCATTAGTAAAAGAGAATTAACAGAATTTATTATTCAAAATAAGGATGTTACACTTTCCACTGGCTTGAGAAAATCTTAATAGGATATTACATGGTGCAATTACATAGTGCAAATTACATATTGCAAATTACATGGTGCAAAATCAAAATCAATAAATGCATGGATTAAATAAGAGGCCTAAGACAGAGATCCCCATTCACATCAATGTAATTAAAAATATATTTAGAAAATCCAGCTAATCATCAACAGCATTCCATTTCAATTAAAAGGAAAAAAGAAATATCAGAAAGATGCTTAACAAATCATACTAGCTTAAAATGTCCTATGCATAGGAAGGAATTTCTTTAGCACCTAAAAAAGAAAGGAATTTCTAGACATTACACTTCATACAAATGACTAAGGAACAGCAACTTGGCATGAGACAATTGTAAAACAAATCCTTAAAAAAGAAAACCAACCAGAAGCAACCAGCTAGACAAAAAATCTCTACCAAGAAACAGAGCACTGAACATAACATTTTTGGTCACAAAACTAAAATAAAGTTTGCTCTTCTACGCCCAGCATTCATTCACTGTGTTGACAAAACTAGTACACTGTTCAGAAATAATCCCAAATCATGAATTTGCAAACAAAAGCCAGTAACATACTAGCCATCATAATACCAAAACAAAAGCTAGCATTTGTTGTAAAGAAAAACAAGAAATTCTGACCAGAAAAAAACCAAAAACAAACAAACAAACAAAAAAAAACCCAAACCAAAACAAAAAAAAACCCCATACATACACACACAAAAAACCCTGAAAAACAAAACAACAGAAAAATAGACTTCCATTGGAAAATTTTGGACAAGACATTATTAACTGACTTTCATGGAAGTGCTCCTCTCAGGCAATGTGCAAAAAAAGAAGTTCATTCTACTGAAAAATTTTTCCTCTTGCAGCGGGCAGGAAGAAGGCTGAAGTTCACAATTTTCCCTTTTTTCCATGGGAAAAGGCCGAGATGACACTACTTGCACCCTCTAGAACATCTGAAAACTGAATGAAATTCCTTAAAGATCCAACGAAGTGCTGTCTACAGCTTCTTTTTTTGGGCCAACTGTGCAAAATTTAATTTAAAGACAGAACCTTTTCTCCACATCAATCACATATACTCATCTCACATATCTACACTTGTAAATTATAGTCACAACTGCTGTTATTATACACCAATAGAGGTGATACAGGAGAAATAACTGTATGACAAATTCATACTACAAAGACATGACAAATGCAGAAAAAAGATGCAATTAGGAAGTAGTGATCACAATTAAGACCTAAATAACACAAACAGCTTCTCTTACAGAAAACTGAAAAATAAAACTGGTCACTAGCATTATGAAACCTTTATAATAATTGCATTTTGATTCTTAGATTGTGTTTCTCCAACAGACAAAACCAACACCAAGAGCATGTCTGTTCCCAAAGAACACTTAAGGAACTAAGATGGTCAAGGATTACTTTAAACTCAGTTTTTATTTCAAAAAGTTTTACCCACCTAATTAGCACAGTACTCTACTTTTTTCCCCTCAAATTTCATGAAGAAAGAAAATTATTCAACATCTTAATGGAAACTGAAATAAATCTACAAGATCCAAGTCCTATTTCATTTGTGTAAAAGCCATGATATTTCACTGTCGTTAACAATTTTCCCTGTAAGAGTCTTCCCTGTAGAGACGTCTAGAATAAGAAAGGATGACATATATGTATTTCACCTAAAGATACTTTTATGCCAGCTTATCCTAAAAACAGCAGCTGCACAGACACTGATGTTCACAAACTTTGCATACTGTCCTGGGATATACTCGGCATTTTACCTCCGTGCGTAACAAAAGCAGAAATAATACCACAGAACACGAGAAGTATTTTGAATTTCAGGCAATCATTCTGAAAGTGCTCCAGGTACACAAAACCTTGAACAAACAATGTCAGCTAACAATGGGAGAATACTATTCAAATACTTCTTTGCAAAATCAGGAAGAGGAAAAAAGAAAAAACAAACCCAAAAAACCTCAAACCAAACAATGCAAGCTTATTCAGCAGGATGCAAAATATTTTCATGGCTATGCAGCCCATAATTAAATAAAGTCAATATGGTTTGTAATAATCGTTTGGCGAGTGCTCAATACGCACTATGATTTTTTGGAAAAGTCTTATTTTAAAAAACATGTTTATTAGAGGTTTTATTAGAGTTTGGCCTATTAACAGACAAAATATTGCTCAGTCTCTTTTCAAAGTATTCCTGAGTTTCCAGCAGTCTTACTCCATTCAGCCCCTCTTTCTTATCTTTCTTTTTCTCTTTCTGCAATTCTCTATAACCTCTATTATTTCTAACACACGCTACCAGTCTTTCCTCTTCTTCCATCCTGACTTTTTTGAGATGCACCAATCCATAAATAGCAATGAGTGATTATTTGGCTGGAAATTTTATCGGATAATGACAGACTACTGACCGTGCACCAAAAAAGATGTCCCCATAGTCCCTGCTTGGGGAAGATGCCAAGATTCTAGAATATTATGGAAGCAATCTCATTAGAGCCAATGTATTTAACTTAACATAGTCTTAGTTTAAATACAGAACAGCTCCAAGTTCTTCCCATAACTGGCCCAAGAATCTTTTACTCATCAATCCGTGACAGTGTTACTGCTTTACTCAGATGTTGTGTTTCAATTACACTACTTCACATCCCAAATTCTCTGCTGGAAGAAAGAAGAAACAGTGCTTTTCCTTCTCTCAGAAGACCTTTCAGACTATCACTGATTTTTGACATCTGCAGCTAAATTTCCCACAGAGCATCTGAATAAAACTGTGATTTCTGTCAGCTTTACTGACAAGATACAGCACTTTCCACACAAGCAGGACAACAGGGATGTCATGGAAAACACTGAAGAGTTTCACCTGCAGTCTCAGTTTGGTTTACACCTGCTTTATATTCTAGAATAGGGACTAGAATCCCCATCTAAAACAGTCTGGCCTGCCAAGAGCACTCATTAACAAAAGTTTACAGTGCCCTGGTCCCATTAATGTCTAGAGTGGAATGAGAACAGGAAAAGAGATGGAATAGAGAAGTGTCACACCAGAATTATCCTCTACTAGAAGAAGAGCATTTCCAGTGCTATCTGTCCATGGAAATTCATATAGAAGAAACTTTTCCATCTTTGCCCTGTCAGCTAGCGGGAAAGAAAAACTGTGTAGAAAATTATTAAAATTTAAACTAAGCATTCTACAGATCACCCACTACGCTTTTACCACAGCATGAACAAAAACAGCAACTAAAAAAATCCACTCTTAATTTAATGTTTTTGAACATAGAGAATTATAATCAATTTTTCAACCACAGATGAATAAAATACCTTGTACATCTCTGCTTCAATTTGTTGATGAACACCTACGAAACTCTTCTTAACTTGCTGCTTATCTTTGATCATCATTGTAAGCCTATGCAAGGGCCCAGAATTCAGATCCTCTGCATGTGTCTTCATTATTTTGCTCAGCTGTTCTGTTTGCTGTACCACGAGCAACCAAGACTATAAAAGAAGTCAGAACAGAAGAGCACTTATTTATTTCAGCTCATAAATAACCAAACAATTAATAACAACTGTGGGAAAAGATGCATCATTGTTTAAAAACATTCAGTAAAAGAACTAATCTTAAACTTACACAAATGCATTTGACATCCTACTGCAACAGCAAAATCGTGCCTCAGTCTTACTCATAAAATGATAAAAAAGCACCAGAGACAAAAATACAGTGTTGAATGTTCACTCTTCAGCACTGTCCTAGTATTTCTGAACACCAAAGAATGCACTGCAGTCTCATTCTTCTTTAAATATACCCCCAACACTCCTGAGAACCACGTTCCCACATCCTTCGTCCTCCAGTTTCCCCCCACAGTTGCTCTGCCCAAGCTGACTCCCACCTTTGTCTCAATTCCTGACAGCAGTACGCATTTGAGTGGTGGTGGTTCACGAGGATACCATCGTATCAGCTGCCTCGCACAGCAGCATCAGTCAGGCCACCAAAGCACAAACAGACACAACACTCATCTGTCACTGCAACCCAACGTCTTTCTGTACCTTTGCTTTAATAGCTTCCTTGGACATTCTGTCAGTTTTCAGGACAGCTTAATATGCTGTGTGTGGCTTTGAATACAGATACACATCTACAGATATCACAGACACAAACATGAAATTAAACTTCAAATAAAAGTCCTGGTTACCCTCAAGATTGCTGTCACACATTGGATTCCTTAAAGATAACTCTGACAATGAATGCTGTGTTATATCTAAGATTTCAGAGTGGCTACATGCCACAGCATTACAGAGTTTTGAAGGCAGCATACGCATTTTATTGGCATTTATCTTTCTCTTACTAAAACAGAAATCAGCCTGAGATTAAAACTTTAGAAAACCAATTTGTTTGTTAGCTTCCGGGTTTCTTTATATCCTGTATGCAAACATACACACCTAATATTTCCATCTATACATGACAACGCTGCAACAGAAACTGGGTTCTAGAGAACAAAACAAAAGACAATTGACTCCCCTATATACTGGACTATCTTTAACATTTCCTCCAGCTTGTAAATATCCCACAGATTGGCACAGAGCTATCTAGACTGCTTAAAGTGTGGTGGTGTAAAACGTCAAGGCCTAAAGCTTCCCTGCTATGGCTGGAGACCATTTCAGAAGCCATATCGCAAATCTGCATAGAATAAAAACATCACTGAACACCTGTGTGACGTCAGTGGGCCTTGCAGTTACAAAAGAGTTCATAAAAGTGCACTCAGAGGTGAAAATGTAGTCAGAGTTGTCCATTTTCTGTAAGGCTGATTTATTACTGATGAGACAACTACTGTTTTAATTCTGAAAAATCACACCAAAAGCATTTTTCAACAGCACAGATATTCTAAGGAAATGCTTAGTTTACAATTCACCAAATGAGCTTAAATAAGCCAGAACCATAGCAAATACTTCCCTTTCTATTAAAAAAATCCATTTGCATATTTTCCTGTTCTTCACATCACTCTTTCCATCAGGAAAAGATGAAAGCGATGTTTCCATAGGGAAATATCAGTTAAGCAGGATTTCTGTGCTTTGTACGATTATATTTTATTATTTTAAATTAGGAGAAGGTAAAGTGAAAACACTTCAAAAACAGAGATTTATATGGGACAAGAAAAGCTGGGTGGGGACAGCAGAAAAGGTAAAGCATTTCCTTCCACAAAAAATGACCACAATCCAACAAATGCAGTAAAATTCAATATTGTTTGGTTTGTTTGATTTAACAGGATTTTTCAGACATATATACATATAAAAGAGCGGTCTGGAAGCTCTTAAAAGCACCTCTTTTCTAGCATTACCAGTTGCTGCTACCATGCCTTCCACCAAGTTTGTTGTCTCCACATGAAAAAAAAAACAGAGGACAGATTTTCCCAAACACCATTTCTCTCTAAGTGCTCACTCATGCTGTACACTTAAGAGATCAAAACAAAACAAAACAAACAACCACAACAACAAAACCAAACAATCAAAACCCATGAAAAATTAAACAGCTTGCTATTGGGTTTTAATGCCACAAAATGCCAAATAATACCAAACACAGGTATTTTGCATCTTAGAAAATTCAAGATTTAACAGAAATAAAGAAATAAGAAATAAACTTACGTCCTATAATATTTGGATAATTTTTTGGTTCTGTAAAATGTCAGGAAGAAAGACAAAAGTATCACAAAAGAGTAAAATCAATTAGAATGAGATTAGTAAATTAATCAGTAATTCAGGCTTTTTAACTGCCAAAACCAGTAAGATAATGTGTCACTACACAACTTTAAAATCCAAGATGTCAGTGAAATTTTAAGGCAAGCCCATGAAAAAGATCTGCCAGTCCATATGAATATTTTTGCTGTTATATAAAAATGTAGAAATCAGGTATGCAACTTAGTAAAAAACTACACCTCCTTAAGAGAAAAAAAAAGGGAACCAAGATGACACTGAAAGACAACTTGAGTGTGTCTGTTCAAAACAAGATTTCAAAATGTGACATGCGTGCCTCTTTTCAAGCCAGAAAGAACATGGCTTAAGTCACATCTCCAGATTTTTTCAATTTATCTGCTCACAAGAAGTGCCCACGTTATTAACATGAACTGTCCTAGACTGAGATACCTACGTGAAGGTTAATGGTTGTTTATACCTTATAATGCTAAATACTGTGTGCCAGTGGAAAAAAAAGGGCAGTATTTCAATTCACAAGGCAAGAATTATTGTGGGGGAGGGAAGCAACAACAGAACATGTTATATATAAACACTGCACAGTGCTGAAGCAGTGCAGCTACAGCACCACAGCTTTCAAGTCATACACAGCCACTTTAACTCTGTATAAATCCATCCTGCTGCACAAGGGGCAGTCCAGTTCCTAATGCTATGGCACAGCCACTGTCCAAGCAGCCACCCCGTAAGCCCACTACATAAAAACGGCTTTGTCCAAAATTTAACTTGACCCAGAAAGGGTGTTTTCCTGCAGAGAAAAAACGAGGATTCACGCCAGACTGAAGGGACTGTGTAACCACTGCTACAGCACAAGGGCCAAGAACTGAGTAAGCCATCAAAACAGAATAGTTTTCTCTTGTCAGTAGAGAATCCAGGTCCAGAGTAAAACTTTCAAACAGGTGATAAAGGAAGTTTGATTCATCGTTACATTTACTGGACTTGGTCTATACCCGAAAACAAGCAATTTGGAGAATAGACAGTCTCACCTTTTTAAAAAGTCAACATTGTTATTTTAAACAGAATACAAAGTAACCTCACAATTATGAGAAACATCCTGAATTAATGGAGTTTTTTTACAACACATGCTGCAGTGTGAGTAACAGCTGGAACCCTAGGCTTTGCCTTCGTTTCCTGGCATTTTTCTATTTCTGTCACAAATTCTACATAACATAAACAATAGTTCCTATCTTAAAAGAAAAGCTTACTATAGCATACTTGATTTTCAAAACACTAAATAAAGTAGCAGGCTCAACTCATTTATGTAAAATACTGAATTTCAAAAATCAGGATTGATTCTAGTTCAGTTAATTTTTTCAAAGCACGACTAGAGCTCAACTTCTGCATATTTCACTGAGAAACTAAAAGAAGCCCATTTTAAATACTTTGGCAACATTAACTCTCAAGAAACCGAATGGATAGGAATCCAACTCAAACCAAAAAAAAACAAAAATAAACCCAGAACTGAGATATTTTAGGATAGGATATTCCAAATTCAAAATACTTCAGACTTACCTTGGACACATTGCTGATATAATCCAATTGACAAGCGCTCTCTTTATCTACTTGGTTACAAAGATTCTGTAAAGTGGATGCATATTCTTTATCACTTTTTACTCTCATTACCATAAATTTCTTCACTGTTTCCAGCAGTCGTAGTTCCCAGTCTTGCAATTTTAATAAAGCATCATGAGAATACTTCAGGTCACCTCCAAACCCCATTTTTTAAGGCACTATATACCAGACAGGGGATAATACAGGCTCTTCACCACATCTGAAAGGAGAATAAGACTGATAAGACAATTATCAAAAGAAAAACTTCTGGTGAGACAAAGAGCAACTATTAATGCCTAAACCCTGAAATAACTTAATCATAAGATTAACTACACACATTTACCTCCTCGGTATTAACTGCAAGGAGACTCAGAGTGCTGTTTTGAACACCAAACTCTGCCTGGAAAAGATTTCACCCTTAGAACTGCTCTCCAGTTTCCATTTCTGCAAAAAAGTACCTCCCTAACTTAAAGTACAGTATGAAAGAAAACCTAACAGCAACTAAGACAAACACTAAAGACCAATCTACATATTTAACCAAATAAGTACAGCTACCAGTATCTCCAGACAAGCTGCCAACTGCACTTTTCTACTCTTGGTGACCTGAAACATTTGTTTCTGGTGTTTACTGTCCTAAGAGCACAGAAAAATCCAAATAAAACACCAGCTCTCAGGCACTACATCTGTGGGAAATTGGTAACTATTCAGAAGCTAGTTTGCTCCTAAACCCTGTGTTAACAGGACATTAAACCTGCAGATTCAACCTCCTAAAAACCAGAAAATATCCCAAGCCAGGTTTCCCATCCAATCATACACTGGTCCCCCGGGTCAGAGTTCTTCAGTTCACATCATTTTACCCTAAGACAGGTCAGTCTTATTGTATCAAATTGACATAAAATAAGATTGATAAACAGGTAAGATATGCCGCCTTATGAAATCCTGTAGCAGAACTGAAGGTCTAAGACACATCGCTAGAATTAGCTCTGAAACACCTGCATCTGATGCTGATAAACACGGAGCTATGCTGTGGAGGAGCTGAAACCACACAGAGAAGTAATTTCTACACACTCTTGCACAGGTTTTGTAACGTGGGCTGAACCCTCTTTTCTGTGTACACACCACCTACCTGTTTCTATGCTGATCAGCTTCCAACTAGGTAAGATAAACTTATATAAACTGCAACCCTCATCTCTGGACTGCAGTGCAGTCAGAGCCTGTACAGTGCCTATTCACTAATTCCTGCACTACAGCAAAGTCTTGGTTCTTTTTAACACAGAAATACCAATTTCTTCACAGGCTTTACACATTACCACTTAAATTAGCAGTGTTCTACAAGCATCAACAAATTTATCTTCCTAGCAGTCCACTGAGGGAAGTAGGACTAACATTCTTATTTTACAGTAAGAACTGAGACACATAAACAAATGTCAACACTGTGGCAGCTCATACTGGTATGTACAAGGCTTAAAGACAGACTTTTCAGAGTGCCTAGCATTTTTAGCATATTAGGTATTCAGAAAAAATAAATATGTTATTGGCTTCAGTTACTGCATAAAATTTCAGATTTTGCAAATCAGAACCTGAAGCAGCCTCTGAAATAAGCCTCATGTACTATGTGTTTATTCCTAGAACACAAACCATGCTACATAACAAAACAAAAGAGAAAGAAAACTCGAAAAGTGCCACATTACAGTGTATGTACACAATATAGACAAGTCAAGGCTGTACGAGTAACCTTAAACCTACTGCAAGCTTTTATGAGCTCTTTAATTTGAAGCTGTATATTTCAGTCAGAATTATTCCTGATGGCTAGGAATTCAGTAATACACAGCAATAGTAAATAGTTTATGTTGGCTGTATTTATGAACTATGTCATTATAAGCAGCATTAATGAAAATACCTCCACAGTTAAAATTCAGGAACACTGTTGCAGAACCACAAACATTTTAGTAATATGAACAAAAGAAAAAAATCTTAAAGCTCCTGTTTATTAACATGACTAAAGCTGCACTGGTGAATTTTCGATGCCCTTTAGATCTAGATCCACTTTTATGACTTTCCATTTTTCTCCTCCCCCATTTTAGCACATTACCTAACTATCCTAGCACAATAGCCATGAGAAAAGATAGTATCCTTGTTGTCTTACATTCCAGATTTAGAAGAGATGGGAACTGAATCTCACAGTGAAGTTTGGCTTTGTGCTATGAGTAGAGTAATGGCCTGCTTGCTTTTACCCTAGCCTCTGTTTTTTACTGAGAGGCAGTATGGCAAGGGAAGGAGGAAATATTCTCAGCATGTGATATTTCAGTCTGCTTCTACTGACTTACAGAGGAGCCATAAGATCACAAAAATCAATAGAACAAAAGATCCAACAATATCTCACTCCAGCCTGCTAAGGTGCTCTTCACGAAGCAGTAATCACATTTTTTCCAATTTCACTAGTAGATGCCTGGATACATTAGCAAAAATTGTACACACACTGGCCTCTGGTCTTTGTTCTAAATTATTCCTTTCACTGTGACAGAAGCAGCACAGCAAAAATGTGTTTTGCAAAAGTGATAAAACTCTGATTTGCTAAAACTAAAAAGCATAAAGACTCAGAACTAATGATTCCTAAATGGGTAAGCCAGCTGCCATATGACTTACACGTAAATTAACAAAATGTTCATTCAAGACATCCAGCCAAATTCAAGTGCTTTATTGTTGAGGCAAAGAAATGGTGAAGAAGTATTCAAGACCTAAGCCACTTAACTAAGCTTAAATTTTGATAAGCTAAAAACCAATGTTGTCACTTAAAACCACTTCTAATTTTTCATGGTTTTTAATACTTTTAAACAACTGAAAACAGTACAGATTACACAGTCATTTATCTGAAGTTAGAACTATAAGATTTACCAAACACATGAACACACAATCTGATTTTCAAACTCTTAAAAAAAACAAGCACATTTTGAAAGGCCAGTGTTCAAAAAGACAGTATCTGGCACTAATACAGGCAGGTATTTTTCCAAGTTTGGTATCTCCCTTGTTAGTGAGCACAGATGAGATGACAGCTGCCTGACAGGGTCAGACCAATACAAGAGAGTATTTCAGTCCGAAAGGACCTACAATGATCACCTGGGCACAGTGATCCATTTAGATCAGCCCTGTGTCTCCAACCACAGCACCAGAAGATGTTTAAGAATAGCAAATTAGCTGGGCTGATATTCATGTTGTGATCCTCCTTGTGCTTCCCCACATTCACAGCTACTGGATTATGGAATACTAATATTCCCATATTATTTGGCTTTACCAAACAACATTAAAATACTCACACTGAAAGACAAAGATTCCCAGACAGGTTTTGCAATCACAGACTACCAGCAAAATTGAGAAGTACAGCGAAATCTGAAGGCAGAAAAGATTTAATGTGGAACTGGAATGAGATATGGTGAGTTTGAGACACAAATACACTTTCTTCTCTAATATTCAAAAGATGAAAATACAGTGTGAGAGCTATTCTGGGGGGAAGGGGGAAAAAAAAAAATCTTTCTCAAAAAAATATGGGTGAGTATTTAATCTTAAAGGAAAAAAACAGAAAATGCATAATGTTTTAAAACAAGCTAGATGGAGAAGTGATAACAACAAACACGATATGCTAAATTCATACAGAAAAAAAACCTTCAGAAACTGCTTTACTCTTACTGTGAAGAAATTTCTTCTGCTTCTGGTAGATACCCATGAGGTTTATCTCTTTTTCCACATGTGAACAAAGCTTGCATAATTTGACATGCCAGTGAAGTTTCAAACAGAATTCTAGCATGTTTTGTAAAAGCAATAAAATACCAGTACCACCAAATAAGATAAATGAGTTTCAGCTATTTTTTTTTTATTTTGAAACATAAGATAGATATAGACATATAGAGATAGATACAGATTGCTAAAAAAATTGCTGGACATGTAAATTAGTCAAAAAATATTTGTTAAGCTTAGGAGTAAAATATGTCTCACAGTCAATTCCAAGAAAGCAGGACTTTCTTTATAGTGCCATGCTCGAAACAAGGAACTAATCATTCACAGGAAGTACACACTGAATTTACACTTAATAATGTAGTGTGAATGAGCCACCAGATCTCAAACTGTTCTAAATTTAAGCAGTTACCAAAGACAATTTAAAATTTCTCTCAACCACCAACACAGTGGTACAGTCAGATTCCAAACAAATCAATGTTAAATTTTGTCTCCCTAACAGTGCGAAACTTCAACGCTAGTCACATAATCCTTCAATACTGTAACACTACCCTCAGGAAATAAACCCAATATTCCAGTTAGTCATGTTCCTGGATTCCAGCAGCAACTCTGAAGAAAGTAGTTTCCATAACCAATCTACATTTAATTTAAAGATTGCAATCTGTCTGTAACACATGAAAGTGGCAATGCTGAGTCAGACCAAAGGTCCTTTGTCTGACACTGACTGAAATCAAACGAGCAAGGAAGGACAGAGCAAGTACAACACAACACTTTCACAAGATGCTCTCCTATGCTTCTAACAACCGGTGCCTTCTGCTACATATTGCCATCAGTTATATTCAAGGTTGTGACTGATAATATTAAAATAATGACAGATCCACATGCATCAGTTGGAACTTGTGGTTTCACAGTATCACTGACAAGGTAGGCAACTAAAAAACCACAAACCCAGAAAGCATACCTGGCCCTCAGTTAAATTCAGAACAGGAAAGCACAGCACAGATCTGGATTCTCTCACTCTTCATACGTTGTCTATGAATTTAGATGGCTCCTAAATTTGCATGGACTCCAAATCATAGAGAATATGGAATGTCTTATTTTGCAAACACTTTCTGCAAACATTAAAAATATGTCAAAATCAGAAAAGAAAGAGGATTTGGATTCAAGAAACAAATCCTCAAAATCAAGGCTTCTGTACTGATCTAAAAGCATTTTCACAATAGATTATCAATTTGTTAGACGGTCCTTCTCAATTTCTCAATGTGAGGCCTACAGTAGTTATATTCCTTTAAAATACTGAAATAAATCATTTTTATTTCTCCACCCACACCTGAAATAAAAAACAGACAGTCAAACAATTGACATTTCTATTAGTGTAGGATCTATTCCTGGAATGCATGAGATCATGAAACACAAAACACGTCCATTACCTACCATTTGTTTACACTAATCGCATACTTGTAAGATCATCTTTGTATGCACAAATATGATGTATACAACATAAACTAGCAAAATTAATCCTTCTGCAGAGCTTTTGCCAACAATAAACATCCAAAGTGGTAATAAAAGCTAGCCTGATTATTTTAAAGCTGATTTGAAATACTGGTCCACCCAAAGCAAAGCAGGCAGCTGATTTTCAGGAAGGCTCTTCTGCAAAGCATAACTTAGCTCACATACCTTAAAAGTTTTCCTCCAGAAATGTCCTTTAGTACAGTTTTCCTATGTCGCAGCTACTTCCTCTGATTTTCACTTACTGAAATATACTTTTTTTTTTCTTTTCTGGGGACTCTGTGAAAGAAAAACATATCAAACTTCTTTTTACTATCTCAACATTTTCAAATACATTGCAAAACTCAAACTTAGGTAAGTTGCCCTGCATTTTCAGATAACTACCAGAAGCCAGCTGCTTTTTTTTTAAAAAAAAGAAGCATTCAACTAAAAGAAAAGAGCAGACTTCTCAAATGACTGCAAGTAGTAGTATGGTATCACTTCATACACATAATTTTGAGTGAAGAAATAATTTTGCCCCTACACATGTAAGTGAAGATTTTTTTAAGTTCTCGGAATTTCTTATGACAAGTGTATTGTATCTGAAAAATCAGACAATTTTATTTATTTCTGAAGCTTGCCCTTGGTAAAATGAAAACAGAAACCCATTAACAAGGAAAATGAAAGCATGCAAGGCCAGAGTTTGTTATATGAAAGATGAAGTTAGTAGTGGTGTTTTCATTAAAGTGGAAGAAAACAAGTGGCAATATGAGAAAGGAACCACTCAAGATACATAGATTTCTATATGGCTCTAACTACTCTAATATCTGGAAAAGTAATAGGTCAAGATGTTAGGAAGACCAACAGGACCTAAATTTCAAGTTGTAACTCTAGACTGCAATTTAGGTGAAGCAAACTAACACAGAGAGTTTTTGAGGGTTTATATTAAGAAAAAAAGTATATCACATTTAAAAAATGGTAAGCAACCAGCTTTGCACGCAGCTTACAAGTGCAAGGTATACTGTATAATCTACATGTGGACATAAGCACTCACTCACAATCTAATGCTAGAATGGTCAACTTCAGACATTCCATAACAGTTTAGCAATGCCCTCATAAGAAAAAACACATAAAGCAAAACTGAAAGAAAGACACGGTGTGTAACGGTGAAGAAAGCAAAACTATTTTCAAAATCTCCATTCTTTAAAACAAAGCACTGATCACAGACACATTTATAAAATCTTACAAAGGGACAGTCTTAATTCACATTCAAGCAGGCATTATGTTATTCCTTTCTGGTTACTTAGAGATGTTCGAGAAACAAAGGACTGCCTAATACAAAACTTCTATTCTCCATGACCAAAAATAGAAAAGACTAAGTGACGCTAACATTCAGTCACTGCAAAGGAGCAGCAGCTATGCAAGTAGATACAAAAGGCAAAAAAATAATGCAGGAGGTTACAGGCATTATAAAATTCATCACATTTCTAAAAAACAGATATAAAATCATTTGTTCCAAAGTTGTAAAGCCCAAGGAAAAGTCTTCACTAGCAAAAAAATTCAGGCAGGAGCAAAACAGGAGAGTAAATTAGGCTCCAGTTCTTCTAACACAAATACAAACCAGGTGGAAACACCAGACTGTCACTGGACAGGAACACAAGTCCTAATCCACATTCAAATGGGACTCGTGAAAGCAGAACAACACCACCAGCACCTGGGCACATTCAAGTTTCAAGCAGATGTTAAGAACTGCACGTGGTAAAATGAAGCCCTTAAAAAAATTCCATTTATCAAATGAAACAACAGATTGGAGCCACTTCAACACAAGAAAGTTCTATCTTCTGCTCCCTGAACACAAACAATGAACACGCCTTTTTTTTTTTCTTTTTAAAGAACTACTCTGTCACATATTTTAGAGTGCAAAATTTTGTTTGTCAGTATGAAAATGAAATGCAAACCCAACTTTTCTTTAGAATTCAAATTACTCTTGACTTTGTACCTATGTGCATTTTTTCATCTGCACACAGGTCATTAGTAGAACTTAAAGGTGATAATACAAGTCCAATACTGGTATAACTGATAGGCATACACTAGCTAGTACATGGAAGCATAATAAAAGCTTTCCAGTGAACTGCACAGCCATCTGTCAGAGGGCAATAAAATCTCACAAAATTTCCACTGCTATTTCTGAGCTCAAACATAGTAGAATCTGATGGTTACAGACATCTTGCTACCTTAATGCAATAATCCACTAGATAATGAAGATATAAAAGATATATTTATAAGAAGATAAGGACAGAACAGAAAACCTAGATGACCTGTTGTTTTCTGAAATTACTACCAAGACAGTTAAGACCAATCCCAAATCAGATCCTCTTTAGATTTAGGATATATATGGCATTTACTAAAAACGAAGCATCAGAGAAGCAACTAAAAATATCAAATTAATAGTAAAAATTCACCAGAGTCAGATGCTATTGAGCACTGAAAAGCATCAGCTACCAAATTTCCAAATTATTAATTCTGCAAAAACTTAGGCTTAAGGCGAGCCAAACAAAGAGTGGAAAATAAATCAAAATTTTTTCAGATCTGACAAGGCAATCAGAAGAAGCACAACACAGTCAGACTTTTATACTGTACAAGGTGGTTAAAACCATACCTAAGAATCTGTAGACTAGACTAATTCAAAAGACAAAAAAATGCAGCATTTGCAGAGCAAAATCATGTTTCACAACTTGAAGAGTTCTGTGAAGGAATCAAGGATCTTGTGGAAAAAGGTGTTGGAAGTGGAAAGTTTCTGCAGATGTCTCTGATAAGAAGCTGTTAGAGAACTGAAGACCTTGCAGTGCAAGCCTTAAGAGACAAAGACTGACAGGGGAGAGAGCTCAGAAGCCTTACCATAATCTGTGCCAGGACTTGGGCTGCTCTTCAGAATGTTTACCTGCCTATACGTTATTACAGAAGCATCTATGCTTTATACAGAATTATTATGCTTAATCAAAACTGATAGATCATTACAAAATTCGCAGAACCTCAGAACACTGAGCAGCAAGCATAGAAAACAGCAGATGAAGTCACATGCCAATAAAGGCAACATAATACATTGGTAGGAGTTATTTAATACCATTAGAACAAGTTGTAGTAGTCTCTGAACACACACCTTCAAAAACATCTGTTCAGTGCTTTCAAGCAGTCAGGTTAGAAACCATCCAGAATATTAGACTATTTTTTAATGAAGGGATGGGAAAACATAACGTTCTTATACTGCTGGTACATTAGTGGTATTCCTATATGTTCTTCTAGCTCATGAAAAACATAATGCACTAAAAAAGATACAGATAATATTGATCATAGCATGGAGCAGCTTACATACAGAGAAAGTAAAGAGAATTTTTTAGCTCACAAAACAGGTGAGAATGACAGGTCTAAGATCAAAGTACACCAAAAGAAAAAATCATTATAGCACAAAGTGATATGATACGTCAGATGCCTGAAGTGTTTTCCAGAAGAACCTGAGAACATCAAATGGAATTTTTAAAAAGTTGCTCTTATGTCCTTCTTTGCCTAGTAAATTATTAAATGAGATAATTCAATGCCTAAAGACATTTCTGAGACCATGAAACAAAGAAGTACAAAATTATTATAAAAATTCATTTAAAAAACCACAGATCTGTAGAACAGCAAAAGTTCCATCTCAAGAAGTCTCTTAACTGTAAAAGCAGAACAGGAACTATCACTCTATATTTGTGCCAACAGCCCCTCCTTATCTGACAGTAGCGAGTACTGAGCTACATGGATTTCACTTGGTCATGTGCAAACATCCTCCAACAGTGCACTCTCATCCTCTTGCAGCTGTAGCAAGACCACGCTTTTCCCTAGCAGCTCCTGCAGCTGCAATGTTATTAAAAACAAATGCAAATAAGAAGCTGTGGGTTCCATCAAAGAATAGGATTTACACTTATCAGCAGTCCAAAAAAAAAAAAAAGAAGAAAAAGCAGATAAAAGCTCAAAAACACAGCTCCCAGATTCTCTGCCTAGAATCACAAGATACAATTCTAATTTTTTCAATCTTTCTTTTTAAATCATTTTCTAAACCACTGCTCTCCTCTAAACACCCTCCAACTGGTCTCCATCTCACTTAAGAAATCAGAAGCTAAAACAGTGGGGTACTGTAGGACCAACCAACTCTGATAAGAACAGGGAGATTAGTTCAAATTACTTTCGAGCTCATTGCCCAAGTGCTTACCCTCTTCCTAACAACATGGTAATATATCCTAGTTTGTTCATTATCCAAAAATTCATATTCTTTTTCCACAGAACTTCATCTTCCCATTTCTTCCCCCACCATACATCCATTCTGCCCAGCCTACAGACAGCCATCGAGCTTTCATGCTCACTGACCCCTGCTTTGTTCCAGATGACACCTCCCATTTGCCAGGACTATTCTAAACAGTCATCTCACTCTCCACCACACCTTCAGCTGTTTCCTACTTCCCATGGCCTGGTAACTTTCTCAGCATGCTCTTTTATCATCTCAGCCCTTCTGTGAAAGGATGGGCAAAGGGTAGAGCTGACATCTGGTAGTCAACCACGCAGTAACTGCTTTCTAAGTGCGGTTACTCAACCACTTTTGCTTCCACCCTGCAGAAGTTTCTACCTCACAGGCCCAGCTAAACAGCAAGACTGAATCTCACCAGGCAGAAAAACAGGAAGGTGAAGGCACATACAAGTTAGGAAGAAAGAGCTAGTCTAGCTGACACAAGTCACCTGTCACTAATGCTTCAAGACCATTCTCTTGTCTTGTTAACTCTGAAAAAAGTGACAAAATAAGTCACACATCCCTGCCTTGCTTTCAAAGGATAAACACCTCTAGTTTCGCATTACCTTTCATGTGTTTACAAGAAAAAAAAAAGCTTTCCTTCCTCTGTTTTTCCAAGGACTACACTTTCCCTAAATTCAGTTCCGGGATGCAAAGAAAGGCAAAGAAAAGCACGGCCTCAGTAGAGCTCCTGACCAACAAATTCTCACTGAACTCTCAATTCTGCAGTGTTGCAACATGTATCTTCACACTAGATCCTAAAAGAAAAATGGAGTGAGCAGGACAAAGCCACTAATAGTGACTATCATGGGGCAGGTACTGTGCATCTCCAGCCCTGTTAACCAATTCTACCAGCTGAAGAAAATGAATGTTCCAGAATTACAAAGCAATACATGTTAAAATGTCCAAAAATTGGCCAAAAATTGAAAACAGAATAAAAAATACAGCAGTGACTTGAGCTCACCTGAGGTGTGTATTATATAGTGTATTAAAGAAACTCCTGAGCAAAAAAGAAAACCAAACTATTGCATTTTCAAGAGATTTCTTGTCTTAGATGACCAGTGAAGGTAGAAATAACTTCCAGAAAAAGTCAACACTGAAATTAAAAAGTACCTGTAGTAACTATCTTGACTGAAGTGTTATTCTATGCACGATTAACTTATTTCTTTGCTGATTTCTTTTAGATATTTAGACTTCAATTAGATACTAAGTTCTTTAGTCCAAAGGTAGGAAGCAGTCTCCTTAACTTGACAAATTACCCCAAACCTCTGAAAGTAGTGTTTCGTATCTTGATATCCATCTTGTCTCGAGATGAATACACGGCAAATCAGAATGAACACACACATAAAACCCACGTGCTGTGCCGAGGCTGCCAATGTAAGCATCTCTCCAGAGGAACAGGAATGAAGAATACTCCTACTGAGGGTCTCTCATCATCACAAAGCTACACCTAAGACTCCTCCTTAAGAATTTGGGTCCCAAAATTCATCTGGCTGCTGCCACTGCGCATTTCAAGTTAGAAATCCAGAATACTACTAGAAGCTTCTTCCAGTGGCACTGTATTAGCTCTCAAGATTTAAGGACAAGCACAGGAAAAGATAAATCCACAGGATGTGAAATACTTTTAAAAATCTAGAGGCATTTAATTTCTTCCTATGGCCCACTATCAGCCAGAATGTCTCACTTCAGACAAAACAATTGGATAACAAATCTGCCACTAGTCTGTAATGTATGACAATACTGGTCTCCTCAAGAGAAACATAATCTAGTTCCAAGTATTTATTGCTCTTCGAAAAGAAATTCAGAGCAATCAGAATGTTTCTTCTTCTTTCGTCCTTCATTAAACTAATTACATCCTTCTGGTTCATTAAACCTGCTACTTAGTTAACTCCCTGTTCATTCAGTCTTCTCGAGGTCACTTATTTCCTTGGCATCATTGTACCACACTTAATGTAGTTTGATTACACAGTATTTTGTACAGAAAATACTGGCCATGGGGACCACAGGTCCATGAGAGAGTTCTGTCTCTTCCCAACTGCTGATATTCCAGGCTGTTGCACTGCAGGAAATACAGTCTATCGTGCGGTTCAGCGAAAGGTGTTGCCTGGAGCCTTTGTTTGCTGTTCCTGAACTGAATGACTGTTCCTTCCCATGCTCCACATCCTAAAAGATACCGAGATAACTCTCTCTGTTAAATGGGATACAGTTACTCTCACCAGAAATGCTGAACTGAACTACTCATTTGTACCTTCTTACATGCTTTAAATGTGTAACAAATTTTACTACATACATTCTACAAATATATACCAAAATATATTAGGAAACTTACCCATTCTTTTCTCAGTTCCAATCAGTTTTGGTTTTGTATAATTAGCCATCCTAGTTATAAAGAACAATCCTTCTGAAGGGTATTTGTCTCATTTGAAAATGTATGAATGGATCAAGCTTTAATTAATGGATGCTATTACAAACAGTTAAAAGTGGTAGAGGTTTAATTTTCCAGGTGTCTGGTCAAGTGGCCCTGAAGTGCACGTGCATGCTTGGACTCTTCACATGGAAATTTATTTGCTTAAATAAGATTCAGCCTATCTGATCTCTATGGCAACAGATTATTATTTCATACCCAGTCTTTCCTTCTGCCTCTCAAAACTATTCTTTTCAGAAATTATACCAGGCAGCCAATATTTCATTTAAAAGAACAATATTCATAACATAGGATCATTCATAGACACTCTTCAGAAACAAGTCAGAGATGACAATAATGTTGTATCATAGACAAGGGTTATTTAGCTCCTTCAGAATTCTTGCCTTACTGTCCTCTGAGACAGCTGAAGGCAATTTGACTGACTGCATCTCTAAACCTGAAATCCCAGTTTAATCTGAGAAAAATTCTGTAGAGGGACACAAGCCGGGCTATTGTAATGGCCAAATGTTAACAACCATCTGCTTAATCAGAGCTCTGGAAATGGCAGCTCCTCCCTCCCCCCAAAAGGAGACCGACCACACCCACCCTGCTAATCCCTACACCCCCACCTCTGCTCTCCAAGCCTGGATGGGGTGACTTTGGTGATGAAACACCAGAAATACAAGAAATCACAGCCCATCGGATTGATGCTTTTGCACAGGGTATGCACTGCACGCTTCCTGGAAACATGAAGCCTGGAGACACAGGGCATACAGGAACAGGATACCTCCCGAGGACTGTTCTGCAAAGGCACAAATCTGGCGCTATGAGCTTCCATGCTGTGGCTGAAGCAGAGCCTGGAGAAAACTCCCATCAGCTATGGACAGGTTTCCTTTCAGAGGGTACCACCCGGCTCCAGAGAAGCAGAGCTACAAGGCATGCAGCATGGAAAACTAAGAGACCATGGAGGAACACAAAGACTGACTCAAGCTGAGATTTTGACCTCAGTAAGAATGGCATACAATTACCTTCTCATATTAAAAAAAATATAAAGGAATCACTTAGATAAATCAGATTATCTGGATGCCAATTAAATTTATTAAAATAGTAGCTTCAAATTTACTTAACATATTCACTGATGAGAGATTTTCCACTCCAATTTTAACATTCACCTAATCCAAAAGGCAGAACTAAGTATTATATAGCTTTCCTCTATCTTTGTTACAGATCCTTTAGAACTGTTTGCTTTTTCAGATGCACACTTCAACTGCCAACATTTTTTCTATATTTGGCAAATTAGGCATTTCCTTTTATCTGGCGAGCTTCAGTTTATCAACCATATAATGGAAATTTCAGAAAAGACACTCTTCTTGGGAGGAAACACAGCATTCACAGCATTGACATACAACAGATATACTAAAAATAAACAAGGATGTGTTTTTCTGATTCCATGTTTTCTATTTTTTAATCAGTAAAAAGCTGCTGCACAGTTGTATGATTTTCCTTAACACTGCAATTCTCACATTTTGCTGATTGCCTACTTGTTTTAAAAATACCATTTTTACAGTGCTTAAGTTGTCACATTTTTGAACTTAACCACTTTGCTTGACTGTACCCCTTATCCGTACTTCCTGAAACTTAGTTAGAATACAGATGCTGTGGGTTATTATCTTACACTCATGAACATTTCAAAGCAGAAGCCACAACTAGGAAGTCAGATGCTATCTGAAAGACACATGAAACACAGAAAGGAAGCTTTAGCATAATTCTAAAAAGCTGTACTTGAGCAGACACAATAGTGATGCACTACAGGGATCATATTTTAACAAATTTATACAATTTAACAGCAGATAAAACAAGCTTTATGTATTCAAAAATCAAGTTTTATCCTATGATGCTCCTCCTACTAGTTTATAGGTTTACCAAAGGTGAATTTTGTGATTTACTAGTGGAACAGCTAACAACCTCCACCAGCTGAGCCATTATTAATAGCTTACTTGTCTGAATACTAAGGCACCAAATATTCAATAAAATAATTCCTGCCTTACTAAATAACCATTAAATCTATGTCCTTTCCAACTCTCTATTAATAAAGAAAGTAACTTCTAACTGCCACCCTCAATTCAAACAGCAAACATTATGAATGTGATGTAAGCTACAATATGCTGTCAATGTATGGAATAAGATTTTCCAAATTTTCTAAAGCAAAAAATTAGGCATAAACAGAACTGGCAAAAAGCAGCAAAGCTGACAAACCAAGTACAAAATTAAGAGACTCACAAAATGAGGATGAAAACCCAAATTCCACCCTCTTTGGAATATGCACCATGTGATTGTGTAATTACTTTCACAGAGCTTTTCTCCAGAAATGCCCAACTCATTTATTAGAGAGGATGGAGTGCTCTGAGGATGATTCAGTGCTCTGTCAGAGGGGCCCATCTTCACGCCTCTTATCAGGCTCACTGCTATAATTGTATGTCTCCCATTTACTAAACAGGCAATTTCAGGGAACAAATGGCTCATGATTAATGCACTTTAACACTACTCTGGATTTAACTTCTGCTACTGGCAAAGAGTGCTTATATAATATGCAACAATTCACAAACTTTTCACAGGTCGCCGCTACTTACAAGATAACTGATTTTTCATTAGGTCTTAATTACGGTAATTTAGTTTTACGCTTAAGCTTAATTTCTTAATGTCTCAGCTCCTCATGTTGAGATATATCACTTACAGAATCACGGTATGAAAAAAAAAAGTTGTGAGAGTCTTAAGATCAAGTAATGACAACTGCAAGACAGCTACCTATCTTCAGACCAAGATTTCAATGCCATATAGAAAAATGCCAAATACACGAAAAACCATTAAGTACTTACTGATTAAGAATTTTTTATTAGCTCTTACTAAGAGAGGGTTGCAAGTGGACTACAGTATTTTGCAGGCAATATTGTACAGCATACTTAAGGGACAGATTAACAGTACACACATGATTGTTCTATTTCCCCCTCAACAGCTGATAGTTCCATGTTATTGTTTTAATAGAGAGCTACACCACAGAAAGCTCTCACAGTATGCAATTAGTCCTGTTACTCCACATTCACCCTGTCAACAACTTGAAGGAATGATTTGGTCCAAGTAGTAACTGTCCCCTCAGCAGAAAATAAGAGCAGTCATATCAAAAAGCCTAACAAAATACCCTTGATGCTCAAGGTGCAAGCCCACAACACAAACAAGATTCTGAAGAGCCAACTAGTACATTCCAAAGATCAGTAATTCTGTCAAACCTGAACATGGGGACAGGAATCCGCCACTGAACTGCAGTAAAGTTATGAGTATAGAGAGTTGTCTGTACAAACTGCTATGACACATACCTGAGTATTGTAAGCAGGTTAGTAAGAAACCCAGATATGAAGAAGAAAGTCTGAAATTGCATGAAGCACCTGATTAAAGCACCTGGTGTTTTCTCTCAAATGTAAAAGGCAGCAATGCAAGGGAAGCTGTTTACTATAGAGCAACAGCAATTTGAAATCCAAAGTAGAATGATGTGACGAAGGACAGTGCACTCACTCAGATTAAAAACAGCATTAAACCCTAACTTATTAGGAATTTATTTTTATTATCATCAGGGAAACAAACAGGAATTTAAAAATTCCCTATTATTTCAGACTCATTACACTTAAAACAAAACTGAACTCTGCATTTAAACTTGCAGGAGAAAACAGAAAAGAATTACAGTAATGGTCATAAACTATTTCCTGCTACTAGCTGACAGCAATCAAAGTCTTCCATCCAATGAAGCTGTCCTGCAAGAGAAAAAAAAATAATCCCAAACACAAAAATAAAAGCCATTTTAGAAGGACTCTTGCTGTTTTTTAAGAATCCTCACCAAAACTTCCTATGTACTGTACAAGACCATACACATAGCTCTTAAAATGAGAGGTAACTATTTTCTCTCAAACCCTGGAAACAAAGATATGAATTTCACTGATTCACTGCTGAGAAAAAGTTCCCAAAATAAACATTTACAAAGAAATGCTCCGTTTACCTGACACAAATGTTAAACAGCAGAAACTTTCTGCATATTTTCACACACAGAATTTTAAATCCTTTAACTCCCTAATGAAATGGTGAATACTCAGCAATTCCAAGACTATCTCTACCGCAGAACAAAGTTCTCCACTAAGTTTATGAAATCCATTTTCATAATACAAATACATCAACAATATAATTAGGCCGGCACTAAGTGGGCAGTTTCATCTTAGAATAGGAGGATACATGCACTTTACTTCCTGCTAGAATGCATTTAAGCTTGCCCCTCTTCTCTTACTGCTTCGCTTCTCCTCCCCCCCCCCAGCAAAAAAAAAATCTCTTTTCCTTTCCCTAGACCTACTTCCCACACACTGCATAAAACCTCCTCCCTGTGAAGTGATGACCTCATGCTCCTAGCCCATCTCCTTGTATGGAGCAATTCCGGGCTTGCTGCCAGCTCTCTCCGCCTTCAGCCTGACATGGCAAACATCCCTTCCTTCACCCTGCTGCTTCCCAGCCGAGGGAGCACCGAGGGCAGGCGGCAAGAGGGGCGGGCAGACCGGGCAGGGAGAGGGGGTTTCCCACGGACAAAGAACAGACCACCAGATGCCTGCCCCACTCCTCCATCTAACATAACCTCGTACCGCCAAAGCACCTCTGCTCTCCGTGGCAGGAAGAATGAGCCGAACTCTCAACGTTCTAAGTATGGAAATACGTCCCACGTTACCTAATTGCAGTGCAGCTCCTGTAGCCAAACCTTACCTCCCTGTTATGCTTTTAGTTAAATATCTCTAATCTAGTGAACAACATGCCACCTCTCCTCCTCTCTTAAAAAAGGCCCATCTCACCACTGCATCGCTAAAGTTCTTTGATACCGAAATTGGCCAGACATCCTGTGTTCACATTGATACATTCTTTTATCTTTTTTTTTGCTAGTTAAGTTTTTAAGCTCTATCAAACAACTTCAGAGGAACCAAAAATTTCTATTCCCTACATTATTTATCACCTTCTCCAGCCTGTCTTTGTTTTCAAGTATCAGAATTATTTCTACATGATCACTTCATACACTGGCAATCCAAATACCAGCCGATGAAGGATGAAAGACTTGGTTGTGACATGAAGTTACAGTCGTAGAAAATCAGGAAATGTGATGGATAACTGAGCTTTTGCTCAGCTAGTAAGTGACCTTGTACGCACGAGACTTGATATTCTCCCTCAAAGAAATATCCCCGAAGCCCAACATTTCTGGGGTTAACATTCCACATGTGTATATTTTGAAGTTGTAACAGTATTGACAATTTCTGTCAACACATTACAAAGAATTTATAAAATGAGGGAACATACATTGGTCTCACCAACAATAACCATTACTCTAACTGAACCTACATTGTGTCCATCATTTGCAATTTGCTTTAACTGTGAGCAGATGATGTGTGAGTGTCACACTTCTTTGAGACTCTCAACGACTAGCACTTACATGTAATAAACTGTAGAAGCAATCTCCCTGTTAGGTATTATTTAGCAAGTAAAATTAACTTATTTTAATACCCAATAAATTTTTTTGGTCAAGAAGTTTCACGCATCACCCCTCGTTTTTTTCACACTGCAACTTCTCGAAGGAATCTGCATTACAATAGAGCAGAGCATCTAAGCCACTTTGAGCAGGTATGTTTCAAAGCAGGGAAAAGTTATTTCACCTACTTGAAAAGCAGTGATGCCCTCCTGCAAAGAGAAAAGGAGCTGGCTTGTTTTAAAGGTCTTACAAAACCCTTGGTGTTCACACAGAACGTGCCACTTCAGGGGTGTATGCTCACGTAAAGTCAAACGAAACAGAAACATACTCCAATACGAAAAGGGATGTTTAATGCCCTTCTGCGTAATCCATTCTCGAACACCAAGTATGACTATTCAGTACCCGCGCAGATACCAAAACCTCAAACACACAAGGCATTAAAACGCACACGAGAAGCGCCAGGGCAGCGGCACTGAGAAGGCCCCACCATACAGGCTCCAACACTAACGCAGGTTTAAGGGAGCCGCTGTGGAGTGCAGAACTGTCAGGCGAGACCGAGGAGGAGGAGAACTCAAAACCCAAACCGACTCCCCCGGGCTGCTGCATTTATTGGGAAGCAGAGATGGTCACACACCGCAGTTCCTGCGGGGGCCGGGCGCGTCCTGCCGTTGCTCCCAGCCCGGCCAGAGCACGGGAGGGGAACGGACACTCCGGGCACCGCCGGACCGGGGCCGAACCCGCCCTCTGCCTCCCCCCGGCCCCGGCCCGGACCCCGGCGGGCGGCGGACTCGGGGAGAGGGCGGGATCCGCGCCCGCCGCGCTGCCCCTGCCC
>VZTF01009121.1:501231-539524 GCA_013397755.1 Cnemophilus loriae | reverse complement strand
CGGCGGACAGACAGACGGACAAGGAGTGCCTGTGTGCTGATGCTCCGGCAGCTCAGCGTCAGAGAGAGGCAGCGAGAAGTGAAAAAAAGAAAGGGGGTGAAAAAGAGAATTGGGTGTGGAAGGAAAAAGAAAGGGGGACTATAAGGGGCGAAAATTAAAAAGAGTGAGGGGAAGAAAGGAAAAGAGGAGAAAAGGGAAGAAGAAGCAAAAAGGAAAAGAAGGTGGGGGGGAAATGGAAGAAAAAAAGAAGGCCAAAAGGAAGAGAAAAAATGGCAGAAAAAAATAAATGAAAAAAGTGGCAGGAAAAAGAAGGGAATAAAAGAAAAAAGAGAAAAGAAAAAAATGGAAGGAAAAAGAAAGGAAAGAAAATGGGGGGAGGGGAAAAAAGACGAAAAAAGAAAAACAAAAAGAAAGGGAGAGGAAAAAAAACCTCAAGAAAAAAAAAGGGGGGAAAAAAGTTGTTACTGTGACACTACCTTGATAGGTTTCGGGAAAACCCATTAATATTAAAGCTTTTTATATTGTCTTTTATAATAGATTATGCTCAAAGCAAATGAAAAAAAAATCAATTTAATGAAGTTTCAATAACAAAGTCTGGAAGCACAATCCATTTCATAGATACAGAAGAGTCCCTTAACAGTTTAGATTAGCGTTACAGAGAAGTTTCCTTTTTTTTTTTTTTTTTTCTGAGAGGTTGGTAGTGATTGATATTTAGGAACGAGTCTAAAGACCAAGATGTATACAGAGCAGTCATATTCCAATTCATGGCTTCTTTTTAGACCAGAGTGTTTAAAGAACACTGATAAAACTTTGCTGTGTGCAGTTTTCTACCTCTATTTAAGCCATTCACACCTTTTCTTCCCAAACAGCTTATAGAAATAATTTACTTTATTTACCTGTTTATCAAATAAGAAAAAATAACATTCCTTCGTACCTCATCTCTATGCACCTAAAGGCAAATTGAGACCTATATGCAGTTATAAACAAATTTGTGTAGTACTGAAGGAAATGCATAGTACTGAAGGAAAAAAAAAAGCTATTTAGTTGTAGAAGAAAATGGTGGTGTAAGATGTAATTTACATTCGTAGATTTCCAACTGTGTTAGATCTGGGGTAAAAATCTTACATGCTAATACTGAATACGCTGTAAGAAATCATCGATTCGAGTATTTTACGACAAATAAATGCTGGTGCAAACAACCTGAGCCAGTCTTGGTTCAGCTATATTCAAACCTAGACTATTTTATTGGGCAGGAATCTTGTCAGTCTCACGTGCCTGCAGAAGATGCTGCACGATTTTTGTCTACAGTTTGGTAGTTTAGCTGACCTTGAGACCCTTCAGCTTTGTGAGAACTGGTAGGCAGTGGTATGGGGGTAGAAAAACCTTTCCTCATTAGGTTTTCTGATTAGCATTTTTTAAACTTTATTGAAGAACCTTGATTTTTGAGCAAGAAAGGATTCTGTGTTCTTTTTTATGTAACAAGGTTGGCTTTTTTTCCCCAAAGCTGTCATATATTTGTTAAATAAAGATGATAAAGAGATGGTGCTATATTCTTGTCACTGCAGTGTAGTGTAGACATCAATCAGTATCCTGGGTCTTTCTTCACCTCTCACATGACTCATTTTCTGTAAACTCATGCTTCAATTTCTTCTGGCTTCCCAACCACCACAGAATTTTCAGTCTGTCATAATCTATTCACCCACCATTGTGACACTAGAAATACCAGGGATTTGCTTCTTAAATAGTAAAACTCTTGTCCTATTCAGGTAAGCTATAGGTTTCAAGAATCCTTTTCTCTTTGTTCTTCTGTTTGCTTCAACTCCTCTGGTACACTACAAGTCTATAATTCAGTCAGCACATTTTCATAATTTTTAATGCTTTTCTTCTACCTTTATCTAGTTTCTTTTTTTATGGCTCATTGCCTAGAGTTCCTGGATGCGACATGCAAGTTATCTGTTGTTCTATACTGCTGATACTGATGCTGAAAAACCTCAAACTTATTCCTAGGAGACATACTGTAGCATTATATTGCTTCAAGAATAATGACTCTAAGCTAAATTACATGCCTGGAAGGGAAATACAAGTGTAGGAAATAGAGAGATGGAAAGTTCCTCATTATCGCTCCATCAAAATGCTGAAGTAAAATGGGATCCATTGCAAAAATCAGCATTAAAAAAAAGCTCCTGGATATACTAAAGAATTCTATTATATACAAGTCAGCAATACAGAAAGGTTAATATAGATATATACTCAGAAGTAAAGATTGTAAAGAGATGTCTGTGAAAGATAAAATAATAAATTTTAAAAGAAATCCCAACAAAAACATTATCTCAGGCTTTTAACCTGCAGTATGTTTCCTTGATCTCCAACAAAGGCATATTAATTCCTTCCTGTTGAGTTAGATTTGCTGCAATTCCTTGACGAGTTAGGCATGAATGAGTGTCTTTTTCTAAACTATTGTACATCTTGGAAAAAAATTGCAATTTACCATTTTACTCATTCTTTTCTTATTTTCTGTCACTATTATTGTAAAGAAATACTGACAAACCTTAAAATAACTATACAAAATGTGTATTAAGGCACCAGAGCTTTTGTGTCAGAAAAAGAATAATGTTGCTACCATTCTTATGAAAATTACTCTATTTCTTCTATTGCATATCCAGATAATAACATCATAAAACTGGTGCATGTTAAAGCAATGAAGCAAAGAGCATGTGAATACAGAGCTAAGCAAACAGCTGAACTCTATTTTTACCTCTGCCGTAGGTATTCTACTTATGCAAAGCACTCTCTGCCTCAGTATTTCTATCTATAAATGACAACATCAATACTTTCCTTGAGAGATGTTGGAAGGTGTAGATTGTTAATATTTATAAAGCGCTTTCAAATTTTTGTATGGAAAAAATGAAAAAATGCAAATAATAGCAGAGTAAAGATGTTATAGTTATTCTAGCACTGATTATAGAAGTCTTATTTTCATATTCTTTTTAGAGATTTTCATTATTACTTGCTATTTTTCTCTTCTCTACCCTTCTTTTTTTCCCACCCCCATTTTGTACTTCATATTTTGAATTTCAATGTCTGTTGCTATGACAACACCACGATCTGACTAGTGCTGCCTTCAGACCCTTTTCAAATATATGCTGTGCTATTTAAAACTACACATTTTGTGTTTAAGGGGCCTGGAGGTTTCCTTAGAATAGCTTGACAGGATTTTCCCAGCCATAGGCTATGGTGCAGATACACATTCCTAAATCCTAGTACTTGCCAATGCTTTTCCATCCCAATACATGTTAATGTGACTATTTGCTTCTTTATGGTGGCTAAATAAATGATGGTGGAACTAACAGAAATTAGTGTACTTGTACATTTCCATAAATATTTACATATATGCACATATATGTGTATATACACATACAAATGAGCAGGCTCGAAGTGCACGTACACAGTTTGTTTTTCATCTGTGTAAACTGTAATCGGCCACAGAACTTCTCAGAGAAGTAAAAGGAACCAGCAAGTTCTGTTTAATTTTACAACGAATTAAAACTCAGAAGACACGAGGAAAGATTGCCAGTGATGTGAGGGAATTCAAGCCGTGGTTTTATTCTTAAAAGCTGCTACTGATCCTTGCTGATGCCTGAGCAAAATAAACAAGCATGTAGTGGAGTATCCACTCATAATCCAAAGCTAAAGACAAGCATTCCAATTTCTGATTTTGCATTCAAATTTCTGATTTTACATTCAAGCACCTGATTTCCTAAAACTATTTAAAGTCCTTATAAATTTAGTGCTGTTACCATGAATTAGAGCCATAGGCTGCAGCCTAATAGATGGTCACATATACACTGCTCAAGTACTGGAACACACTCACAGGAATCTAAACAGGGGGTTTAAATAACATCCTGCATCAACTCATGATAAGGGAAGAGATCTATAGATAAGTTCCTGAGCATTTAGATCAATTAAAAAATAATTACAGAGTTTATGCAATGTCATTACAATGATCCCACACTCCTGATATGACAAGCCCAAGTTTTATCCTGTGCATCAGATGGCATTAGAGACTGACACACTGTTTTAATTTTCCTACCTCTAGCTCTGTGGAGCAGCATTGCTAATCCATGTTATTATGCTCCTGACTAATTAAAAAAAAAAAACCAACCAAACCAACAAAAACAGACCTCATTATTACTCTTAAGCTAAAGGAATAACACTTTCTCAGCTAAATGTCTCGCCTTGAAAATCATGGGACTTATATCTTGCTGCTTACTTCTCCAGACTAGAAAACAGTGTAAATGTTTACTATTCAGATGGTACAGAAGCCACCTTTAAAGATTTCGATGGAAAATTCATTTTCCAGCTGCAAGAAAGCAGGCCAGCTCTGTGTGGATATGCCTAGATAAAAGCCCACTGAGCTTTCTGTTGGTATTTTATTTCAGACTGCAGTTCATGACTGTAAATCTTTGGATACAATACCTGAAGTCAGCGTTGATTGCTCTGCCACCCTTCCACCTTAGAGGTATTTCCCTCCTCAGTCTTCAGCACTTTCATCGCTTCTGCTCCCAGAAGTGTTTCTGCAACTGTTCTGCAAAACAGATAAGGAAGATGACCTGGCTTTAAAAAAATACTGTTATTTTAAAATGTACATAATTTCATTATGGAAGTCTTGTTATGATTTTGCAAAGTGTGTTCCCTATCTGCCGAACACCACAGCCAGAAAGGTGGTGGGCCAGCACAGCTCAGCCATGCAGTGAGCAATCAGGGAAGGAGGATGAGCGTGGCAATTCCTCAGGCTACTATTGCCACTAAACAGGGCCTTTCCTGAAGCAACAGGGTGGAATTACCTCTTTGGGGGCATCCTCCTGGCCTGTCCAAACCTGGGATAGGAAATAATTTCTACTCCGAGAAGACAGAAGTGTAATGCACATGCTAAGCTACTTTATGTGCTTACATAAATCACGGCCTTCACTGTGAGTACATTTGTATAAAACAGTTTTCAGTGTATTAAAAAAACCCAACTTGAGGACAAATTCCAGCTTAAAGTATTCCTGCATCTCATACACAACGCACATTCCTCCTCCCATGCTGCAATATGCTACTGCCCTAGGTTGTGCTGACACAGCTTTTGGTAGGACTACATTGTGAACAAAACTGATAAAACTAAATAAAATCCTGCAAGCAAATAAAAAAAATCTTTAAAACAGAACTTGTTAATCCATGGTCTAGAAGCTCAGCCTTTGCCTTGGGACAGCAGAACAGGTTGATGATTTAATCATTCTGGATAGATTATGTTTATATCTACTATGGTAAAGAACAGGAGTCTTACTAAAATGTAACCAGCAGCAGAAGACAAAGGCAAACTTCTTCATTAACCTGAAAATCCTGAAGAAGGCAGACATGAAACAGAAGGGAGAGTTTATAAGATTACATGTTTCTCAGGTGTTGTTCCTTTAAGGAAAAGCTTTTAGGGTGAAGGGTTTTATAGATTTATCTCCATAGCACCATGGCTGGTTAAGTGACTTGACATCTTTATGGGAAAGTGGTGGAGGTGTTTCCCAGAGCCAGTGTACCAAGAGATGCAGTTCTTCACCTAAAGCTCTCCCTAGATGTAACAAAAAAAGTTGCACAGATTTGATTTGTGAAATTGGATTACTCTACTGCTATTTTTACCTTTCTCTGGTGCCAAGGGTAATTTCAATATTAAAACCTGTTAAAATATTTTCCTCACTTCCTCATTTCCATACTTAGAAGTTTTTTTTCTGAGTGGGGTATAAGTTGCCCCATATTTTATAATTTTGGTTTTGCTACCTAGATAGACCTCAAGGGAAAAGCCAAAGTACTGTTGTTGTCCTGATGTCAGAAACATGTTTTTAAAATCCTATTTCTTTTTGTAATAGAACTGTCCTGTCCAGCAATATTTTTTCAGTGCCTATTAGTAAGAGAGTACCTGGAGGGACACCGTGTCATTGCAAACTACGGAGCTGAAGAATTTAGGAAGAGACAACAGTGGAGCTCCCAAGGCAAAAATTGTCAATTTTGCTATTATTTACTTTGAGGCTTTTATGAAGAGACACAGGGATTTCTTTAGAAGTTCTCTAAAATGGAATTTCTGCTTATGAGAAACTGCTTTAGATTCCTGGAGCTCAGTCCCCTGGGATACTTTACACATCATTACTCTTCTTGAAGCAGAGTATATTTCACAACTAAAATTGTCTTTTAAGTGTTACGCGGCACAGCAATAGTAACTGGGTACAAAGAGCTATCTGCCACACAGTTTTTGACACTCAGAGTCCATTCCAAGCTGCTTATAACTATGTAAGAACTCACACATCTTGCCTGGAAAGACCAGCTAGTCAGGTCTGTGAATAAGCACTCATACATTAACAAATAGATTCTCTCAGAATGTGAACTGGGGAAAAATAATTAAAAAAAAAAAAATTAAAAAAAAAGAGAGAGTGAGAGAGAATGGAGATCAACAGTTTTCTCAGATTTTAATACAATCTCGACTGCTCTCTACTACTGGTAAAATTATGGCCAGTTGACTAGATCCTAGCCCTGGAAATAAAGCTAGTGCTTGCTGGTATATCTAATATATTGTGCCACTCAGCGTGTAATGAGTATTTAGTAGATTATATCACATTTATACAGTTCAGGTAGCCCCTGGCAAGCCTACACCGTGTTTTAAGGACAGGTGAGCACACACAGACTTTTCCATGAGACCTCTGGCAAGTGAATCACTCTGAAACCAGCGGTAAGATTTGCAAGCAAGGGTTTTATGCAGCAGTGACCATTATTCCACATAGCAGGAAGCCTTTCCTGGGAAGTGCTGATGCTTGCACATTGAAGTCAGTGTGTGTCGGCACTGATGGAGTGGGAGCACTTCCAAAGGCCAGCACTATGAATTCCACAGCTTGCAGCAGTATGCAACAAATGAAAAATAGGCAGATATCCATCTTCCAGCTTTGAAAACCTGCAGGTAAAGCTGTAACAAATTGATTACCAGGTTTTTACTTTTTTTTGCCCTTGTCTAATCAGCTGCAGTGAATCAGTTGTGCCCTCTAGAATCCATAGCAGGATAAGACAAGCTTCTGTCTTGATTCTGTTTCATTATTTAAATAAAAAAGCCAACAAAATGTATTTTAAATGGAACATTTATCAAAATAGTTTGCTTTGTTTCATAAATGTTGACATCATCTCTGCTTTATTGACATTGTATGTAATTATGTAGCATGTGTCTTGTAAAACATGGGATTTTCCCTGCTCAGTAGATATTCTAGGACTATGTCTATACCATTTTAGTTGAAACGGCACTAAAATTGTTGATGGAAGTGCACAGAATATAATGTCTGTAGCTTATCAGCATTCCTCACTTTCAATGTCAAATTACAGAAATTTCTTGTCTGCTTTATATTAGATATCTGGTTTGTGCTTAGTTAAAAAAAGAATCTTTTTCAACTGTAGGAAATACTGTTTTGATCTGATTTATTATACTTTTAGATGATGAGGCAAGTATATTTAAAGACACATGCTCTGTGTTTCATCTCAATGTCTTCTTATATAATTTATATATGCAGCAACATGTCTAACCTTATAAAGAGTGTATGTAGCAAGACTGGTTTTGCTGCATTAGTCCAAGATTTCCATTGGCACCTTTTCTAAGAATTACTCAAATAAGCATCTCTAATTATCCATGTCTCACATTATTATTCTCCGTTCAAGCAACGCATGGCAGAGTTGTTACCTCGAACTTTCTGTGTACCAAGAAGGATAGCTGTGAATCCCAGAAGTATCTGTCACCATGTGACAATGCCTTGTTTCCAGTCACCTAGGTCTAAACATTTGAGTTGTGAGTGCAGACACCCAGCCAACTGAAAATGTAGTCAAGACTAGGTGCCAGAGCACAGTAGAGGACCAGGTCCTTCCTAAGGACCAGGATCTCCCTGGGGCCGGGGAGACAAGGGGAACCTATCTGTCTCAGGACGGGAACCTCACAGCAATCAATCTCAGCACTCCAGGAGAAGAGTGGGTGTTCAGTGCAGGTGGCACGAAGGCAAGAGCCACCCCAAGTCCAGGGCATCTCAGGTATCTGTGAGGATAGGGCGGGTCTGAGATCAGGCCAGGAAATGACCTTACGGGTCAGCATATGGGCGGGTGTGGCTGGAGACCAGCACTCCTGAAAAGGCACTCCTGTGCCCGTGGGAGAAGGGGGCAGTTTGTCACAGGGGTGGGGCTGAGCAGAGCCAAAGAGGTCAACTAGTGCCCCACCAGAAGATGGCCAAGAAGGGATTAATGGGGGACATGGCTACCCTCTTGGCAGCCTTCTGCTTGATTAGCTCCAGTTTATCAATGTTTGTTTTACTGCATGTCCAAAACTGGAGGCAGGAGTACTCTAGATGTGGTCTAACGAGAGCTGCATGGGGCAGGATAATCACTTCCCTTAACCTGTGCTCATGTTATCACAGGCTGGGATGCTGTTGGTGTTCTTTGCTGCAGGGCACAGAGCTGAATCACTCAAATTGCTGTACACATCAGGACCTTCAGCTCTTTTCCAGCAGAGCTGCTTCCCAGTTTGTTTGTTTGTTGTTGCAGCCGTAACACCCTACTCTAGTTACAAAAGTATTATAGAGGAGGATGTTCAAATCCTTACAAGGATCACAACATAGTCTGTGAAAAAAGGTACAAGTGCAAAAGTAAAAAGTAGTTTAAAAATGTAAAGGTTAAGGTGAATTAGAGTTAGTCACTTTGTTATGCAGACCTTATGTTGAGTTTGCCTATTAGTAGATGTTCTGAGAACTACAAACTTAATACTTCATAGAATGAAAGAATCATAGAATCATAGAATGGTTTGCATTGAAACAGACCTTTAAAGGTCAACACCCTGAAATAAGCAGCACCATCTTCAAAAAAATCAGGTTGCTTAGAGCACCATTCAGCCTGACCCTGAGTAATTCCAGGAATGGAACATCTACAGCTTCTCCAAGGAACCTGTTCCAGTGTTTCACCACCATCACCACAAAAAAATTCTTCCTTATCTAGTCTGAATCTACCCGCTTAGAGTTCAAATCATTACCCACTGTGCTGTTACTACAGGCCCTGTTAAAAACTCCCTCCCCATCTTCCTTATACAGCCCATTTAAGTATTGAAATTCCACATAAAGGTCTCCCCAGAGCCTTCTCCTCTCCAGGCTGAACAATTCCAACTCTGATAATTTTTGTGGCTTCCTCTGGACTCTCTCTGACAGCTCCATGTCCTTCCTGTGCTGGGACCCCAGGGCTGGAGGCAGCTCTGCAGGTGGGGTCTCACCAGAGCCGGGCAGAGGGGCAGAATCCCCTCCCTGCCCTGCTGCCCACGGGGCTTTGGATGCAGCCCAGGACACACTTGGCTTTCTGGGCTGGGAGTGCCCGTGGCTGGCTCACGTCCAGCTCTCACCCCCAGCACCCCCAGGTCCTTCTGGGCAGGGCTGCTCTCGATCTGCTCATCCCCAGCCTGGGCTGGCACCGGGGGTTGCCCTGACCCAGGTGCAGCATCAGCACTTGGCCTTGCTAAACCTCATGAGATTCCCATGGGCCACTTCTCAAGCTTGCCCAGGGCCCCATGGATGGCATCCTGTCCCTCAGCAGTGTCAACTGCACCGCTCAGCTTGGTGTCATCTGAAAACTTGCTGAGTGTGCATTCAATCCTATTGTTCATGCCATTGATGAAGGTATTAAAAGGTATTGGCCCCAGCACTGGCTCCTTGTCTTGGCATGTATTTGATATGTACTTGATGAGTACCTGATGTGACAACTTTAATGAGCTTATTTAAACATAGGTCTTCATATGCAATTAAATAAAATTCATCTGAGTTCATTAAGTCCTTCTATTCTGTGCAGTTCTGGTTTTCATACAGTTCAGAAGTAACTTTCTGACTTTAGGCAGTAAATGCTGTATCTTTTCTGCTTTTTAAAAACAGTAGCAGCATTTAAAATGCTTCTCACATTCATCTTCAAGTGCCATATGAGTAGTCCAGTTTCAAATCTGCATATGGCCAGCTGTCAGAGTTTAGCACTGCAGAGAATCTGGTATTACTTTGATGTAAGCTATGGAATCATATCCAACCTTAAATTTAAATTCACTTGATAGCTTTGAGATGTAGCTATAGTCAAATTCAGAAATAAATTGTTTCTTCCTTTCAGCTTATATTTCATTGCCGAGCACAAATCAGCTTGTGAAGATAATGGATGTCGAGTCTCACCAGTGGGCAAGCTGAAAGGTTCATTCAGTGTTGTGAAAGCCTGTAGCATTTCTTCAGAAGGCCTGCAAGGTTTGTGGTGTATTTGTGTGGGGTTTATGTTAACTTTGTTATACTATTCCTGGAAGAAACTGGTAGACAGCTGAAACTGAAAATTATTATCTGATTGGATTAATAAAAAAAACAGACTCGTAGGGGTTTGTCCTAACTGTAACTTGACAAATTGAGAGTGAGTATAGATTTAATGGGCAACAAGATTGTGAAATTGTAGTCACCAGCTTAGGTGACTATCAAATTCCAATTGTTCAACTCCAAAATTGCTTCTTTTCATTTAATTGGTAGCCACTCTTCTAATTTTCACATAAAATCACCTGCACTTTTATTGAGAAAAAGAAAGGTGAAATTTAGCTTAGAATCCACCTCTTATTTCAGAAGGATAAATGTCCCACATTCCACCTATGCATTAAATTTTTAAACTTTCTTCTCGGGCTCCTGGGTCATAGCTCTGAATTCTGACAAAATTCTCTTATTAAGACTGCATAAATCATGCAATGCTTTTTAAAGTACTTTTAAGATTGGAAAGCCAACTAGCAAAATCTCCAAAATTTATACAGCACTGAAAGGAGCAATGCTATAAAAACGAGCAGTGTTCCGTTCCTGACTCACAGTAATAGCAATGCAGTCCAGATCTGTGTGGGAATTCATTTCTGATAAGCCACAAAAGTTGCTTTCACAGCTGTTGAATCCAAAGTCTGCTAAACTCTTTGGATATACCTATCCTAGCATATTTCCTGGCATATTTTTGTCTACTGCCTAACATTGCCTAGAAATATTGTTGGGCATGATTTGGGAGTCAGAATTCATCAGGCCCCTCCACCTCCGACAGGTAGCTTGCTTGCAGCTCCTCACTTGAAGAGCTGTCTAGAGACTTCACTAGAAGACCTGAAGTCTTTTTGTGCTGGTTGGCCTCCATTTCCACAAACTATTTCCTGGTACCTTTAATTTACTGATGCTTCTGAGCAAACTTGACAGGACCTGCAGTTTTCCTCAATGCTGTTTCAGGGTGCTCTCATATCTATAGGACTTCATCTATAGGGTTTCATCTAAAAGAGACATCTCTTTGTGCATGCTTAAGTGACCTAAAAATTACCCCTTGTCAGAATGATGTCTTCAGAGTAGCATAAAAGTATTTCCCAACTACTGATTCCCTAAATGCATCTCAGTCTGTGAGTCCCATAAGACTTCCCTGCATTGCCCTCTGTCATTATTTCCTGACACTGCAGCAAGGGAAGAACGTGAGAGCAGGTTGGCATGACTCAGATAGCAGAAATCCTCCTGACCAGTACTGTCTTCATACTCATACATTAAATATTACATAAAACATTAGTCAGGCACCAGCTGTGTGATGCTCAGGGTCTCTGATGTGTTACAGGCTCTCTGCCGAGGGCAGGCAGCACTGATCGTGATCACAGAGTTGCTTCTAAGCTGTTTTGCTTGGACAAAAGTGTTTACCCTCTATTCCTTTTTTATTAATGAGACCTCTGGGTCACAGTCCCAATGGACAGTTCCAACAGCAGGACAAAATGATCTTTTCTCATGGCCACATACTGGGATTGTTGGAAGGCATCATAGCACTGAGAGTATCTGCTAAGGGCACATTTGAACTTCCTTTGTGCAACCGGTTTAACCAGGGTCATCCTAACAGAGTAGGATCCAGCTCAAGAAGTTTTGGTGTGTCACACCAATGAAGTCTGTAGTTATGAATTATTTAGTCCTTTATTGTGTATGTCTCCTTTTAAACAAAAACTGTTTACCTACACATGGCGGTAATGATTCAGGGAGGGGAAGAGAGGGGAGGAGAAATTTACATCAAGTTGTTCAAAATTGTAAACACTATCTGCTTTTAACAAGCATTCCAAATTGGAATCTGCTTAGTGTGAGTTTTAATAATGGATCTCTTGAAAAAGTGTCAGAAATTCTTTAGTGACAGTAAGGCAAAATTATTGTGCCATATTGTAAAAATTTTACCCTTGAACTGTATCTTACTTTAAGTGTTGCACTACAGCATATTGCCCTAAGTAAATTAGAGATGAAATGTCCATTTCAGAAGCTCCAATACCTTTCCATTTCACACTCATTTTATCCCTTTTATTTCTGAACATAGGAAGAACTAATCTTGTTTCTCACACAGATAACTCTAGTAAAGAGTATTACATTCTGATTAAATTCTGCTACAGAAGGATAATATTTTAAGTGAAATTGGAAAGGTAAGGAACAGCAAAGAATTACTAAATGTCAGTTATATAAGACTAATTTTCTGCTGTAATTTATTTTCTATTTGGCTGTGCATATTGCTGGTATAACAAAACCAGAGCTGTGCTGTTGTGTTTTGCTGATACACCTTTTCTACCAACTGACATATCAACACACTATCATTCTGTGGAGTCTTTTTTCTGCTTAATTTTCAACTGTATTGAATTTTTTTTTCACTGTTTGCTTTGCTCTTTTCAAGCTTGATATTTCTACTACATTCCTATTGAGTTTTTTTTGCTTGCCTTCTAATTGTGGTGTTGTTGGTTTACCACCTTACTATAACTAACAGTATTTTACAGTAGCTAGAGGATTTTCAGATTTCATGTCACTCATGGACTCTTTTCCTTTTTTTTAAAGAAAAGTACTTTTCAACCATAGTTAATAGAACGTATCCTGGTTTTATAGATGTGTGTTTGCAAAATTTGGATTTCTCTGATTGATAGATTCAGGACAGTATATCTCATGTTGAACTTCAGAAATCAAATTATAATTTTTTTCTGCGGCTACCACCTGTGATCTGACAAATTCAGAGACCTGCTGTTGTTGATCTCTGTGAAGGGATGCATACTAATCCTACTGGAATAAATATATAATCCGTGTGCTGTTTCGCAGAACCATCATATGAATAAGACTTGTTTCTTATTACAGCTTTGTAAGAATTAGAAATATCAGGAAGAAAATTTGCTATGAAGCTTTTTATGTGAGATCTGCTTCACCAGTGTACCATGCTTAATCTTGTAAACTACTGTACAAGAACCTCCCATACAGGAATTCTGGGTAAGCAATTTTTACCTATCTTCGGCCCTGGAAAAACAAAAGTCTCTTATTATTTATAAAAACATTAAGATGGACAAGAAAGAAAGTGGAGAATTCTTCACTGGGATTTAGGTGAGCAATTTAATTTCTAATACTCCTGTCTTTTGTCTTGAAGCCTGTCCTGCATCTCATCATAACAGCATTTTTACTTGGCAAATGGGCTTGATGATGAAATTACCAATAGTAATGTGAGATGCAGGTGTAAAAGAGGTATTGACAGGATATCTTTTTACATGTTCCATTCATTATTTGCCAGATATCAGAATATGCAGAGCTGTTACAGTAAGTACAGCAGGTATTGCTAATGAACCTTGTGATCTAAAACCTGCAACCATTTGCATTGCATTATATTACATATTAGAGTTTACCCTCAGGTCTCTTGAACCTCCTTTTTCCCTTTGCCCAAAGTGAAAATTGTTGTTACAGGATTAGATTTAAAAGGATTTTGCCTTTCATTACACTTAGGTGACCAAGAGAGATTTCTGAAGTACTCGGGGATGCTGAAACTCCTCTGCTATGTCTGGCAACTTCTTGAAGCTTCTTAGCAAACATCTGCCAGGGGCTGAATTGTCTGTCTACCTCTCTAAAGCATTCAAGTTTACCTGGGGCAGAGGATTTCTAAAATTCACTGGAAATCTAAAACCCATTGTCAGGGCAATGAAGATAAAGTATGAGAACTTCCCGCTCTATTATGGTAATTGGTGCCTGGAGCACAAAATGACATGCCGTATATTGTCACACGGTGTCTTCTTAGACACATCTGTTTGTACTTGGCCTGGATGATGAGTTCAGACAATTCATCGTTTGGTTCCACAGAGACTCTTTCTTCTCTCAAGCTTTACGATTATGGCTGGTCTTATGCCTGTCTCGTTCCAGCCTTGCTTCTGGAAAGATGCCCACTGATTCAGGTGAAGTTAGTACACTGTCCTATGTTAGGAGTACTGCTTGATATCTTTCAAAAATGGAACATTTATGCAGCAAAGTGTGACAGACTTACTTAACTTCACCATTATCTGTATTTCCATGACATAAAATCTTACCATTTTAACATCTATAATCTTTTCTTCACTGGTTGCATTCATATTTGATGTTCACTAGAGTCCTGTCAACGTGGGAAAAACATAAAAATGGAAAAGTACTAAACCCAGCGATCACTGGATGCCAACCAGAAGTGTTCATTACATGTACTAAGTAACTGCTCATATGCATGAGCTCCAAGTAGTTTTTAAAGGGGAGAAATTGAAGCCCCACTCCGTACTGTCACTTTAAAATTGCTTCTAACTTTTAACCTTTAAACCCATGTGCAAATAGAAAGGAAGCCTGAAAGACGTAAATTCATAAATTAAGACACAATTTACCACTAACAGTCTTGATTTACTTTATACCTCGTCAAATCTCCTTCAAAGTTGTGTACGAAAGTACAAGACTACTACAGAGGTACTTTTACCTAGTAAACTAGTATTTAAAACTCTTTTGCCCATCCTTTCTCTTTCATATGTTTGGGAAATTATAGAATATTAAGATTGTTCACTGGAAAAAGTGACATCCCAGGTTTACATTTTTGTGAAAAAACAAACAAACAAACAAACAAACAAACACAAAAAACCAAACCCCTGGTATTCTGAGGAGGAATTCTAAAAATTTAGGAAAAAAATATTTTAAATTACTTACCTGTCTCTGCTTGTTTCGTAGAGATCTTGAGAGTAGCTCTTCTTCTTTCTAAACAACTTTTTTAATAATAAGAAAAAGAGTATTTAGTTCTAAAAACCCGGTGTATCATATGTCTAAGGACTATTAGTCTATGTTTTATTTAAAGTTTTCTGTGAAGCAAGGGGATATGGGCTACTGGGACACTATGAAACATGCAGAGCTTCCTGATTGACTTATTAAGGAAAGATGCTGCAATCAGAGCAATGAAAAACAATCAGACAATCAGAGCACTGCCAACAGAATTAGAAAGGTGACTTTCTGAAGGCAAAACCAAACTGTCGGTGTGAATTTTTAATCTAGTTTTTATACTTAAAAATGCTGAGAGCAGCCTTTTGTTTGTTTAATTACGGGTATTTAAATTTAAAAAGACACTTCTGTGGTTAGGGATGACTTAGTCTCAGGTGGGATCAATGTCTTTCAGATAATTCAGCCAGCAAATTTTGGGTTTCATTCATATAACAGGTATTGGATTGGTACAGTTAACTTTTTCTTCAGATTCTTTTAACAGAATTCGTTTTACTTTACACTGCTGCATTAACAAAACCAGCTGTCTCTGGTAGGATCCTACACATTTAAAAGAAGGTATTAAACTGACTTGAGAGAAGCAGGAAAAATACTACCTGAAATCTATTGAATCAGGAGATCAGCTGTAAAAATTAGACAAACCTATGGCTGCTGCTACGTCTTAGTGAAAGGATTTAAGGGAGATAGAGATCTTTTAAGCTTTTTACATTTTAAACATAAAAACTGTTCTGGAAAAATATTACCGTGTATTTATAGCCAAAAGCTCAGCTCTTGGAATTGCCAGCCTTTGGATTGTCCACCAACCTCTATTTTCCTATCTCCTGGCATGCACTATAAGCCTGGTTTTAATTAACTGATCACATATGTCCTGCTCCCCACCCAGGCTCCTGCTTCCTGCAGTGCACAATACATAGATAATGCTCCCTGAATGAGGAACTATTCATAATTTTGTTTCTTTGTTATTGTTCAATGTATGGTCCCATGTCACATTTTTAAGTTCTGCTCTGAAGGCAGACTTTTTAATTTCCTCCTGGGCTTTTCTGTGGTGCTCATCACTACAGTGTCTGAGTGCTTTAAAAATCTTAATGAATTTATCTTCTGTGCTGTGAAGAGGAATTATTATTCTAATTTGACAGAGAGAGAACTGAGACAGAGTAAATTAGAAAATATCCACTATTTTTGACAGTCAATTGGAGATGCTTATGAGCTGATTTTTCAGGTGGTTTTGATGCAGGATATGTTTTAGATTAGGTATGATACTGGATACATTCAGTGCCTGTTGTCTGTTTTGCAGGTATAGATACCTCACGTTTACAAACCACAGGAAAGGCCTGCAGCTGCAAGAAAGAGGAATGCAGAGGTAGTGACCATTTGCCAAAAGTTCTGTTTAGGTGATATAGCTGTGAGAGATCCATGAGAGAATGAGGATACACTTACTGATGGCATCATTCCATTTCCCTGAATTTTCAGACCCTCCCTTCTTTTCAACAAGTTTCTGCTACATCCCCTGCTGCACGTCTTCTAACTTCTGGAAAATAAATGGGAGGATTATACAGCATCCTACTCTGTATAATTCTGATTTGTCCCTAGAGCAAGACTATCCAGAGAGCACTGGATGGGGAACAAATCTTGTGTAAAATAAATTTCCAAATTATAATGCAAAGACACAAGAGGGATTTATTAAGTTTGTGTAGGAAACATCAATAATGCTTTAAGCTATGTTTTTGCATGTGATCTCTCGTGGTTTTTTTTTTAAGAAGCCCAAGCAAAAAAGCAAAGCTGTGGGCTGTGTGTCACCATGCAGATACTCACCTGGATCATGCTGAGTCTCTATACAGCTCTGAGCTGAGCTGCAGCTACAGTGTCTTCTGAAATTGAGTGATAGTAAAGAGGATTCTTGAAGGATTTGCTGATAGTCTAGGAACTCTGAGATTTGGGAATTCATAGTTTTAATCTAATTTCTAAAGAAGATTGTGTTACTGTGAGTTCATGCCCCTTTTGCAAATTTGGTCCTTTCTAGTCTTTTCCCTCCAGTTTATGACAGATCCAATTTTGTTCCTTTATTCCCAATTTAAGTCCTTGCTTTCCCTAGATGCTCCTTTTTCCCCATTTATCACAGTTCTTATTAGCTTAGATTGCTCTCCTCTGGGGTCCCTAATAAAGCCTCAGGCTCCACAGAAAGACCTCAGAAAGAATGGCTTTAAAAATACCCTTTGGTGCTGATTTGTCATAGAGCTGCATGCTAAGTGATACCTGTGTGCTCACAAATCTATTTTTTATACTTCTGTTTAACACATTGCAATTCAAAATACTATTTTTTCTATGCTGGTTCAGCTTAGACCTTATTCCTCCTATTGATAATAAGATGCAAAAAATAAAGATCCATAAGATTATTGACTGAAAAAATTGTATCTGGCTGTGCCATGAATTCCTTGTGTGTCCTGGATAAACCATGAAAGTTTGCTGTCACTTTCTGCCCCACAGGAAAAACAGGGCTAGCAGTATTTTTATTCTTTAATCCACGTATATCCTTGTTCCTGTCTAGCCTAGACATGCTTAAGATTATTACTGAGTTTAATTCCACTCTTTTCACAGGGTCAGAGGGTGAAGCTCTTTTGTCCCTTGGCAGTGCTATTGTGATAGGATCCTGATCTCAGTTAGGGCCTTTGAACTCTATTAGTTTCAGAAAATAATAGCAAAGTGGCAGGACTTATTACATAATACATAAAACATACATGGTGCTGTGTGAAGGATTAGTTATAACAAAATTGCCTTTCTATCCTGCACAGGAAAAAAAAGAAATTATTCATCTCAAAGCCTGTTTGATAAGACAGTCATGATAGAAGTGGATTTTAGGAATTTATAGCATTTATTTCAGAAGGAGAATACTGTCTTTATTTGAGAAGGAGAACATATCTGATATTGCCTCTGACTATGTCATGGTGTTATCTACAGCAGCGGACATATGAAAAAAATAGGGCTGCTGAAGAATACAAAAATTAAAAGTTTGTTCGAAGAAAGCAAATTGCTTAGGGGGAAGAAAGAAAAGAGAAGAAGGTAAGAGGAAAAATTAATCTCTTGGAATAATGTAAATAAGACTTAGGGATAAAAGAAGGGCATAGTAATTAATACAAGTCCGTGCATATATATACATATACATATATATATGCATTCTGTCACTGTGTCTTGCAGGCATTCATTACTGATAGCTATTATTACTGAATTCTTAAATAAAATTCACTGAGAAATGCCACAGCCACCACTGTAGTACCAATTCATTACAGTTTCAAAATGTGAATGATTTTGTGCAGCAATGGGGGACATAATCGCTACAGCACAAAGATAAAACTCTATAAATCATTTGGAAGAGGAGAGGACAGGAAGACATGTCAGAGAATTAATGCATATAGTTAAAAGAGGCACCCAGGAATGTTTCATTTTCACTACTTTTTCAGTGAGGTTTTTGATTTTATTTTCCTAGAGGGTGGGGAGATGATTACACCAACCCACACATACTAAGAATCAATTTACGGAAGATACTTCTTAGTAACCCCACAAGCTGCAGCAATTCTATCTTATCATCACTGGTTGTGTGGATGTATTTTATTTTCCAACGTAACTGGTTAAACGCAATAATCCTATTACTGTAACAAAGTAGGATGCAAGAATCCTCCAAAGAAGAAAAAAGACAAAATTAAATTAAATTACAGACATTAAAACAGCCTTTAAAAATCTGCTTTATTTTATGTTTGCACTTGTGCCTAGATTTTTTGTTGTTAAATAAGCAAATGAACAATCATTAAATGAGTTGTGGTTGTTCTAGCATGAAGGACACTTGATGGGATCGTGTCGTGGTTCTGCTCAATAGAAGTATCAGGCAATTGCAATTAGGGGAGGGAATTTTGTATCTGCAGCATCCTGCACAGAGAGTGTGATCAAGCATCTCATTAAAAGCTCAGTAGAGACTGTGGCATGGCTGAGAGCAAATTGATTAAAGTTCAGTCCGAGTAGTAACACTAAGATGACAGTGGGGAAAGCAACCAGGGGATGTGGAAAAGATGTGAGCCCTTTTGCTGAGCATGTGCATCCTTCAGCTGCCACTTCATCTGACCTCTGAGTTAGAGGGCACTTTATTAGATTTCCTACAGCCTTTACATCACTGTGTAGCTGCATGGATCTGGGTGGCATTTTATTTATTTTTTTCTCTGGATCAGGGCGTGATATTACAGTGAACTCTCAAGCTTTGAAGCTGATGAAGAATTAAACTGCTTATTTGTATAGCACAGCATCATACTATGAACAGTTCCTGCAAGGTTTTTGTGCTCAGCCTCTGCTGGTGCCAGATAGGGCGGGTGTGCTGATTTAAGCTGGCGGTACAGAGCACTGGAGCTTTAGTAGCATGGGGTATGACATCTATAAAACAAGAACCAGGGAGATTGGAAGGCACTTTTGCCGTACAACCTGTGGACCATTCAGCTGTAAAATGGGAATAATGCTATTCATTGTGGCACTTCTCATACTAAATGGAAGGCCCTATGCATTTTCTGGTTTGGATTTTCTTCATAAACACAGGGCTGCTCATAATAATTTTTTCTATGGAGCTACTTGATTATGTCATTCAGTGAGCCCTCCTGGATCACCTTCATCTGAGCAAGATCTGGTTTGACTGAGCATTCAGCAGAATCCCATGGTCAGATGCTATGGCACTCTGCAACATATTGATAAAATGTCACGCTGGGTTTCAACTCGATGATGAGACGAAGATAGGGGAAACAATGTGCAGACATACTGAAATAAGGTTTTAAAAACTGGTGCATTTGATGGTGCATTTAATAACTGGTGCTTTTAGTTCTGGAGCAAATCCTTCCTTATCCAAATACTAGTATACTAGGAATCCAAGTGAACAGCATTAAGGAATAAATCTGCCTGGAAATGTATCTTTTTTCCTCTGTGAGTTTTCATGGTAATCAGTTCCTTGGTGAGCCTCCCTGCTTAGCTTCAGGAATGCCAGAACTTGCATGAAAAAAAGTTTGAAAACAAACATAAGTCTAAAGGAACTGCAGAGATGCTCTCTTAGCAAAATTCGTTAATAATTTGTTCTTTTCCATATTCTGGTATTTGAACCAGAAGAAAAATCTCTGGTTTTGTTAGATTTTTTTAAAAATACCTGATTCCTGAATGTTAATGGCAACTTTTTAAACTGTCGTTAAAAATACAGGTTTAAAATGTCCATCGAACAATTAGAAACAGTAGAATTCCCATGAAAAAAAATTACACAGTTTCATTTCAAACTAAGATGAAAGAAGGACATTTCACTGCACCAGTAAAGCAGCAAGAGCTGACTGCTGAGTTTGTGCCTCTTCTCTCCAACAGCTGAAACAGATACCTCAATCTTTATTTGACTGTCCTGAAAGCAAAAAGGGGCATCAGTCTGCACAGCGGTCTCTGGATTCTGCCTTGGAAGCTTCTGAACTTTCCAGGGATGAGGTCCATAATCACTGAGGAAAACCCATGGATCTCTGAGAAACCTGGCAATTCCTGCTGCTGCTGGGTGGGGGTGAGGTGGAGCTTGGGAGCTCGTGGTCCTGACTGCAGTAGGAAGGCTCCTGCCCCATCCCAGGGCTTACAGCCACAGCACTGGCTCCACCCTTAAGGTGGAGGAGGAGCCAAGAGCAGCCAGATGTGCCTTCAAGTGAAGTGTTTGGGCCACCTGGCCCCAAACCATGCAGGACGACCAGGAAGAGGTGGTTGTAATGGGTAGCTCTGTTGCAAGGACCGAGATATTGAACACCTTTTTTGTCTCAGTCTTTACTAGCAAGGCCAGCCAGAAAGGAAGGAGCAAATAAAAGATGGAAGATCCTCTTCCTTGGATTTGGTCAGTGAATACTTAAAGCAAAACAGACCTCAGTAAGTCCATGGGCCGTGGTGGAATGCACCCACCAGTGCTGAGGGCACTGATGTCACTGCAAGGCCACTCTCCATGAGTTATGGTGACTGGGAGAAGAGGACCTGGGGATCCCAGTGGGCACCAAGTATTGGATATGCACCAGCAATGTGCCCTTGCAGCACAGGAGTCCAGTGGTATCCTGCATTGTGGACGTGTCAGGAGTATCGCCAGCAGGTCGAGGGCGGTGATCCGCTCTACTCAGTGCTGGAGAAGCCACTCCTGGAATGTTGTGTCCAGTGCTGGCTCTCCAGTACAAGACACACAGGGACATGCTGGCAGAGCCCCAGGAAGGGTCATGAATATGATGGACTGGAGCATCTCTTCTAGGAGGAAAGGCTGAGAAAGCTGGGACTGTTCACGCTGGACAAGAGAAGGTTTAGGAGGATCTCATTTTCTGGGAGGGAGTAAAGAGGACAGAGCCAGATTCTTTCCAGTGGTGCCCAGTGACAGGAGCAGAGACGAGGGGCACAGACTGTGAGGGTGACCAAGCACTGGCACATATTGATGAGGGATGTGGTGCTGTCTCTCTCCTTGGAGGTATGCAAAATCCATCTGGATATGGTGCTGGGTAATCAGCTCCAGGTGGCCCTGCTTGGGCACGGGGAGTTGGATCGGGTGACCTCCGGAGATCCCTCACAAACTCAGCCATTTTATGGTGTGATGAGGAAAAAATAGCATTGTATTTTATGTCTACTTTTTATAACTTATAATTATTTTATAATCTATTAAGGTACATCATGTATGTATAGTATTGTTATAGTTTTTCCTGATGTTGACAAGACACATTTTTCTTGTTTATTTCTTGGAGCAGAGACTAGTGCATGATACTGGGTACTACAAAATAATGTCTGATATAGAATGCTTTCCCCTCATCTTGGATAAAGTTTAAGACTTCATTCTTTATGAAAACTTTTTCAGTTCTAAATGTGAACATTACCCACAGGTAATTTAGGGAGAAAAAAAAAAAAGGTAAGTGAGCAGTCACATCTCTCAGCTCTTGAACACTTCCCTGTGAGGTGTACCAGGGCTTATGCTAGGTGGATGGGACTGGTTAAACCAGACAATATGAAAAGGTTCAGCTAGATGTGAGGGGAAATTGCTGTGATATGGCTATAAAGCACAGGAAAGGAGCGCTTTTGTAGGAATTCACAGAGGGAATGCTAGGACGTTTCACTACAGGGTAAAAAGGTTTGCAGATTGATGTATGCCTCTTTGAGTTCACAGAGGATGAGTCTGGAGTGACTGATGGGCTAATATTGACTGATTGAAACTGGCTACATTTCACATTTACTGCAAACAGAGACATTTCTAACGCAATATGGCCAGTCTGACAGTTTTCCATCCTTCAGGAAAAAAAAAAATCGTCTGAATGAAGAAGGAATACTTTGTTCTATTATGTAATGTTCTCACATCGATTTTCTTTTCCCTTTAAGATGCTGCGTTCTGGCCATCTGGCTGCCTCACACCTCCTTTGGATCTGTTATTGAAGCAAACAAGATAGACTGTTGAAAAGACTAATATTCTTTATTGCATTATTGAATCTCAAAGACATTCATACTTAAGTATTTCACTCTTCTGATAAGCTTTATTGAAAAGAAAAAAAGGATGGAAGATATTGCACGTGAATTTATCAATGTTTGTTTACTGTGAGTGGAACTTCCAAAATTTCACCCAAAATTTCACCTGAGTCTCTGAGTGTCTTTTCAGAAAATGATCTCACACTAAAACCAGACTGCCAAAACTATGCTAAAGAATATTTAAGCACCTCTTCTGTTTTTTCTGTGACAAGTTATCTAAAGATAGAAATATGCAGTAGCTCCTACTTTGAGAAGGATCTATGTATAATATGTTCCTAAATCTATAATCACACATCTGTTAATGAAACGTGTTGGAATGATTCACAAATGATGATGAAAATATGTTGTCACAATCTATTTGGAAAATGCTGACTGTCCAGAAAGAAATAGGATGTGGTCTAGATGTCACATATGCTTCAAATTATTTACAGCCTGGAGGCAAAGTTATCTTGAATGCATATGGATTATTTTCTAGTAGGTAAAGCACAGAGCAGCATCTTTTATATACCATATAAGTGCCATATATCACTAAATGTCACTAAAGTGCTGGGTGAGCAGCTCATGGCGACAGCAGATAACATGTAAGGTGGAAAAGCCACATGAATTACCAGTCTGAACAACATGAAATTAATGCGGCTTTTCTACCAGTTTGAAAACTTTGAAAATCCTAAAGAATAAATTCTTGAACTTGAGTCAAGATGAGGGGAGAGCATTCTATATCATACATTATTTTTTAATGTGACAGGTTTATTTGTGATGAAGTATGAGTTTGGAACTGAATGATTGCTTATTGTATCTGATTACCTGTGTATGAAAACAGAACTCAGTCACACAAAATACGCTTGAGACTTCACAAATGGATTTTTAAATCTTACTAGTTGCCGTACTAAGCCACTTAAGCCCAAAACTGTAACCTTCCAAATGTCAGGTGACCTGCAGTCTATCACAAGAGAAATGTAAGGTCAATAATGGTGTCAGTTGCTGACACCAGCATGCACTGGGTACCTAACATTGATTTCTGTGCATTCTCCTCATAAAGCTCAGCTTTTTCAGTGCTGGCGAGCTCACTGCCCACCAGCTGCCACAGCTCTCTCTGGATCCGTGTCACAAACCTTGCAGGAGTGGTGGGTGCTTGATCCAACTGTTTGCACACCAAACACAGTCACAACCTAAAAAGATATGCAAACTTTAGGCAGAGCAAAAAAGAACAGCAAAAACTGCTGAAATTGCCTGTACCTTAATTTTATGGTATATTTTGATGGTGAAATATATTATATATGCTTGATAGGGAGATGCATGCCTGGGTCTCCCTCAGAGAGAATAGACACCTCATGCTGTCAAAGACCAGGGAGTTTCCAAGAGGTTTTCAGAGAGAACGCTCCTAATGAGGGAAGAGTGGGGTATATCTCCAGGTTTTATGCCCAATTCTTACTCAGTTATATCCATGATAATAAGTTTATGAAAGTAATTAATTGAAAGTGTATTGGTGAATTGCAATTACAATAATTGTATTGCAATTTAACTTTGAGAGTAACTTGAATTAGCCTTTCTTATATGGCTGCTGACTTGAAAGTTAGTAAAGCTTAGAATCACTATCCAGAGGGAACTGACTATTATGTCTTTAAATAGAGAAAATCTCTTACAGAAATGGTGCTTGGACTCCATAGTTTATGCTGTCCGTCTTTCTGAAAATTTACCCACACAGGCATCTTGCTCACCCAGAGCCTGTGAATTATTCTCCAAGCTGCTTTTAGACTCATTTAACGTTTAGTAGAAGCTATGATACTTGAACATTTAAAGCATCTTCTTATTCAATCATATTCAAATGACAAAACCATTCTTATTAATTATTATAGCAGTATGAAAGTAGGCTGGAGACACTGGGATTTCAATCTGGTTCAGTCAAAAAGATAGAACTGCGAAAATAAATTGTGAATGCAATTTCAAGAAAAATAAAATCTGTTCCATTTAAGCAATTGTAACTCCTGGGTCAAGATATGACATTCATTAACCAGCAGAAATATCTAAGTATGTCTTCGATCTGCAGTCCAATATTAGCTTCCAGTAAATGCTTCACGTGTTAGCTATTATAGGTCTGTCATCAACACGTAGCAATTGCAAAAGAAAATGGTTGGATTTTGGAAAGCCATTTCAAATAGGCATCCTTTGAACACAGATTTTTTTTTTTCACATCTCAGATCCCCTCTTTACCAAGTTTGGCTTGGTGGGAGGAGCTGGTTACAAAAGCATTGCTATGTCCTTTGTACCAGCTTGGAAGATGATGTCATCACCTACCCTCTCATACCAGTTAATAAAAACCAAGAATGGCTCAAATTCAGGCCAATTAAAATTCTGTATTCAAATGAAGGAATGGGGAAGCAACCCACAGTTGCTTAAACCCCAGTTTAAGGACAGAACAGCCAGAGAGTCTGTTCAGAATCTTACATCTTTACAAAAGAGTTTGCAAGCAGTTGCATGTTCCTTCTCTTTCTAGAACATTTCAATCCAGATATATCTGTATTTCTACTTACAAACAGCAAGAATAGGAGCAATTTTCATGTAAGCATTGTCAAGATGTAAGTATAACTTTCTGGTCAATGGTATTAAAACCAGCTGAGATATCAAGCTGGTCACAACTGGGAAATATTCTTTCTAATTCCATGAAAGTTTCCATGGATTACTCTAGAGAGATCTAAAAGCAAATTTCCACTGGCCTAGGAAACTCATAGTCTCTAGCTTCTTCAAGGCTTGGTCTAGCATAGGCCTATGGAGAGGAAACCTTCCCCAAATGCCAAGTTATTAACTGTTATAAAGCATTGTACCTAGATGTTCTACTTCCCTCAAGATCTTTGACGGATGAGCTCCGGCAAATCTTATTGCAGTGCTTCAAAACATTATTTTCCCAGCAGTCTAACTGATCTTGTTCTGAAGATTATGCCCAGTAGCTGAGTTGGAAAACAGAAGGAAGTTTTTGAGTTTCAGTTGCTCTGTAAGCCAAACCTTCAATGTAAAATGTGGCTGACAAAGGTGAGCTGTATTGTAGACCTGATCTGTGTACAGCTGACTGTGAAGTATCTTGACTTTGCTGTGTCTAAGTGATTTCTACCAGAATTTTGGTGAGAAGCAGCTGCAAGTTGGTAGAATCATAGATGGCCACACCTATTTGATCATGTGTTTCAGAGTTCCTGGTCTGTTTTCTATCTCAGGAATGCTCAGTTTATCACACATGAGAGAAACATCTTTATAGTGCATTTCCCACAATCAACAAATCTCTTTAATATTGAAATTAAAGACAACTGATACATTGGTTGATGATTTCAAATGAGGGATGAATAAGTTTAGTGACAGAGCTGCTTTTTTGTCTAAAGTAGAGATGAAATACAGCATAGATAGAACAAGAAGAATTACTTTTCAGTAATTTTTATTCTAGGAAAATATGCTTATCAGAAAAATATCAGTTTTCTACTTTTTGACATATACACTAAGTTATAAGAGGAGTCTTTAATCGCCTATTCTAACCCAAGGATTCTCTCCCTTCAATTCATTAAAGAAACATCAGAGCAGGTACACAGAGAGGCTTCTTTTGAACTGATGAGGAGCAAATGAAGGTGCTGAGCTGTTTCCATAAGAGACTGATGAACAGAACTTATCTAATACCAAGCCACAAAACTGAGAACACAGGCGTAACAAGCTGCATGGATTTGTCTCTTTACACTGAATTTATTCATTTCTTGGACCCAAGACAGAGGGATCAGGCGATTCCTAAAAAGGACTGAGAAAAGTTAGCTGGAAGGGATTAAGCAGTATTTTCTGCCCGCCTCTTCATTTTGTCTCAGAAAAGGGAGAGAGAGCTAAAGACAAAGGACAGTGGCTACCTGAGATTGCTTAAATTTACTATGCATTTTTTATTTGAAGAATGGAATGGAGGGAAGGGCCTGGATACATCTTGGGGCTTTGATTAATTCCTTTTGGAATCGTATACACAAAAATTTAAGGACTCAGAGAACATGTTCTTCTCTCAAATTAGATGTTGAGCATGTCATGAGTAACATGGTTTTCCTATGCATGATGTATCCCCAGAAATGTTACACTGGCAACACACTAGGACTTCAAGGAAAAAATTTAGAAATCAACCATACCTCAGAGTTTTGTTCAATATCTGTCACTTCCTGTGGCTACTGAGTCCTTGCAGACCATGGAAACTCTAAAAGGAGATAATTTGTGAATGCAATGGTCCTTGAATTCATCACTTTCATCACTGCTCTGCAGAGTGGCTTTTTCTTCTAGTCAATCCTTTCAATCTGCTCACTAATCTGATCCTTTGTAAACTTGTGTGGTCTAGGAGATGTGCATCATTTATAAATATATTTCTAGTTTGGGAGGTGTTAATTTCCAAATGTGATTATTCTACTTGAGAAATGATCTTGTTGCCTCCAGTAGTATTTGGTCAGATTACCAACCATACCCTCTTGTCTTGGACCTTTGACAAGTCCAGCTGTACAGTCTCAATCAGCACAGGAAAACGAGCTTCCTTCCAAGTCATGGAAAGCTTCTACCATGTACCAATTTACTCCTCCTACTCCCTTTTTGTTAATCCCAGTCACAGCTGAGTCAGCCCAAAGTTGGAAGGAAAATTCTTACTACCCCCCTGGAGAAAAGTGTCACGGTACAGGTCTAGGACAATTTGGTACGGGTCTAGGACAATTGGTCTCTTGGTAAATAACTATCTTTTTTCTCCCCGATAAAACAGAGGAAACACTTTGGAATATCCAACAGAATTTAATGAGTTTGGCAAAATAAAGCCAGTACTGTTCTTCAGTGAGTGTTCACTTTCAAAAAATGTTACTATATGTTTATACTCTCCACTATCTGTCTGCTATCATTGCAGATGAGATCCTGAGCTAGCGGACCATCAGTCTGACTGAGCAGACCTCTGGTGTGGCTTTCATATCTACACAGAAAATGAAAACATCGATTAATCATGAAACACAAAAAAAAAGAGAGCAGAACTCCACAAAAGTGACTTAAGTCTTCCATATATTGCAGCTTCTTTGAAAACTTGTTGCACAAGAAATAAATTCATGTGCAAATGAACTGAGGGCAATTTTTTTTTTCCCTTCAAAGATATTCTAGGAATTAATTAGCACTATAGAAAACTAACTGTGAGTTAAAATCCTGGTTTATTACTCAGTGGTAGATTAAAAATATGTGTCTTACTATAAGCTGTCTGTTTTCATGCTGCTCATTCCTTTGTCTCCCCGCTGTGTGAAGCCATCTGTTGTGTTAACAGAGCTACCTGGGAAAGGAGGACAGCATGTACAGACACTAATCTGAATGCTGAAACTCCTATTTTGCCAAGTTTTTTTTTGTCAGATTAGTCCCCAGCTTTTATCCACAGGATGCCCCTACAAGCAGTTGTGCTGGCCGGGGCAAGGAGGGGATGTAGGAGGATTTTATCATGAAGAAGCAGGGCTGAGTCTGTGCACTGGCTCTGGCTGGGGTAGAGTTAAGAAATGAGGAACAGCTAAGGCAAAAGTAGAATCATACCAGTGCTGAGTGCAGACCTTTATTTTCAGGAAGAGGGCATTTCAGCAAAATATGTGCAGCCTGTGGAATTTCAAGCATACCTCGGGCTCTGGTGGTGAATTTGAGCTTAAAGGATCTGCTGGCTTTTTTTCTTTCTTCATCTCAGACATCATTCAGGTTAATAAAATGATTAATTTTTCAAGACACCAGAAGTCTTCTCTCACAATATGTTCAATTTAAAAGCTTTGCTCATAGATCTGCTGTGATGTGATACATCAGTGCTGGCAAAAATATAAAAATGATGCCATCTGTTGTTGGATTGGATACAGATATCAATTCCTTCAGCTGGGCAACCAATCTGAATTGTTCAGAGCAGAAGCAAGCAGGGTATCCTGAACATTCACAGCCTGGATTGGCAATCATTGTAATCCGGTAGTTACTCAAGTACTATTCAGTAACTTAAAAGATCTCATAAACACAAGTTAGACAAATAATTTTCACCCTTTTAAAAATTCCAATCACAAAACTAAATGTGAGTTTGCATCTGGCAGCTGAAAATCAGCCTGAAGGCTTTATGATCAGTGAGAATAATACATGGCAATAATACATGTGAACAAACTAGTTCAAACACATTATTCTATTCCTGTATGTCAAGTTATAATTTAGTTTTCTGTCTCTCTTTCCTGAAAATTCTTCAAAGAAGGCAATTCCTGTAGCAATCAAGGTGAAAGCAGAAATACCATGATGTAAGATCAATTTTTAAAGAATTAACAAAAAATCTGTGAGCCCAAAAAGACGATGTTTAAACTCAATGACAACACCCCATGTCTTTTGTACCATGCCAGTTCAAAATTAATATGAGCGATACTGATGCATTACATGTAAAAATATTATTATAATAATCATTGTGGTATCGACTGTGATGTTTATTTTCCATTACATTCAAATAATTTCAACTTTTTTGACCCAAGAAACTAGACAACAGCTTGGAGTATTGCCAGTTCTTCTAATTAGGACAGAGTGCTGATGCCCTCTCTGCAACTCCATTTATTTTATTCAAAAGTAGCGTGGCATTTTTCTTTCCTCTATTAACTCCTATTTTCCCGAACACTGGAACAACTGAATAAGAATGTGTATTCCATGTTCACCATCTCATGTTATGTCAGCTGTGCCTATGTACAAAGCTTATTCTCGTAACTATTTTTTTAGGGTTACATTCTGGTATTCACATTCCGGTTTGAGGTTGTCAGGTTTCACAGCATGAACATTGGATGCATTTGGCTTCTTCCTCCCAGTCCCTCTTATCAGCATTGGCATCTCTCCCCTCACCTGGGGGATGTAAACCTCAAAACTGAAAAACCTGTGGCACTGGTGCTGCAGCCAGTGATGAACACCCACCACAGCCCCAGCTCGGTCTGTCCCTGAAGGCAGATTCTCACTATTACTGGTTTACCTCGTAGAAACTAGGTTACTGCTCACTAGGAAGAGAAGTGTACTTCATACAGAGGCTGCTGAACTGTGAATTATGTGAGACCCTTGATTAGTGTAAGGAATAACTGGATTTTGGGTTTAGAGCCAGTGGTGTGATCACTACACCTTGAGAATCATACTCAATTGATTTTTTAACTTTTAGCAGCAGAGAGAAAATTACTGAAGGAGGTATAATAGTGGGACAGAAAAAATATGCTACAAACAAGTCCCTTAAATTAACCTATGCAAATAACTTTGAGCTGACTCTTGAATGCCTTTACTTCCATTAGTCTCTCACTTAAATGAGATTGAGTATAAGCAGCCATTCCACACAATGGAAATAACTCATATCAGTTGCTGGGAAATTTGGGGCAAAAACATTTCTAAATTAGCCTTTGCATTTAAAAATTTTAAAGGGGAAACAAATGTTTGTCTGTTGGGCATGATGTCTTGCAAAGGGGAAGACATCAATCCAAGTGCCTGTTCAGAATCAGGCAGCTGGTGTTCGATCTCTTTGTAGCCTCCAGCCAGGATCAGAATCTTCCAGTTCTGTGGAATATGCTGGGATGGGTTTCCCACTGCTGAGGCTTTCCAGCTATACGTGAAACATCTGCACCTGAGAGCTCTTGCAACCTGAAAACTTCTATTTCAGTTAGCATTTTATTTTTATTATATTTTTTAAAAAATATGTTAAACAGCTTTAGCAGAAAAGGCTGCAAAAGGGCTGTAAAATGGTTAATCACAACAGAGTAACTAATTGACTGTCCAGCTCGTGATTGGTGAACCACATCTGGCTCACAGGCTGCTCATATCCAGCCTCATATCCAGGGCACCTAAGTGCCTCAGAAACTTGAGAAAATGCTGCAGCTGGGGCTGATATGACAAGAGGTGATGCTGCTCAGGTGTCCTTCTGTCCTTCAGGGTAACAGCAGAAAAAAACCCAGCAGCTGCACAATGAGAATGATCAGGGCTCCAGCCTCTAAGTGCATCCCCTAGGGGATTGCATTCAGGGTGAGTACTCGTAGTGGCTGCATCTTCACATCCCAAGTATCTTCGCTGGAACAAAGAAAGTTGGAATTCAGTAGTTTTCCACTAATAATTTGATTTTAACTACATTCAGGCATCCCTGAAAATCCTCATCCTAGATTTTTATTTATATTCTTAAGGTAAAGATTCTATTCAGTGTCTGTCATTTGCTTTTAAATTCTGTCTGACGCATTTTTTGAATTAATGTACAGAAAAGGAAGAACTGCCTCCATATCTGAAGTTGAAAAGACAGTCTTGCCTGTTATAGGATGTAATGCCGAAATGCAAGGAGACTGTCTGATTTCAATCAAATGACATTTTAATTATTTAGGCTGTTTAATCTATTATTGAAAAACTCTCATAATGCAGCTCTAGAAAAGCTTCCTATACTGAACTGATTTTTTTTGCGGCATTGTATCAGAGGTTTCCAATATTCTTAATTAATCATGGCTAGATTATCTGCACTATAATATTAACAATGTATGAAGCTTCAATATTTCATTTCATCTTAGCAAGAATGGCCTACTAGAGCCAGTGAGTTGTTCAAAATGGATTAAGGTACAAAACCCAAATAATTAAACACTGATTTATTTTTAAAAGTAGATCATCGTTCTCAGATTACTTCAGCACTTTCTACAATTAGAATATTAGTATGTAAAACCTAATTTAAAGCTTGATCCTCCCAAACACACTTCTCAGGAAAAAGAAAATCCGTATTTACTGATTGTGATTACTTAAATTCTTTGAGGATTTGGAGGCCTGTAACTCTGACAAGGTTATTGAAAAGGAAAGTGATTGTTTAAATTCCAGCAAGCATATATCCTTATTCAGTCAAGGTCACTTATCAATCAAATGAATGTCATTTCATAAACACCCCTGAACAACTGTGTTCTATTATCTAAATGGGAAGGAGAGGAGTTAATGGGTGTCTAAGGGATGAAATCAATTTAGCTTGGAGGCACTCAGCTGTTAGAACAGTTGTGAACATGTCTGGCTGCTAATATATGCTGATTAGTATTAATATCACATGATGACTGAAATGCGACTGGCATGACATTTCTAAACCAATGAATGGTGATTACAACTCTCTTTTCTTTATCCTCTTATTTGAGTAATCGCTTCTGGCTGTGTGGACTATCAGGTTTGCAACAGGCACAGTGCTGAGTTTGAGGATTTTTACCCACAGGCACCTTCTCATCACAGTGCTTCTGTTGGAAGAGGAAAATAAAGAGCATTTGACCTGTTATTTACTGGCAGCGGAGGATCCTGCATGGCGCACCGGGAAAGTAACAAGGACCTGCACTAAGGAATTGGAAATACAAGTTTCTCAGGGATACTTATGCTGACAACATATGCTCAATGTGTTGATGCTGACAAATGGGAGTAGGGTTTTCAAGTACTGAATAACAGAATATAGTGGATAAACTTGTTTTCTCTTCGTGTTTTTCCCTAACACGATGTCAATATTATGTAAAAGTTTAGTGCTAGAAGGGAGACAACATTGATTAAAGTTCCCAAAAAAACCATGACAAAACAAAATTTGTGTTGTCTTTGCAAATGAGTAACTTGTTTACTGTGTGATTTGAGCAAAAGAATGCAGAGGGATCAGGAAAAATCAGAGGTGCTCAGACTGTTTGCACCATCCTGGTATAACACAAATACTCCAGTGAAAGCAGCTTTGCAACTTGGGCTGCCTGTCTTAGAAAAATAATCTCTTCCATAAAACCTATTCAGAAGAAGAGATTATTAAACCTGTTCCCAGAAAACCCCCCAGTTTGATTTAAAAGTACTCAGTAATTTCTGAGGGAATAGGCAACAAAAAAATCGGAATTTGGTGGAGGAAGAGGGGAAGGAAGGAAAATATGAAGGATTTATCAACACTGGCAAAGCTCTTTATTATAACCAAAAAAATAAAGGAATACAGATAAAATTGGAAGCAGAAGACAGGATTTCAAGATGCTACAAAGAAAATAGGTTCCTTAGAGAAGACAGGTTTTCAGATGTCTTTATCCCAGCTTGATAATGCAAGTGTTTTAAGTCTGGGTCGTAGAATAAAAAATTGTTGAAGAACATTACAAATAATTCAATTTTTATACATCCATTACTTATATGAGAAAATAACAAAATATAAGTAATTTGTGTGCAAGAGGAAACAACTCCCAAAATCCAAATCTTTGTAGAATTGTTTTTAAGCTTTATATTAAACTAAACTGCGTCATAGCTTAATTTAAAATTGACTAATTATTATTATTAGACTTTACTCTAAAAAAACAAACAAACAAACAAATTGAAACATTTAAAATTTGCAGTATCTGTTATATTGTCTTGAATATTGTGTCAGCCAAGGTCAAGCTGGAAAACATGTTGTGATGCCTGAAAAATCAAATTGTTAAGCATCAGTTCCAACCTTGTTCCCCCCATTATAGAGGAATGAGAGAAAGTAATATTTCTATGTGATGCTGGAATGCCACCAGGGAACATTTAGGACAATATGATCCATCACATCACCTTGGGTGAAATATACCTTTTCTTTTGTCTACTTGTCATACCGGGAAGAATAGACAATCTGAAGAGAAAAAAATGACATGAGACATAAACAAAAAGAAAAAGCACTTTCAGCATCTCTGTGTAAGAAAACAAGATCTCTGTTAACTGCTGGGAATCAGTCCTTAAACTGTATAGAACACAGGAATAATTGCAGTTGGATTCTCATGGAAATAACCTTCTCTTCTATATTTTTAACATATTTTTTTCTCAGATTAAGGTAGTTTGCACATGCATTCGTCCCACTCTGAAGAAAATCAAATTCTTTGCATCTCAGATATTTTTTAATCCATCCAGCAATTTTGTATATATAGTCAGAAGGATACACTGACAGGCTTGTTACTGATACAAAACCATGGGCTAACCAAGACTACAGCATGTGGGTTTCATTTGTAAATAATTATAGCTACTGCTTATTTTTGCTTAATGTAATCCAAATGACATAAATATTGCAAATTAATTTAAACACTAAACTAAAGTTAAGATACAGATTTAAGGCAATAGTGTAGGTAATTCAGTTCTAGTTCTTATTCCAGAAGAGTAATTATTCCTTTACTGTCATTGTTTTTACAGTAAAACTGCAGGTGAAGCATGTGAAAGAAATAGAAAACAGAACACAGAACGAGATTCTTAAAAACCCCAAAAAACAAATAGGAAAAAAGAAGAAAGTTTTAAAAAAAAAATTTTAAAAAGAGGATTCAGTGCAGAAAAAAGAGCCTTATAGTCTTGTGCCAGTATGGTAAGTATTAGGAACCTAATTAAGGCATTATAAGATTTAAAAATTAACATTTTCAAAGATAATTATGTCAGTTGTAGGAAAGGATAGAAATAAAACTCACTTGGTTTAGAATTAACTTACTTTCAAAATAGAGTGTTGGATCATGCAGAAGATCAAGGTTATGCTATTAATGATGTTCCAAATAATTTTAAAAATATGCATTGTGCTCTAGGATTTCTTTTGAGACAACATGAAGACTTTGAAAGTCATTTGTCACAATTTGATTCAGGAGTAGAACTGGACAACTCTTTGTTTGAACCACTTCAGCTGTGCCCTAAATCACTCATGCATTGTAAAACAGATAATATTGTTCAGAACAGCATTCCTGAGTCACAAAATTAAAAAAAACCAAAACATATATGTATGTATGTATGTATGTTTGTATATATGTATATATATCAAGTTTCTGATCTTATAAAAATTAGAAGAAACAAGAATTTTAATGAAGTTACAGGCCTAGGAGGTTTTTTCCTTCTTATTTGGAAAATATTATTTTGTTAATTTTTTTTTGTTTTCTCTATTTCTATTTTCAAATTTTTAACTGCAAATCAATAAAGCAATTTAACTTAGTCAGAAATGCTACATTTTTCTACATATTTAAAATTATGCAGCTCTTAAAAAATATTTTTAAAAAGGTCTTTAAAAGGATAGTCTGATTTTGTGTTTTTGAAGCAAACAGAAATGATAAACCCTTCAGCCAGAATAAACACATGCTCTTTAGGAAGGACTTGCAATGATGGGTCCTTAAAAAATGTAATTGTTTAGCCTTATTGTACTATTTAAAACAATACGCATTTTTAAGAATACAAAATAATGGGGATGTGTTGGAAAGCAGAGGTGGATGAGTGAGAATCATCTAGACAAGTAGGTACCTTTTAGCAAGGCAGGGGCCTGAGAAAAGGAAAGGTTTCACTGCTCTTTTGAAAAGCCTCTGTATCTTCTCCAAGGAGACCAATACGAGCATGGAGCAGTTCCTTTTCCTCTTGGGAAAACCCGAGGCATGCAGCAGCCATACCTGTGAGCACTTGTTGAGTGAGAAAAGAGCCCTGGGAAGAAACTTCTTCATCCCGGGGCAGCTGTTTTCATGTTGCACCCAAGTTTCGCCTTTACAACCTTCAGTAGCTGTTCTGTGAAAGAGGTTCAGGATGGAGAGAGCTCAGCCTTCCCTGTGGCACGCATGGCCTCGTGTGTTACTTGGGAACACGTGTCATCTCAGCCACAGCAAACGCCCTGGTTCATGAAACAGCAGTGCCCAGATCCAGGCTTTTGTGCTGCCAGTAACCTGCACCCCTGGACTTGTTCACTTCTCTCCCGGGAAGCACAGAGCTTTGTTCTTGCAGTACACGATGGCCAGGGAAGCTCGTGCTTTTCCTCTGAGCATTCACAGCAGTGACAGGAGTGGGTGCCCTCCTAACTCGATTGATGCTTCTCCTCTGTAGTCCTACTGAACCGAGTTTTGTTGCATCACTACAGCCCATGGCCCATGTCTTATCCTATCTTATGGCACATAAGAAATATTTCTTCCAATTCGTGTGCGCTGGCCTGTTTTTTCAATAAAATTGCTGTCATACAAATAGCCCTACCCGAAATGGAGGTGTGTATAATATTAATGATGTCAGCTGAGACAAAAAAAAAACCTAACCTAGGAAACATTTTATCTCCAAACTTGGTTCTCTAAAATTAAACAAGATTGGACTCTGTACTTTGGTAGAAGACTTTCAAAGAAAGGTTTATTTAGCAGAAAAGCTATGTAACTTATCTTACAAAAATAACTATTTTTTTTGCTACTGTTTAGCACTGTCTCTGCCCCATGATGTTGACTGGAGTCTTACTAACCTAATATTCCGCAACATCTATTAGGATATTAATGCAATGAAACATGAGCAAATGAAAGCTTGATAGTTAAAGAGGTCAGATCAGATTTAATTTCAGAGATTCTTCTTCTATTTTCTTGACAGAATGATATTGCACAGAAGAGTTTTTCCACAAAGGTCTTACATGCAGTACCCCTGATGCCTGTTGTTTTTTGCCTTTTTTCCTTTTATATATTCTCTGTATTCTTTACACATATATTCATAGCTCTGTAAGCTATTACTGCATTCATAGCATACTGGTTTTCCCGGTACTTCTCCCTTCCTTGACAGGCAGAAAGACAAAACATATTCCAAAGCCCTTATCCTATCTTGGTTCTCCTTAGAAGGCAAGGTTGAAAAGCAGCTCTTAGAGACACATTTTCATCAACAAGCTCAGTTTCCATCTGAGGGGGGAGGACTTAGAAGGGGCTTGACCTGGGGAGGGAATTGCGTCACAACTTGTGCTCCTAATTTGTGATTTTTGTCAAATATGTTAATTTCCTAAACTTATAAAAACTGTATTCACCCCGTGTGGGTGGGTTTTGTGGACATTTTCTATATCTACTCCTGGGGGCCTTCAATAAAGACCAGCCTCTATATTACCTTCTATACTAATATTATGTTAAAAGTGTGTTGTTTCATTTCTAGGTGCTTTAAGGCATCACCTCTACTCCAAACATCAAAATATCAGTTATGTGCAGCTTGTCATTGAAAGAGAGGAATGTCCGCAAAAATGAACACAATGAAGAAACAAAAACCACAGAAATGAAAGTAGTGGCATGCTAGTTGGATTTACTAACATGCAGCATAACATATAAGATGCTAACTGGATACCTGGGACGTATCAAGAAAAACATCCTTTCGTATCCCTATCACCTCAAAAAAGAGTTGTCACAGGATCAAGAGACAGTTTAGGATTGTACTGTACAGAAGAGACAGTATATAAATGTGCTTCTCACCTGTGCCTCATCACTTCTTATTAGTGCCAAGCAAGGTCATCATTTCATAGACAAGCTACTGACATCCTTCTTTACATATTTTTTTCAGCTTTTTGTGATGAAAGGTTAGCTTTCCATGTCTTATGAGGAATTATCAGAGCAAAATAGTTTCTTAGATTGATCCTTGCTCCTGCCTTTGTGTTTGTCCAAGTATAAATGCAGGAGAACGTTGGCAATGACCAAGCTGAACCACAGCACTGCACAACTTTCTAAGACCTGCTGGATACAGACACCTGGGTGTTACAATTTTTACTATGACTAAAAGTCGTCACACGAAAGAGATGAACATCATCTCCATTTTGGCCATAAGCAGAATATCACTGACAAAAGTTTGTCCGAGTAGTTTATGCTGAGGAACAGAATTTCACTACATTTTCTAAGTGTGCAGGAGAAAAGACAATTTAAACCTGCCATAGGTCTTGAGCTGGTGTCTCCTAAGGCTTCCAAGTCTGCAAGTAGATAAAAACTGGCCTGTTGTGCTGTGCCCTAAAGCAACACAGCAATGCTGGAACTGTGTCTAATTAACCTCCTGACAAACTGAAATGTCAGGAACGAATAGCACTAGACTTCAAATGCTTTTTAACTTAGTTTCTATGGGTAGCACTAGTTTTTCTAGAATTCATGCCAATTGCTCTAAAAATTGACTAGACAGTAATGAATAGTTACATTTTCAAATAGACAGTATTAGAGAGTACAATTTAAAAATTACATAATACATTTAAAAACCAAGATTTTGCCAGGAGGTAATTTTAATTTTGTCTATATTGTCAACCTAATGGGTCGGGCAGAATCTAATACGTGAAATTATTTTTCTGCTCTTCAATTTTAAGAGTGGAGTTTATTTGTAAGTCCTTGCTTTTTCCTACTGTAGAGCTTTCTCCTCCTGTACATGCCTGGAAAAAAATTTAATTCATATGAATGTGGTAAAGGGAAGAGATCATGTGTGGTAATTTTAATCTGAACATTTTATTTATGTGATATCATTTTTGATCCTCAAAGTTAGATCAGGATATTATGCAAAAATATTAATTAACATTTTTCCAGGTAGCTTAGTAAAACCAAATGAGAGGCAAAAGCAAAGGTTAGAAATTAAAATGCCCTCTATGAATATCTGCCTGGCTAGGCATATATTAGTTGTCATATATTGATCTTGCATGTGTGCATCAGAAACTAGAGAATATTAATTTCAATATTTTAATTACTTGTGGTCAAATTTACATTCCCATATGCAAGAAAAATTGATTTTTTCATTAAAATAAGATTTTTTTACTCAAATCCAGCAACTCAGTGAAGGGGGAGGCATATATATAGTTCCCACGCTTGTCTTTTATTGTTGATGAATTATCCTGCTCATGTTCAAACAAATTTGTTTGTTCAAAACAATTTGTTTGAGGCTCAAGTTTAACACAAACTCATCCTCTCAGTAAAAGTTTCACTGTAAGGACTAAGAAGGCTGGTTACCTCCCCTGCCAATCCCCC
>VZTF01009121.1:473764-501139 GCA_013397755.1 Cnemophilus loriae | reverse complement strand
CCCCCCCATCCCCCCACTGATCTCAAGAAACCCCAAATCCTAGCTGTATTTTACCAGCATTTTCCTCCATCTTCAAGCACTCTAGCATTCACATTATCTTTTGTAACTTCCCAAAACTAACTACTGCAGAAATGAACGGTCCAGTGGTTGAGGTTACGCATGAGGAGGACTGCATCTAAATAACCTACGGAATTATGCATGACTTTTTGGGAAATGTGCACGACTCTTCGGAATCTTCCAGACCGTGGTGAGAACCCACCGCTACCTTCAAGCCTCGATGTAATGGATGAAGATACAGGCTGAGTTGGAGAGAAATCTCTACTGCCTATGAAAACGGAAGATTTTGGGCTTTGCTTCCCAGCTATTTACTGTATCTATTGCCAGTGATGAAGAATATCACAGTTGGCTCTGAATGGTGCCAGTTTGGTCTGGATTAGCAATAAAAGAACAGGAAAACACTGTTTCTGAGAAATCTGCGTAATTCCGGTTCCAAGAGGCTTCAGTAGTTTGGGACTAGACTGACAATGCCCTCAGACTCCCACGTGCACTTTTATCACGTTCTGCAGGTTTGGTGCGGTGACACTGATGCAAGTCTGATTGTTATCAAACTTCAGCTGGGCTGCCATATGAAAGTATCATGCTTAAGAGAAAAACTGGTAGGAACGGGTTATTACAAATCCACTATCTCCTCAAAGCAGAGCACTGTGGTTTAACATGTGTTCAAAACCTTGCTAAAAACAGCAATTCCCTGCCAAGTTTTACAGAATTTGGTTCATTTCACAGGTTTATTTGCACATAATCTTCTCTTGCCTTCTTGCCTCTCAAAAAAAAAAAAAAATTAAAAAGTCTTTGAAATCTGAATTACTTTTCAGTCCTATACCCTGGCATTCACTCAGTTTCCCAGTTAGAAAATCCCGTAGTAAAATCGACTGAGCATGAATGACACAAAAGGAGGAGTAAGCCACTCAGAATGTATAAGTTTATTCTGCAATATAGTAGCAAGAACTGATGGTGCCTGAGGGCTTCTGAACCCACAAGGGGAATACCCTGTGATTTCAGGCAGCAAGGGGTGTGTGGCGACAATGGCAGCTTGTGACAATGTGCCATGTACCTTCAATAGCGTGCCTTCGTATTAAACACGAAAGACAATTACAAAGGCTGCAGTGAGTGACCCCTGACGCTTCTGACAGGTTACCAAAACATTAGGAAAATAGAACTTTGTGGGACGACTACAGAGTAGGAGGCACGCAGTGCCAGCATTTGCTCAGAGGTTTTTTGGGCTCTTTTCAGTTAACTTTCTGGAAACTTTTGTGGTGCTCTCTGCAAGACAAATGGAAGGGGGGTTGTAGATTAGCTGAGGGCACAAATTAATGTGAAAATATATCTGCTATGTTTGGTTTGGGATTTTGAAACAACTCCATCTTAGCTTCTATGGCAAAGGGATCCTGACTACGCATTCCTTAGATCTAGAGGTCAATATTCTGTCTGCAGGCCTTTCTACTGTCAAGCTACACTGTACCAGTTTATCTTTAATCTATTGCCTATGTTTTCATGGATTACCTTCTGTCACCTAAAATACTCTCTTCACTTCATGAATGAAATTAACGGAATGAGTCCCCGGTCCTTCTTTGTACCTTGAAGTACACCCCTAGAAGTCTGGTGATTGCTGGTGATACAAATCATGTTGATTACAAAAAGTTGAACAAGTTTTTGCTCTAAATTTCATCTTTTCATTTTTATCTCTGGTATTTTTTCTTGCCCTATATACGCTATCAAATTTTGAAGAGATTAACAACATATGAGAATAGTACTAGCTCTTTTGTGATTGTTTCCAGAGAATTATAAAATATCTCAAGATATATGTGAGTGTGAACTATCACTCACAAATCACTTTAAATACTCAAAAAATTATGGATACCTGCCTTTTTTTTTTCCTCTCTTGGAGAATTAATTCCTGAGAGAATGAGTTAAACGGAAACAACTTTTAAAAAGTGGTAGTGAGATTTCAAGAATGCAGTTCTTCTGCATTTTACATTTTATCAGCAGGTGGATATCTGTTCTGCCTCCCATAAGACCATGCAAATGAGTAGGGGAAAAGAATATCCACAATCATTTTTATGGGACATATTGCTCTGACTGGCTGAGTTAGAATTACAATTCCTAGTGAGATAAATGGGTCCTGTATTTAAAATGTCTTACCACCTGTTTGACAATAACTTCCTTAAATTTGGCAGATTTGTGGAGCTCCCTTTTGTTTTGCTGTGTGTTTATGCTCCGTCTTTGAAACTTGAACTCAAGCCTTGCAGCTACAGGAGGCACTTGACTCCATCCTCCAAAAATTTCCACATTAAAAGTAATTTTGAAATAACCCCCACCCCCTGGGTCATAACCAGAAGGAGTGAGAAAGAGAACTGGTGGTGAGGTCTGACCTAAGAGCAAACAAATCACCTTCCTTCCGCGGCAGATAAGCAGTGTGCAGTCATGCCTTGCTGCCTTCAGCTGCTTCCCACTGGGGGTGCATTCAAAAGTACCTTGTGTGCAAAGCCAGCTTCTCTGAAGAGTAGGCTGACAAAAGAGGTTGCTAAAAATAGGAAGAAAAAGTGAAAATCAAGAAAACAAAGCTCTAACATCTGCTTCAACTTCTGGGAGCATTTATTGAACACATAAACCCTGAAGTCTGAATGTGAAAAGACTTCTCCAGTGTGATGAAGGTGTGCTGAGAGGGACGGCAACCCCTGGTGACTACAGAAAACACAGCCACTAGTCCTCAGGTGGAACAAGAGTACAAACAGATCTGCTTCGTAGTTTTAGCAGAGCTTCTGTATGCAAGGGATCCCCTTGCACCTCCAGTCATTCCCCATACACTTTTTCTCTTATCTTGCTCTTGGGAGAAGAGAGACAATCTGGCTTAAGATCCCTTTTTACTGTTTGCATAGAGGAGAGTGCTTCAGCAGATAAGGGAGGCCAGCCAACATGCTCAGGAATTGTTCTGCCAGCCAGGCTACTAAGCATGGGGACTGCCACATTTTAAATATTTCTTTGTGTTCAATTTTCTCTTTTCACCTTAAAGAAAGCCAACTCAAAAGGACAGTGGATCTAGCTTTAACAAAAACCCCAACACTCACTATCACACAATAACTGTAACTTTATTCAACACAGTTTTCTTATTTCACATGTAACAAAATGAAGGGAAACTAACACAGCTGTGGCTGGAAACATGTCGCAAGACCTTGCGTGTTTACACTAGATTATCTCCTTGGGTGTACACAAAGGTTGTAACACGTTAACTGTCAGGTGGTTTTGCGGGAGGATCGTGGTTTTCTGTGTTGTTTCTTTTCTTGTGCATTCTGTTTATGAGACCTTCTTGGGACACATCTGCATTTTCAATACTGTATGACAGATAACGTTTGAAAATAATAGTCCAAAACATTTTTTTACGAAGCAACGTTCACAGCTCAGTTTCTGAAAATCATGCCCCCGTCACTTCACTCTAAAATGCTGAGCTGTTTACTTCTCCATATCAGTGCAAGTGCTTCTCACACCGTCCCCTGTCTGTGCTCTGAGTGGTTCTAAGTCATTGATTTGCATAATGGCAGTGTTATTATTTCCCTGGCTAAAAGGAAAATGTGCATCTCACTGAACTGATCACTATAATCTCACCACTCTGACTGACTCCGAGCACAGTTTTAAAGCCTTTTGTTTCTTTGTATAGTCATGCATGCTCTGTTCCAGCTTTCTAGAATTTAAGGGTAACAAATGACTTGCGTGAAAATAAAGTGATGGTCAAAAAGTTGAAAAATTTAAAGTTTTGATGAGAAAACTGAGAGAGAAGAACTAAGATTGAAAGCAACTGATTTTATTATACACTTCATCCTTTCTTTTTACCTAATTGCCTTCCTTCCAAATTCTGGTTTTATGAAGGAGTACAGGTTTCCTCTGCAGAGTTTTTTTGGTTTACCACAGTTCTTTGCGTAAGGAGAATCCCAGACTTTGTTCAAAATAATAATTCTCCCTAATAAACTATCATTTATTTTTCTTATCAGATTTGATTCTGCTATTTCCTTCTTATTAATACAAGTATCTATTAGCTTTTTTTTTTTTCCCCAAAATAGCACACTTAGGTCAATATTAGAATCAAGCCTGAAATGCATAGAATTAAGATTACTTCATGTATTCATAAGAGTCAATACAGTGGATTTTAGACAGAAAACTGAGAAGTTGTAGGGGAAGGTTATTAGAATAAGCAAGGGAATGAAGGATCCATATTAGAAGAGTTGTCTGGAAGAGCATCACTGTTTTGGCCTAGCAACATGAAAGAGATGCTTGCTGTGAATGACAAATTAGGAAACAGTCTTGTAGGTAGTGCTGACAGAATAACCAATGGTTATAAGATGCTCAAAGGTATATCCAGGTTGTAAACTAGGGGTCTGTTTCTGACTACTAAAAGTATTCTGAAATAGTTTTTCAGTAGGAATAGCAAGGGTTTGTGCCTACTTATAAAGGTTATGGTGTAGCATTCTTGTCTGAAATAGCTGAGGATTGGATATGATGAAATTATCTGAACAACGGGTGTCTAAAGCCCAAACCCAAAAGAACTGTTGATGAACTGTAAAGAACTGAAAGACTTAGCTAGATTTGCTAGATTTTTGAAACACTTTTACCTCTTTTTGACTGAAAATATCCAAGGAAAAAAGCTAGCAGACATTTGTCAAGCAGAGAACACCAAACTAAGTTTATATGTCTCTTCTGATCTGCAAGAAGAGAAGTATACCTGAATAAAACTCATTTAATTATGCAGTATAAGGAATTCATGGGAACAGAAAGAAAATAAAGCCTCATTAGCAGTATAGAAAAAGGAAGTACATTTTTTTCTTGTTAGGCAAATGCACAGAAATTAATGTACTGATACAAGGACGTGATATGAAAACAAGTATAATTCATGTATTTAGTAATGATTTAGACGATGATATTAATGGAACGATAATTAACTTTGCCAATGAGAAAAAGACAACAGCAAATACAAAAAGTTCTATGTACATACAGTCTTACTTTTCTCATCTTGTTCTGATGTATGTGCTAGATAAAGGTTAAATACTAGCCACCTTGTTATGCTTATTATTTTTCCCTGTAATATATATTTTTTTCTCTACAGAAAAATCAATATAACCTATGCTAGAGAAAAGGCAGTGTAGGACAAATTTCAGGAGTGTGATTTTTAATTCAATACTCTGGGATTCAAATATTTTAAAGTTATTTTCTACATTTGTGACTTGATATAATTTAAATAATTCAAATTCCAGTACATTCCACTGCCTCAAACCCATGATACTTCTCTACTTATCTTTTTATCCTATTTCAATTTAGAAAAAAAAAGTAAAGATACGAGCACCTATCAAAGCAGCTCTAGACAAAACTAGGGTCTAAACAAAGACTAAAGGAGAGAATGGGAACTAGCTTCTGCTTAGCTGTTATTGCTGAATAATTTTTCATTTTGAGTTTAAAAAATAAGGAAGATAAGCTAGAAGGAGTTTCCCTCCTTTCTCTTTGGGACAGCTGCATGCAGGAATACTTTCAAAACAAGGTTTGGAAGAGATTTAACTGTGACAGAGTTAAAAAGCAAAGCACAGTGACAGAAAATATTCCGGTTTAGCTATATAAAAAAATATGTATTTGATAGGTCTTTCTTCCTACTGCTTTAAAGTTTAGCTTTAAAAAGGAAAACTGAGCCAATAAATGCATGTGAACAATGTTTATTAAATCTACATGGACAATCTTCCTGTGAGCTTACATTTGGAAGAAGAATGAAAATTAATTTCGTGAAAAGAATTGTGTCAATTCTGAAACCGACTGAAAATTAAATGCACTGAAATTATTTCACACTATTGAAAAGTAGGCTAGAGCCTCCTTCTTTGATGAAGATACAACTGTCCTGTCATGTCCAGGAGCAGAAAAGAGTCCCTGCTCAGAAGGCATCAGCTACCTGTTTTTCCCCTCCATGTAACTCTACATACATGTCTAGGCTAACTCAGCCTAATTGAACCCAGCTTTGTAAAATCATTCTTATATTAAAAAAGTAGTGTATTCAAGGTAATTCTTACTAGAGCTTGTCACAGCTTAATGAGAAATTCTGGGCCTTCTTCACTTACCTGAACTCAAATAAGTTTCTCAAATTGTCCTTTAATTGAAATTTGTACTGTCTTGCTGGAATATGTTGTGAAAATAGAATAAACTTTGAATCAAAATACTATCAGAAAAAGCAAAAGCTCTTTCATTTTCAACGATTCTTGTTTCAATGGAAACTTAGGTACAGAATGGTACTTAAACAACCCAAAGATAAGATGAAAACTACTGGACAGAGAAAAATCAATTTTTTCTCCTCTTCAAGGGAACACCCCTTAGGGGATAGGATGAGAGCGGAATGTAAATAGTTTATTACTTGATGCTTCAGTGTAATACAAAGGAGTACTGATGCTGACAAGTCAGCATGCAGAAAACAGTGCCAAAGAACTTACAGTAGCCCAGCAGTCTCTCCACTTGGAGCCATTAACAAATAGAATTATTGATGTGGAGAAACAGAGATCGGTGTTTAACCTACTGTTTACTAAATGCAGGGTAAAGTGAATAGAACAAGACAGAATTTTTCATTTCTGGAAAAGAAACAAAACAGCATTAAGTACTGAATTAGAAGTAAATTAAGAAAAGCTGGAGACACGAAAAAGCCTAACTACGCACATTTTTGGTTTTAAATTGTCCTTCCTCTTCACTTCAAAATGATTTATTTAGAATATTTCCCCACTTGTATCTACTTTATCCTGAGGTAAAATGGACTGGTGCTTCTGGAGCCAAGTTCCAGCACAATGTTTGGGAGACAGCTGCTCAGTTCATGCTGAGTCTCATCACATTGAGCTTTCACCAGCTCTGTCCTCCCAGCTGTAACTTCTGACTTTTAGGCATGAGCAGAACCTAAATCTAAACAACACTAAGCTTCTTGGTACTCCACCGCAGATATTTAAGCAGGATTTAGGTACCGATGCTCTTCTGCTGATGCTCATTTGAGGCCCAGTGTGATAAGTATATCCAGAGCACACTGATTTCTCTCAAACCTATTCTACTGGTTCTTAATCCTCTACATACAATGAATGGGATAACTAAGACACTTAATTCTACATAATCCATTGGAATCAAGTTCTGTTCGAAAAAATGCTTAAGTCATTAAATCATCTTGTAAATAGATCCTTTTGCTTTCGGAAAAGGAATTTTGCACTATTAGTCCAAGAAACAGCTTTTGCCAATTTTGCAAGCAATTTATTAACATTATTTTGAAATTTTATACATCAAAGCTTTATTCTAACTTCTTATAACCTAACTTCAAAATAGCTGTAAATTTTGAATACCTAGCTTCTGCAGAATTTTCTTTTTTCACGTACCAATATTAGAAGTAGGAACAGTTGATTTTCATCTCTGTTATTGACTTCTGGCCCTGCCTGGTTATTTGTAAAGATATCACATCTTTCTACTTAAAATTCCTCTTAATATTTTCATGCCTCCCTGCAGCTTCTTTGCATGCATTTCCATGTGATGCTGTGTTTGTTCTTCAAGAGTGTAGCTCCTCTTACAGGAAAGATTCATTTTTAGGCTACTTTTTAGATTCAACTCCTAACTGAAAACAAAGATCTAGGATCTAAAAAATAAACAAGTAGTGTCTACTGTTAACTGAATGATGGAGAGAGGGACCCTTAACAAAGGAGGCGGGTCTGTGTAATGCATTTGGTTTTTAATTTGTGGCATAACATGGATACTTTAAAAATATTTCTGGAAGTACTAACAAGTTAAGGCAGAGGGAATGCTCGTATCTGTTATACTGAGTCAAGTACAGTTACTGTGTCAACTGCTTTGCTCAAGTCAGTAAAGGCAGCTGGAGTACACCTGTCATATTAACTGTACAATACTTCAGCCATTAATGAGAATTTGTCAACGAACACTTTGCAATGTTTGTAAAGTGCACATTCTGCCCTCACAGACCATGCCCGTAGAGGGTATTGTGACGCCTTTGCTGTTGTGCACTTTGGGGCAGGGCTTCACTGTGGTGCAGCAGCAGCCCCTGTTGCTGCTGGCAGCTCCTGCTGAGCTCCACTGCCTTCTGCTGTTGTGGAGCTGCACTTCCACTTCAGGACATCAGCGTGCAGGTGACCTCTGAGAGACATGACACGGCACAATATTTAGGTTATATCTTCCATGTTTAATCTCAGGAAGTCGCTCTTGTATTGCTTCAGCTATTTAATATCCATGAAGTTCTGCACACTTGGGGGACAGTTATTTTGAAACTGTATTATGATGGTTATGCAGCAGTACTTACTGCACCTTTTCCTATTAAAATCTTCCATATTAAGTGAAGTGGAAAATGGCATTACAGTTGCTTGAATGCAAGTATTGGGCTGGTGTTCTTTCAGAAGGGTAATGACTGTGTGAACACAAAAGTTCCTTTTGTACTCATATAAAATGCTATCCTTCCATTTCTGGAACGAGGAGAAAGGAGAAAATGCTTTGTCCCCACAGATCAATAGCTGTATGGCTTTGTTTTTGAAAACTTGAGGTTGCTGGGTTATATAATGCTATAGGTTGCATTCCTCTAAGGTAAAAGCCATTACAATAAATTACCATACAAGGAATTGACTCAGATAAGAAATGTATCTTGATCCTGAAATTCAAATTGCCTAAACTCTTCCACTGATACCTTTTTTTTACCCAATTAAAGATGGTCTTACTCAATATGCAAACTCACTCAGATTTATATTGTAACCTCCAGTATGGTTATCACCAGGGAATAAAGCTTAATATTATTATAACCTGGAACTTGTACTTCTTATGTTCTCTCACATTTTTTCAACAGCGAATGGTTCATCCAAATGTCTCATACAATGCAATATGTCTTTAACCTTGAGCTCACCATATCTGAAGCAGTTGCTCTCATTGAATTTTAAGTAAGTATGGAATCTGTATTTATGTGTAAGTTTACAAGTGCAAATTGTTATCTCTCTAAAATGATAAGCAGCATTTGTTCAAGATGAATCTCTTAGATTTCAGGCAACAAACTCAGAAAACAAATACATTTTTAAGTTAATTACTAACAAATTTTTTATTCAGTTCAGCAAGGTCAGCATTCAATCCCAGACACAATATATGAACTTTCATATCGTTCGAAGCTGACCATTTAAACTTCTGGTTCTTCCTAAGTATTCTTATGCAGACAGTAACAAAGGTGTCTGAAAGTTTCTAAATATAAAGGTTTTTTCCTTTTAAACATCAAAGTCTCTTGTTTTGCGTGTGGTAACACCTATCAGATATATGCAGAAATGCAAAGCTGAAGCTAAAAATTAGTTGTTGCCTGCAGGGGGAATGATCATAATTTAATTTTATATATTCCTTACATAAAAAATGCAGTGCCAGCATGCCAAAACCAAGTTTGAATCTTCTAAAAAGATGAATAAGCTTAAAGTAACTATTATTCTAATGATCTGAAACACTTTTAAACTCAAAACAGTAAAAGTAAAAAATGAAATGTACTATGCTAGTTCAGGCTGGCATAGAGTTAATTTTCCTTACAGTAGCTAGCGTGGGCCTGTGTTTTGGGTTTGTGCTGGAAAGTGTTGATAACTCAGGGATATTTTTGTTATTGCTGGGCAGGGCTTGCACTGAGCCAAGTCCTTTTCTGCTCCTCACCCCACCAGTGAGCAGGCTGGGGGTGCACAAGGAGTAGGGAGGGGACACAGCTGGGACAGCTGACCCCGACTGACCAAAGGGATATTCCAGGCCATGTCACTTCATGCTCTGCATACAACGCTGGAGGAGAGGAAGGAAGGTGAGAATGTTCAGAATGATGGTATTTTTGTTCCCTAGTCACTGTTGTGATGTAGCCCTGCTCTCTTGGGCATGGCTGAACACCTGCTCAGCCATGGGAAGGGGTGAATGAATTCCTTGTTTTGCTTTGCTGATGTGTACAGCTTTTGCTCTCCCTATTAGACTGTCTGTATCTCAACCCATGTCTTGTCTCACTTTTACTCTTCCAATTCTGTCTTCCCATCCCTCTTCATTCCTGGCTGGGGTTAAACCACAACAGTCCTGATGAAAACTATAAATTCTCTTGAAAGATACCTTACTCAAGACCAAAACCCATTATTCCCTAAAGAGAAGTTAACAGTCATTTAAGGAAGATGTGGCGATAAAGCATTTTTCACGGTGAGTGTACTTTTAAATAAAGCATGGAAATGAAATGTCAGTGAATGTACACTTATAGTGTAAGCACAGGTTACATGTGGAAAATTACATAGAAATCAATGGCCACTGCAAATAAGGAAACAATATAAGACTCCTTAAGTCCTATTTTTAAATCAAAACAGAAATCCTTGTCAGTTAATTGTGTGAATGTTTGACCTTCATAGCTTAACTGGTGGAAATATCACTGTAACCCACTGAACACCGCCTGCCACAGGTAGAAAATACATTTGTATTCAGTACCTAGCACCTCTGGCACTAGGGCCACAAATGTGCCCTTGACCCCAAGCACTGGCTGCACAGGGTACAGTATGCCCTGCAGTGCCATGGGATATTACACCCACAACTTCCAGAGATAATGTCAAACAGCTGAAGATTTTCCTGTAATCTTGTAACATTTTGATGATTTACCTCTGAATTTCTCAACACAATGGAAGGACCCCGTGAAATAAAACTGTTTGGTCAACTATTGTACTGTACATGCATCATATGCCTGCAGCAGCATGACTACGTCAATGACAGCATTGCCTTGATAACAGATATTTGAAATTCAGACAGAGAAACTGCAAATGGCAGTCTAAAATGTATGAATTTCTGCTTTGTATTTGGAACACATTTGGAGAGTATAGCTCTAAAGAAAGGATAGCTGTGAAGAATGGTATTGTGGACAAATAGATCCATCCCATATTCTTTAAAAAAAAGAAAAATTAGCTGATTTAATTTGAGGTAATCACAACAGTCATATTCCTTAAGAATATAAAAGGCAGTTAAATATAGAATTGCTCCTAGTCCCAAGACTGGCAGCCTTGAGAGGTAGGACAGTATGATAGAAGAACACAAAGGAAGAGGCCAAGAAGCAAACAAATCTGTTCAAAATAATTTTGCTGTAAGAAAAGCCCTGTACTTCCTTCAAAAAACATTTGTCCAAAAGGTTGACAGTATATTGATGATTGTAGACATGGATTTTTGCAGACACTTTATATAGTATCTTCGTTATCTTCAGTTGCTTAGCACAACATTGCATCTGTCCGTGATATTTTATAATTACTTTATGTATGAATTACTCATAGTGCAAGAAGTACTCAGTTGGATTAAAAATTCTTTCTGGCAGGCCTTAAAAAGGTGTCAGATGTGCAAGGACACTGAATAGGGCACACATATTTCTCAGAAAAAAACCTTGGCCGAGGATTTTGATATTTTTCTTAATAACTCAGCAGAAGTCAAATCTCTAATTATAAGCTCTGATGAGAACTAGTAAGTAAACTATGTCGAGTTGTTCTGAAATCACTTCCCTGAATAAATGTTTGCATCCCCTGTGACATACTCGTATTTCTGGTGGTTGTATCAAACTTATGTATGGAGAGGAAACCAAGTACCAGATTGTGGTTTAGATTTTATAAGTATTTCCAAACTGATAAAGGAAAATTAAAAAGCATTATTTTGGACCTTCCTTTCATAGCAGGACGTAGACCTTGCTGGGTAGGCCCACGTAAGAACATCTTGCCTAGGAACCATCTGCAATTGCAAAGTTTGGGTCACATTTAGCACTCTTTTTTGGTCCTCCAGTGTCCTCTGTGATGTCCTCCTGGTGTGACTGTGGCCCCACCAGCAAAAAGTACTAGGAAAAGAGTGCCACAGACCCAAGCATCACAGATGGTTCACACCAGCAAAGAAGAAAGCACTGTAAACAGTACAGGTAACTGTAATGACATCCCAGAAGAGGGGGAAAAAAATGCTGTGCTCTATGCACTGCAATAGACCTACATATGGTCAATGGGATTGGGAGTGGGATTCAAGTTTTGGGTTCTTGCTCTCCTTCCACCTTTTGTTTGTTTCCTAGAGAGAGATTAAGCTTTTTAAAAGCTGTAATACAAGGAGAAGGCTTAATGTGATAGAAAGTTGGTGGGTTGGGCTTTTTTCTGGTATATAGATCCCTACTTTAATTCTCTGTGAGTTACTGAATGCAGCAGAAAATAATTTGGTGTTAACCCCTGGCCTATGGTGTTCCTTTCTATCATCTGTGAAGCTATAAATAGAATGAGATCATCCTATTTAGTTATGTTCAGCTGGTATGTTCACTGATGATATTCCTATCCCAATAATGAGTCCCTTCAAAATGTTTTGCAAAATATGCAGGAAATAGACTACATGTAATAAATACATGTTACGCAAAGAACATGATAGCAATTTTTGAAAGCACTGTGACATTAGCAAAATGACAGAAGCAGCTAATAGATAACCTATACAAGCACAATGAAAATGGTTTGATGGGAATGTTGGAGTGGTTCCACCTGTACAACAAAGTGGTTTTGAATGTTAAAGGGTGTCTTTCATTTGAGCACAAACTAGGATATCGCAAAGTTTTTAGAAAACACAGAGGAAATGCAGACAGACTGTAGCTAAAGGATTCATACAGGAATACTTCCTTGCCTTGTTCACTGCCCTGGCAAGGCATTCACCTCATTTAGGCTCATACTGAGATGAAAAACTTTTATTGGCCTCCTGGCTTGCCATGGACTTTCAGGAGTCTCCAAATCTGAACAGAAAGTCAGTGTTTCAATCTGCCCTCTGTCACCTGTCATTACCTGGCCTTGCCCTATAGCCTGTCATCATCTTCTGTGCCAGCCCACGCTGCAGAGACCCACAGGGAGAGTATGATCTTTTCCCTCCTGACACAGAGCAACCTCAGGCAGAGCAAAGAGGCACCTTCTTTGTGGCTCAGCCACCCCACCGAACATGCCTAGCTGTCAAGATACAGGAGACTCTGAATGAATCAGCAGCTGCACAAATTACTTAAAAGAAGAGCTTGCCACCAGAGCAAGAATCTGTGAGGACTGCAAAACAGTAAGGTACTCAGCTATTACTTTCTTGATTCACAAATTGTCCATTTGTCTTGAAGGATATGAGTACTAAAGACACTGAAGAAATATTCATCAACGGGTATATGCAGTCATATCATACCTTTTGCTATGTAAAGGCTTTTGTTTTGTCACTCGGAGTATCCTTCTGGAGAAGTGATCCAACTGTGAGATGCGCAGGTACATGGTGACCTGGGTGAAGAACTGGCTGAAAGGCAGGACTCAAGTGTTGCAGCAAATGGGGCAACATCTGGCTGAAGACCAGTCATCCGCAGTGCTCCTTACGGCTCAGCACCACAGACAGTCCTATAGTCCTATTCCATACATTTATCAATTATCTGAATGCAGAGGCTGGATGCACCACAAGCACATTTGCTGGGAAATGCTATTGACTCTCTTGAGGGACAAAAGGCTTTGTAGAAGTACTTAGAAGGATTGAACGTTGGCTAATCGTCACTAGTGTGCAATTTAACGAGTGTCAGATTCTGCATCTGGGAAAGAGTAGCACAAGCCTGAATTGGGAGAGGATTGGCTGGACAGCAGCTCTGCAGAAAGAGATCTGGGGGTGCTGGTGGACAGCAGGCTCCACGTCAGTCAGCAGGAGAGCAAACGCCATCCTGGGGTGCATCAGACACAGCACAGCCCGACAGCCAACAGAGGGGATTGCACAGTGTGCAGTCCTGTCCTCAAAATTTAAGAAGTATGTGAAGGCTCTTGGATGCATTCAGAGGGGGAAACAGAGCTGGTGGAAGGGCTGTAAGGCCTGTCCCAGCCGAAGAGTCTGGGTTTATCCTGTTTGGAGGAAAGTAGACTGAGGGGCGACCTCACTACTCTCTGCAGCTTCCTGGTGAGGGGAAGGGGAGAGGGAGGTGCTGATCTCCTCTCCCTGGGATCCAGTGACAGGATGCCTGGAAATGGCACAAAGCTGCACTAGGAGAGGTTCAGACTTGACATTAGGATGCAATTCTTTACCGAGAGGGTAGTTGGACCCTGGAATAGGCTTCTTAGAGAAGTGGTCAATGCCCCAAATCTGTCAGTGTTTAAAGGGTATTTGCACAATGCCCTTCGTAACACACTTTAACTTCTGGTGGGCCCTGAAGTCGTCAGAAAATTGGATTGAATGTACATGTCTTCCAACCAAAATACCCTATTCTATTTTGTTCTGTTCCATTCTGTTCTATTCTACTCTAGTCTAAACGGGCATTTATGACAGTTTCACACATTATTTCCACAAACTGTACAGAGCAGCCTCTAACTTCTAACAGAGAAACAAAAAGGTTCTCCATCAAGCAGTCCGTTACTGCATTGGATGTTCATGCCCAGGCACTGGTGCAGTCAGTTTTGCCCATGGTGGTGACTGGTAAATAATGTCCTTGTCTTTAATCTTGTCTCTTGGGCTTTGACATCTTATTTTCTCTCCTGTTGAATTGAGGAGGGAAGTGAGAGAGCAGCTGGGTGGTCATCTGGCAGCCAGCCAAAGTCAAACCTCACAATTACTGTCCCCAAGTCCAGACTAGAGGTAATTTTTCAAACAGTTTTACTCTTATTGACTAAATTGCCTTCAACTTTTGCTTGATCCTTGAGAAACTGTGGATAATGGCAATACACTAATTGCACTTTCAGTCATTGTGAGCTGCAAGGACAGATGACTCGTTTGTTCACAAGTGCTATTTTCAGAGCTTGTGAGTAATACATTGCTTGTGAATCAAAAGCTGGGAAATAGTGATATAACACTGTAAAAGTAAAAAAAAAAAAAAACAAACCAGTAATGACTTTGAAATGCTGTCAAATCAAATACAGTGCAGATGAGGAAGGAGGATGGGTTTATAATTTTCCATCTACATACTAATTAAGACTCGATTTTTTTATAGTCTGTAGCCTTTCATGCTGATAGATCACAAGTTGTGTGTCAAAAAGTAATATAAAATTGTCTGAAGTCTCAAAATAAATCTCTTCAAACTGGAAACTGTTCTCTTTTCATCTCTAAATTATTTCACACACATAGCATCATGAAGTCTTCAGAATATTTAATCCTAATGAAGTCGAATCATCTTGGACATTTTAAGACACTCCAGCATTTTAGCATTTGTCTCAGAGACTGTGTAATTCAGGGAAGCACGACAGTCCTGAACACTTCACCTCTCTTCCCACAGATGAGGTTCTATGAGTATTAAGATGTGGAACTAAATTCATTCCCAGCCCCCATTACGGGGGCAATGAGGTAGGTAAGTAGATCGTGGGAAATGACCGGCAAATTTTGTATCCTATTTCTTATTCTGCCACCACAGCTTTCCTATGCGACTGTAGGCTGTCTTATCCTGTCTGTGCCTTATATTCCCCTTCTGTGCATGTAGATAACAGGGTTTTTTTTGCTCTTCATGGTAACGTGAATCTGGGTTCATTAATCTTTAGAAGTCACCTTGTCCTGTAAGAGTCAAACTTGCTGTGTACAGCTCACTCAGTAAACTCAGGAAGGGCTTACATTATTCTTTTTTCTTCTTCTCTGCACTTTTGAAGCCATTGCTGTTTCAGTGTTGGCTAAGATTTCTAAATGGCCAGGACAGCAGAAAAGCCTGCCCTTCTCTTACTTGTAGCTGTGAGTGCCATGCCAACATGAAGGCTTTTCTGAAACAAAGCTGTTTGAGAACTGTAGACTACAACGAAGAGAAGGGGAGGCTTACCTTTTCAATCAACTCCCAAAAGATAAGAATTAGGTAACCCCTACTGAGGAATCCCTTTTCCAGTTCATCTATTTGTTACAAAAACTGCCCCATTGATGTGTATGAAAATTCTTTATAGTTAAATAGGAAAATTGGTTTATCTTATGAACAGTCAAGTCAAATGATCAGCAAACAGCACATTGGAATGTCTGATTTGTGAAGAAACACTAAAATACTTTCGTTAACAAGAAATCCAAGTTTCATGGCTTACTGGGTTCCTGTAGTGGTGTACCTGTAAGTGCTGCATCAGCTCAAATGGGAAAGAGCAAAGTGAAGTTGTGGTATTTCACTGTTCTCTTGCATTCAGATCAAAGCTTTAATCTGCAGCCTCTGATTTTAATTATATTAAAATAACTTTAAAGATAAAACTTTTTTTTTTTTTAACTTGAAATGCTATTCCTCTTAGAAAAAAGTGCTTTGAATGTGAACTGCACATGCCTTAAGGAAGAAACACAGGATTACTTTGTGCATGACCTATTACTACACCTGAGGACTTGAAGAGTTGCAGGACTAATTGACTTTCCACCAGCAGAAGTTCCCATGGGAGTAGAACTTATCTAATAATCATGCTTCAACTTGTAGTGCACTATGTAGCCCACCCTAGTACTGACAATCCTAAATCAGTAAGCATCTAAACACTCAGAAGGCAATGCAGAAAAACAGTACAATTACACAGGCCAAGTGCACCCTTCTTTTGATCCTTACTCTAGGTTATGGTTCTCTTCTTTTCAAAACCACAGCTTCACCAAGCTGTTCCTGCCAGTCCCTCCATCATTTGTACCTCATTCAACATAACTGTACTTCATGCAACTGATACAACTTGATTTCATATGGATCATTTCCCACATCTACTGGTAGCACCTGCACAGAAATTGTCATGACACATTTAAGGCACCTTAGACGTTAAAATAATATGTTTTCTTTTCAAAGACTTGTCAGTGCACAAAACGTTCTGGAAGAGCATAAGGCACTAACAGGGCCATTTTAATTATATGTTAATTATACTGAGAGTGACTTTAGCTAATTTTAAACACATATATTATGACCAAAGCATTTACGTGAGTAAAGAACTTCGTTCTGAAAATTTACCAGAAAACATAATCATAACCAACTCAAGTGGAGAGTAAGACACACATCCACAGGAAAATCCACAGGGAATACAGATTTTTAATTAACAAGTATTAGGTACTACTGTCCAAATTAGCTGCGGCTGAGAGAGTGCTTCTCAAGCAGTAAAGGAATATTGTATGTGACAAGCAATTTGTGCAATTACTTCTAAATAATCCCACTTTGCAACAAGGCAGTGTGTATGTTTCTGAGAAGAAGATGAGTAAATATTAAATTTCAGAAATCATGTCATTCTGCAAAATTAGATAGCATATGCCCTAGTTCTTGCAAAAACTGACATGAAGTTATTTTGCTACTGATTTCCTATAATAGCATGACACTTCCTGCAACCACCATAGCCATGCCACGCTGTTTTTTGCTTGTATCGCAAAATGGAACCACCTCTCTCTGAATCCTCTGAATGATATTTGCCTGCAGGCTGGACAGTTTCCTGCAGCACACACAGGCAGAAGAGGAATATACTGTACTTTATGGATTGCAACAAGAGTATTAAATGTACATTTAGAAGAAAGCAGACAATGCCTAGCAGGGTTCAGATGGAAAGAGTACATTTTCATTTTTATGGACAGTGAGAGAACAGTTTTACTTCTTTCCTTAGGTACTTCGATGGTCTGGGTTTGTATGCCCAAGGAACACTTTCAAAGCCTGAGTTAGACTCAAGGCTAAATGTTTTTCCCAGGTGATCAAGATCAACAGTGGGCACCAGTTTTCAAGAATCCTCTGATGCACCTAAAGAACTTTTCAAGGTGTCTGCAACACTCTGAGCAGTTAAAGCAAGAATCACATTTTCTATATAACATTTTCACACGGTTCTTTTTGTGGATTTTTTTTTCTTATGAAGAAATCTATATCAATAAGCTAAACTTTTCCTCCTTTAATACTTACAGAAAAGCTGTTCAAATGCTCACTTTTTTCTATATCATTGTTCCTTTAGTCCATATGAAACCTCGCAATCTTTTTTTCCTCCCCAGATTCTCCCTTTTATATTTAAACATGAGTAGACAAACCGCACAGTGCATCTCTGACAGAGAATTTGAGCCTAAGCAGCAAAAAGAGCACATCTTTTACAGCGTGTTGGTGCATAGGTGGGACAGAGGCTTGTGGCCCGGTCAATTCCTTGAAAGCAGCATTACAGGCTTTCTCCCAGCCCGGGATCCCATTTACCAGGCACAGACAGCCAACAGCTAGTGCCCACCGGCTGCATCACAGGATCTTTTCATTCCATGCCCACATGCCAGATATTGTTAGACAAATGCACACAGAAAGTGAATCTGCAGCCAATTCTGCAAGTCCCGCATGGATCACAGGAGGCAGCAGCTGTCCACAGCTGTCTCTGTTGGTCCCTACACACTTGAGGCATTTTTGTGGCCAGATCCCTCATCTAAACTTCTAGTGCAGGAGAATTTTTGCAGAACATAATTCAGGACTTGACCTTACAACCCAAAGTCCCACAGAGCTATGCTGGACTTTGGACATGGATAAAACCTGATGAGTTGGCAACATCTATCCAACATTCAACAACCTCAGTGCGGTATTGCAACAGCAACTGGGACAGTTCCATGCTAAGGCAGAGCCTTGATGTCTTCAAACAATCTCTGCCTCTCTTTGGAAACACGCTGGTAGGAAAGGTTAAAAGGTGCACGTGAAATATACAAAGCTTGCTTCATGCACTTTTAAATTCAACTAGTTTTGTTCTCTACCTTACCTCTTAGCCACGGGACACGATGGAATCCAAAAAGAAATGCATTTTTTTTTCTAGTTAGGCTAGCTGATCTCACAACACATATCACATGCATTTCCCTGGCACACTGATGGGGAAGATATGTGCGTTTTATTCACTATAGGTCAACCCTTTAGCATTATGTCCCCTCTTAATAAAATGTGCAAAATGCAGAAACTATCCTAACAATAGCATTAATATAACTTGACAAGGTGCCTCTCATCTTCCTTGACTTTTTACATTTGCCTGTTGGATATTTCTTTAATTTTAGGGATATGCATTTTGCACGAGTTTAACAGAATTCCTCTTAAGGGAGTAAGGTGATGAAACCTTGGGAGGTTACTGAGAGATACAGTTTCTCTGAAATGTTGGTGCTGCAGCTGCTACTTCCAGATAAAGGGCAAGTTTGCCTGTAGGTTTCTGCCAGCAGTAGTTAACACGAATTCTGGCAAAGGCTCTACTTTCTCTTCAAAGACAAAGACTGAAGGGAGTTGGCACTGCTTAAAAAATGTTGCTACAAAGACTACCTTTTCAAAATAATTTCATCCATTCTTGATTATATTTAATATATATACATACATCTGCCAAGGTTTTAAGTTCATGCCATCAGCCTAATAGATAGACACTAACTAGGCAGAATAATATGGCAGCGTGAGTCATCTATTTTCAGCCATTCTGCTGTTTGGCTGCTTGAAACAAACATTTGTGGGCAGGACAGAGAGATGAAGAATAGTCCAGACATGAAAGGAAGATATTATTACATGAATGATGTTATTAATTTATAAATTTATCATAAATATTTCTTACAAATTTTGTTTGTAAGTGACTCTTCAAACATCCATCTTCATGGAAAGTTAGCACGGACTATTTACTTGCTATCTTGGGTGTTATCAAGACAGAATCTTCTAACTTGTCCCACTTATTTTTATTAAAAAAAACCCCAGAGAATCTTATCTTGGCAGGTGCTGTTCTCAGAAGGTTTTAGCATTTACTTCTATATTTAGACATCCTATACCTAGACAGACTGTATTCTCTGTCTGTGCCTGCCTGCAATCTAATTTTCCTACAATGTAATTTTCCTGCTCCTCTTCCTTAGAAGTATATGGCAGAAAGGGCAATGGCATGGGTGTGACGTGGTTTGTTTGTTTGTTCTTAAAAGTACATGTATGAATCCTGTTTGGGAGCCATCCCCTGAAACACTTCACAGTTTTTAAAAATTCTTCCCATCTTTTCTAACACTTTTAAATTACTTTAATAACCTCTAAATTACTGTTCCAGTGCCCAAACACCCTCTGGGTGAAAAACCTTTTTCTCCTGCCTAACGTAAATCTCCCCCGGCACAACTTCAGGCCATTCTCTCAGGTCCTGTCACTGGTCATATGAGAGGAAAGATCAGTGTCTGCCCCTTCTCTACCTCCTGTGAGGATGTTGAAGGCCCCAAAGAGGTTTCCCTTCATTCTCCTCCAGGGTGAACAGAGCAAGTGACCTCAGCTGCTCCTCCTATGCCTTCCCCTCTAGACCATTATCCTCATGACCCTCCTTTGGATGCTCTCTAATAGCTTTATAGCCTTTGTACATTGTGACACCCAAAATTGCCCTCAGGAGTCAAGGTGAGGCCACCCCATCCCAGAGCAGAGCGGGACAATTCCCTCCCTTGCCCGGCTGGCGATGCTGGGCCTGATGCCCCCCAGAACATGGTTGGCCCTCCTGGCTGCCAGGGCACTGCTGACTCAGATCCAGTTTGCCACCGACCAGGACTCCCAGGTCTCTTTCTGTGGTGCTGCTCTCCAGTTTCTCATTCCTCAATCTCTCCATACATCCAGGGTTGCCCCATTCCAGGTGCAGAATCCAGTACTTGTCCTTGTTAAACTCCACACAGTAGGTCATTGCCCATCTCTCCAATTTGTTTAGGTCTCTGCAGGGCCTCACCAACTTTGAGGGAGTCAACAGTTCCTCCCCATTTTGTGTATCTGCAAACTTAGTCTGCCTTCAAATCCTTTGCCAAGTCATTTATGAAGATGTTGAACAACACAGGTCTTAAAATGGAGCCCTGTGGAATCCCACTAGTTACTATTCTTCTAATCTTGCAAGACTCAAACCCCAGTTTGAGAATCACAATTCTTCTTTGGAAGCAACTGCCACCAATAGTAAAAGGTTACCACGTTAACAGAAACTAGTTTCTCAACTCTGTTAGCAGCCAGGAGCATTGTAGTTATTATGTCCTTTTATGAGTTGTATTGACCTCAGGAGTATTGTGCAGTCTTTAATCAAAGCAACAGAAAGAGGTTCTTACACTCATGTAACCCTTTTAAATTAATTATTTGGAATCGTGAAAGAAGCACACATGCATAATACAGACAAGATTTCCACAAATACACTGAAAATAAGACTAGCCTAAGATTTCTGTTTAAGATAACTTCTGTTTTGATTTGTGCTGGTTTGTTTGTTTATTTACACGTGATTTTTCACATAATGCTCCTGTAAAGAAGAAATTTGCTACAAGGCTACTGTAATTATTCTATGAATTATTGAAAGAAATCTAGAGAGAATAATTAGTTAGTTATCTACTTCTTTTTTCTTCTAAGGTTGTAGCTTTTTTGTAGCTGCATAAAATTTTAACTTAAATATGGTAGTTCATAGCTAACCTTGAAATATCTGGATACAAAATGTTTTTTAGTACTGTAAATTCAATGTCTGGTCAAACACAAAAACTGTGAAATGGAAACATTATAGTGCTGATATTTTTATCATCATCACTTCATAGAAGGGCAAACCTTAATTGGCAATTTATTAACAATCAAAAAAAAAATGAAATTAGGGATTTCCTACCTAAGGATTTCTGGAGGCTTGAATGCAAGTGTTGTGATGCCTGAAAATAGATTATTACTACACACTCACTAGAGAACCCTTATGCTGAGAGAGAAGGAAAAATTATGGCAGGTCAGAAGACTGTGAAACATGTGCCCTCTCTGCTCCTACCCTCCCTTTAATTATTGACAGCCTGTCACTTAGGTGCCATGGTATGATGAATAATAAAACAGGATCCAAGCTGCATTTCTCTCCAGCATTTATGCTTCCAAATCAAATACTGCCATCTTCAGGCAGACCATACTTCACGTTTACAAGTTGGAGGGTTCTTTAGTTACTGAGGGGCGTCACCACCTCAAACAAACAAAAACTGGTTATTTCAAAGATCTTTCAGATTGAGACCTTATATAAGATATGAAGGGGATCTCCAAAGTTCGCCTTCTACCTTTGGGAATAAGGTTACCACTACCTAAACACACCTAGGTGTTATTTTGGGCAAAACATTAATGAAAACATTCAACTATTTCCCGTGTGGTAATGAGAGATACACAGTTGAGATTACAGCCATACAAGAGACCCTGACTGCTAAGCACTTCCAAGTATGCATACTGTGTGCTGTCAGCACACGGGCAGGTCATTGTGGAAGCAGAGTGTCAACTATTGCAATTCAGAGGATTGAAATTATGTGTCCTATTTACGCTTTTTTCCTTCAAGCAAAGTAGAACTTTAACGTGACATTTGAGCATCAGATGGTTATATCTGCAGAACAAATAAGAAAAGGCAAACTACCCCTGCAAACAGATAATTCATAGTATATACTACCCAAATATTCAGCAGAGTAGCGACATTAACCTTTCTTTTCATCTTGAAGCGCCCTGAAATTGAGATTCAACCATGAGAATCACAGCCTGCATTCAGCCATGAGAATCACATGAAGAATTAGACAATACAATGGTTGCAATGAAGACTATGACTTTGAAGGTATCAATAAGCAGCCAAGTCTTTCATTTAAGCACTGCTGATTTTGGCTGAGGTAGAGTTAATTTTCTTCACAGTGGCTGGTATGGGGCTGTATTTGGGATTTGTGCTGAGCGCAGGGATGAGAATACAAAGATGTTTTTGTTGTTGCTGAGCAGGGATTGCACAGAGCCAGGGCCCTTTCTGCTTTTCACACTGTCATGCTGGCAAAGAGGCTGGGGGTGTATGGGAGGCTGGAAGGGACACACTCAGGACAGGTGACCCCAAACTGACCAAAGGGATATTCCAGACCTTGTGACATCAGGCTCAGTGTATAAAGTGAGGGGGAAGAAAGAGGAAGGAGGGGATGTCTGGACCGATGGGGCTTGATCTTGCAAGTCACCATCAGTGTAATGGGGCCCTGCTCTGCTGGAAATGGCTGAACAGCTGCCCAGACATGGGAAACAGTGAATTCACTCCTTGCTTTCCTTTGCTTGTGTGTGTGGTTTTTGCTTTCCCTATTAAATTGTCTGCATCTCAACCCACGAGTTTTGTACCTTTGACCCTTCTGATTCTCTTCTCGATCCTGTTGGTGGGACAGTGAGGGACTGTCTCCGTGGGGCTGGGCAGCTGGCGGGGTTAAACCACAACAAACACTGAGACACACTTTTTAAAGTCTCTTATTAGAGTACAAAATCAGGTACTTTTATTTTCAAAAAAATATTTTTTCGCAATGTTGCTATCTTACTGTACTGGCAAGATACAGTATTTGATAGTACATAAATATTGTATTTAGTGCAAACACAACAGAACACCAGCCAACAAAAAAAAAAATCAACAACAGCCAGATCCTCCTGACTTCCATTTTCAAATAAGTATGCAGGTCAGTTAAAATTAGATAGGCTTTTTATATTCCTTAATATCCTACAAATGAAAAGGATATTAAATCAGAATTTGACTAGACTCAAATTCTAGATTATGTCCTTACGGATTTCATGATGTTTCACTTTTCTCTCGTGCTGTGTCTAAAACTGTAATCTGTTACTAGGTGTGAACTCTGATTTCAGAGAACGTCTTACCTCTTCTCAACGCTGGAAAATTCTGTATTTTCATATGCAGCCTTGGTGTTGGGGGAACCCACCCTTTAAAGCATTCCTCCCACCCTCCAAAGAATCAGTTTTTTCCCAGAAGAACAGTATCTTTAGAAATTGTGTGATGTAATTCATTAAACATATAATGACTTCAGAAATCTCCCCAACTTTTCCACCTAATCCTCAAAAATACAAATCCCCCACACTGCACAGACTAAGACCTGAGTATCTATTAAATTTTCAGGATAAGGGTCATAAGGCATTAGTCCCCTCAAATTGTTTTAGGTACCCTGTGTTACTATTTCCCAAATGCATATTCAAAAGCAGAGGTTGAAGGAAGATACCTGCTCTCGCCTTTTTTGTCTTTCCTCCCTTCCCTTTTTCCTCATTCCTATACCTGAAGTTCCTTATCACTGCTCATCCAGTGCAGCACAGTGGACACTCTCACTCTTTATTGTTGCTAGCAACTACATATTCTTCTCTGTGGCAAAATCAGCCAGAAGAAAGGGTACTTTCTCCATCTCCAGTACACTGCCTGAGCAGAAGTGAGAATAATCCAGGCAGCAGATTATTATTACTGGATTAACCTAATCCAGTCTTTTATCAGAGGAGATCTAGCCTCCACCAGCAATACCTTACTGTTCCATAGTGATGCCACTTTTGAGCTTGACAAAAATTGTAGGCCTTCAGGAATGGAGAACTGAGGAACCTCCGTGCATATCCATGTAGACTAAAGGCACTGTCGTGGTGCGACCCCAGCCAGCAGCTGAATCCCACACAGCCCCTCCCTTGCTACTCCCTGTGGGATGGGGGAGAGAATCAGATGGGTAATGATAAGAAGACTTCTGTGTAGAGATAAAAACAGTTTATCAGGCAAATTTGCAAGCAAAGCAAAACAAGGTATTCATTCCCTTCCCAATGGCAGGCAGGTGTTCAGCCATTCCCAGGAAAGCAGCGCTCCATCACATAATGGTGACTCCAAAGAAAAATGCCTTCACTCTTAATGTCCCTCCATCTCCCTTCATTTTCCTACAATGCATTGCTGAATGTGATGTCATGTGGTCTGGGGTGTCCTGTCCCCGCTGAATCCCCTCCCAAATCTTTGTTCACTGGTAGGATGGGGAGAGAAACATAAAAAGCCCTTGGATCTGTGCAAGCCCTTCTCAGTAATAAACAAAATATCCATGTACTGTTTCAGTCACCAATCAAAACACAGCCCCTTACAAACTACTGTGAAAAAACTTAAGTCTATTCCAGCCAAAATCAGCACAATAGAGAAACAACTAGGATTTTACAAAAGAACTTTTACACTGTTTCTAAACCCAAGATGGAAATTCTGCTACTTCCTTCCATCTATTTCATAATGACATTCCTAACACATCACTTCAAAGTTACTGATGTTAAGCAAGCAAAGTTATGCAGATGGAATAAATATACTAAATCACACAGTGTAATAACTTTATAACTCAATGAAACTAATTCTATTTTAAACTTAAATAATTAAGTTAAATAACTAATATCCCTCAGCACAGGCAATATGGCCAAAGCTTAAAGACCCAGTTTTCTAAAGGTCAGTCCTGAAATACAGATGAACATGCACTTAAGGTGTATCAGGACTAGATACAACATGGTAACTTTGAAAAAAAAATTTCTTGTGTTCCCTTGCAGCTCAAACTTAAACACCATACTAATCTTGGGTCACCAGTCTTTGTGGCCTATTTAAATATGCACAGAGATAACACTGAAAAATGTCATAATCTTTTGCTATGTATTTAATAAACCCTTACTGTAATAAATTAAGGGGATTTTACTGCTTAATTCCTAGACTGAGTAAGTTGTAGTAGCTTTCACGCATCTCACATTACTGGTTTTATGACTTTCAATTTCATGAAATATAAGTAGTGATAATGAAGAAATGAACTGTTAGTTGTATCTGCCTTCTGACATTAATGTAGTGAAGATTTCACAGCTGATATTTGGTCATGTAATATTTCATTCTGCTTTTACTCTACAACAGGTGGTTACTGTGCTTCCCTTCCATGAAGCAACAGTGACACTCAGTGTTAAAACCCTTGCATAGACCAGAAGCACCCTCTGTTTCCCTGTATTTCTCATCATTCATCATTGTAATTTAAAATTTCTTCAGCTCTTGCAGGCTATTAGAAAAAGAACAGTCTACCACCTTGAAAAATGATCTAAACCCTCTCTCTATGTTTGTATCTAAAAAGTTTTGCCTAGATTATGAAAAAAAACCAACCCAAAGCTTTGTTATGGTACTTACATCATTCTCTTTTTGAACGAGATGTTGATTAGACTGGATTGCACAGTTCAGAAATTGAAGTGGGTGGTGTTTGGGGAGAAGTATGCTTCAACTTCAAATGGAAGACTGTAAACAATAGAAAGAGTTTCTCCTTCTGCCTACAGATATTGCACATCTTTGGGGAACTTTGAAGATCTACTTGATCGAAACAGCTAGACATAAATATGTAGGTTTAAGTAATAAAGACATTTGAAAACAATTGGGATGTGGTAAAGTTTGCCTCTGGTCACAGCTGGTGAAATCCTGTCTTGCCCTGCCTGGTGCCCTGACCCCCATGGCACTCTGAAAGCATCATTGCCTTGGAACTTGCCTACTACAGTGATAAAAATTTTATACACGCAGCAACTTCAGAAATACTATAACTTCTGATACACATTATGTCTGCTAACAGTGGCCCAGTTGTACAAAGTAATTCTGAGATAACAGTCGCATAAAACCAATGGAACAATCTTGCTTTTTTATTTAATCTCCTTTTATAACCAGGTGACCCACCAGGCAGAGGAGAGAAAGGCTGTGGATGTCGTCTGCCTGGACTTCAGCAAGGCCATGGATACAATCTTCCCAGAAAAGCCGGCAGCCCACGGCTTGGACAGGTGCACTCTTTGCTGGGTTAAGAACCGTCCGGATGGCCGGGCCCAGAGAGTGGTGGTGAATGGTGCTGGATCCAGCTGTTCTCTGGTCACTGGTGGTGTGCGCTCGGGATCAGTGCCGGGGCCAGTCCTGTTTAATACATTTATTGATGATCTGGATGAGGGGATTGAGCCTACCATTAGCAAATTCATGGACAACACTAATTTGGGTGGGAGTGTTGGTCTGCTACAAGGCAGGAAGTCTCTGCAGAGGGATCTGGAAGGCTGGATTGATGGCCCAAGGCCAAAGGTCTGAGGTTCAACAAGACCACAAAAACTCCCTGCATTGCAACAGGTTGGGGCAGAATGGCTGGAAAGCTGCTCAGCAGAAAAGGACCTGGGGGTTCTGGCAGACAGCAGCTGAACATGAGCCAGCATGTGCCCAGGTGACCAAGAAGGCCAAGGGCACCTGGCCTGTGTCAGCAATAGTGGGGCAGCAGGAGCAGGGCAGTGACCGTCCCCCTGTGCTGGGCACTGCTGAGGCCACAGCTCGAGTGCTGTGTCCAGTTCTGGGCCCCTCAATTCAGGAAGGACATTGAGGGGCTGGACTGTGTTCAGAGAAGGGAATGGAGTTGGAGCAGGGTTTGGAGCACAAGTCTGATGAGAACCAGGTGAGGAATCTGTGTGCATTCAGCCTGGAGAAAAGGAGGCTCGGGGGGGTACCTTATCACTTTCTGCAACTCCCTGACCCGAGGTTGTAGCCAGGTGGGATATCTTCTCTCAGGGAAGCAGTCACAGGACAAGAGGACATAGTCTTAAGCTGCTCCAGGGGAGCTTTAGTTTGGACACTAGGAAGAATTCCTTCACAGAAAGAGGGATTAGACCTTGGAATGAGCTGTCCAGAGAGGAGGTGGAGTCACTGTTCCTGAAGT
>VZTF01009121.1:300288-460622 GCA_013397755.1 Cnemophilus loriae | reverse complement strand
CTCCCTGAGCCTCCTTTTCTCAAGGTTGAAACCCCCCAGCTCCCTCAGCTGCTCCCCATCGGACTTGTGCTCCAGACCCTTCCCCAGCTACAGTGCCCTTCTCTGGACATACACCAGCACCTCAGGGTTTTTCTTGTAGTGAGGGACTCAAAACTGACTACAGGATTAAGCTGTGGCTTTGCCAGTGCCCCNCTGTGTCAAAGACTTTACTAAATTCCAGGCACACAAAAGTCGTGGGCTTTCACTCGTTCCACCAAGCAGGTCACCTGGTCGTGGGAGGAGACCAAATTGGTCAAGCAGGACCTGCCTTTCACAAACCCTTGCTGTCTGGGCCTGACTCCTGGTTGTCCTGTATGTGCCACGTAACAACACCTGAGATGATCTGCTCCATGCCCTTATCCAGGACCAAGGTCTGACTGACAGACCTGTAGTTCCTGGATCTTCCTTTGAGCCTTTCTTTTACATGAGTGCCACATTTGGCAGCATCCAGTCAAATGGAAATGCCTTCGTTAGCCGCCAGGACTACTTGTAAATAATTAAAAGGGCTTGGTGAGTGCTTCTACCAGCTCCCTCAGGGCCCATGGATCCCTTTGACCTCGTAGACTTGTGTGGGTCTTAAGTGGTGTAGCCGGTCACTGACCATTCCTCCTTGGATTATGGGGCGACTTCATTCTGTTCCCTGTCCTTGTCTTCCAGTTCAGTGGGCTGGGTACCTGGAGAGAACCAGTCTTGCTGTTAAAGACTGGGCATTACTGGTCTTCAACGAGTCTGTGTGAACAGGTTTATTTAAAAGCAAGAGCTTGTTGTTAAAGAATTTACTGTGCCTGGAAGGTATGATAAGGCCATCAGTGGGGAAGATAAGGTATCCTTAAATGTGATGTGGCCTGAAGGCTCAGAGAGTCTCTTGCGTCCACTGAAGGGAAAGAGAAACTCACTAATCTTAACAATGATATGGAAGGGTGAGGCAGGAGAAACTGACATCGGCATTAGGAATTTGAGCTGAAAGAGAGTGAGATGAGAGAGAGTGAGCTCCTTTCCCAGAACTCAACTTTCTCTACCCTTGCCTTTTGCCAACAGGGGGGAAAATAATGTAAAATGGTTCTAGAAAAAGCTATTAAACTTTTTTTTCCTTTACAGTGCTGAAACACCTTTCTGGTGTTTGGAAGGGGGATTAGAGAGAGTTGACGGGGAACAAATTGAATGAAAGTGAACATGTTTGAGTACAATTTCCAGGAATTAAATGTGCTAACTAGCAGAACCATTGCCGTCAAAGTTATCTGTCATAAGCGGGAGTTAAATGAACAAGCTTGTGAGTAGGAATGGCTTTAGCTTTCAACTGTATTTGTACATCCTTGGGAATTAGAAAATTTGAGTCAGGACAATTAAGCTGCCACAATATCAGTATATATCTAGAGAATAATACTGAATTAAATGGTGGTGAAGTCATCAAAGTGAGTCGAAGTGTTTTATGCACTAGTGTAGTATTTTAACCAGTAGCTAGGCTAATCCCTTAATGTAAGGGCTGTGTATCACCACCTGGAATATGTATAGTCCTTGCTACTAAATTCCATTTAGTGTAATTCAATACGTCATCTTTTAACAATTGCAAGCTCTGAAGAGAAGCTGTTGTTTTACATGGTGTTATTCAGCATCCTTTTATAGCTGGAACTTTTACAGCTACTACAGACAATAAAACTGTCAAGGCCTTTTGAACACATACCGCTTGTGTAGCTTACATGGCTGTTCCTGTGTGTGCTGGGATTTCTGCAAGGACTTGGTATCTCTTCTTGTCCTGGTGGCCTCACTGATTGTTTTCTAAGAAGTTGGTCTGTGGCACCTGTACTCCTTAATTGTCTCTGCTTCTAGGCTTAAGTACAGCATGGACTAAAACATGACTACAGGTGCTTTTGGACATTTTTCAGAATATTTTCTGTGCAGCAGTACTGTTTGTGTCGAGTACTGAATCAAACTTGCTTCTTTTTTGTTTTGTTGTTGCTACAGCTGCTTCATGCAGGAGAAACGGGTTAGCAGTAGGTCTGTGATTTGAGAGGGCTTTCAGCATTTGGTGGGATGGCAGTGTGGTGGGTTGATCCTAGCTGGACACCAGGTTTCCCTCCAAAGCCCTGGCACTCCCCTCCTTGAGTGGTGAGAGAAAATGTGACGAAAGGGTCACGAGTTAAGGACAGGGAGAGATCACTCAGTGATTACTGTCGTGGGTAAAACAGACTGAACTTGAGGAAACTGGTTGACTTTATTACCAATCAAATCAGGTAGGATAATGAGAAGTAAAACCTACATCTTTGCTTAACCCTTGTATCCTTCGTTGGTCTACCTGCATTCACAATTCTCTACCTCCTTCTCCCAGCTGTTCAGGAGGACCAGAATAGGGGTTACAGTAAATTTGTCATACCTTGTTTCTGTTGCTCCTTCTTCATCACGTATTCTCACTCTGGCTCTGGTCACAGCTTGCTTCAGCTCAATGACTTTTTTTTTTCTCATTCTTACATTATCCCAGACGTGCTACTGCCATCACTGACTGTCTCAGCCTTGGCCTGTGTGTGTCCATCTTGGGAGCTGGCTGACACTGGATCTGTACGATGTGAGGGAAGGTTCTAGCAGGTTCTCAGAGAAGCTGCCTTTGTAGCCCCCTAGTCTCAAAACCTTGCCATGCCAACCCAGTATAAACAAAATAAAATACAAAAATTATTTATGGGCTTTCATTTTAACAGTGACAGCTGTATTAGCAATAGTCTTTACTGTTCCATGTTTACTATGTTCTCCAGAACTGCAAACTTTTGTTTCTCAAAGGTGGTATTTCCGCAAATAAATATATTTATTTTTCACTTGAATAAAGATTAGTTGAAGTATTTTATAATGCCAGCCTTGATATCCTTTGTTAATATTAATTGGAGTCAATCAAATGTCTGTCTAAACATAATGTGGATCATGTTGCTTTGTTTTCTTCACAGGTTTTTATAACTGTTAAAAGATTCAGTCTTCTGTTTCATGCCAGTAGCAGGAATTCAAGTTTCGTACTGTTCTTACTAACTTAGAATTACTGAGCATCATCAGACTGTCACCTTTTCTAATGTTTAGAATTACATTTTTGCAGGAGAAGTGTCAGATGCCGAATTACCACTTACTGTTCAGTGCTTTCTTTCTGCTTGACTGAGGGTTATGGTAGTTTTTGAGTGCTGGTTGCAGCCACCTCCCGGTTCTGCGCATGGGTTCACCAGTACAGACAAGAACTGCAGGGAGAAAGTAGGCACTGATTGTTTTGTTTGCTCTTCTGTCTGCTGTGTTTAACTTGTTGCCTAATGAGAAGCAGACACTGCCTCTGGTAGTGGCCAAGCAAAGGCCTCCAGGGAAATGGGGTTCATGCACAATCCTTCAGCAGTGAGGAGTCTTGAGTAAGAGATTGCAAGTTTCTCATAGCTAGAAAAAGAGGGGAATGATGAATCTTGCAAGCATGTACAGAGCATCATGAATTTGACCTCCTCCCCTCTCATTAGCACTCTGCTTCATCAAGGGGTCTTGTAGGGATATACATATTTAAAACTGCTGGGGTAAGCCATCCCCTAGAAGAAGAACCAGTTATGGTTGTTATTCTTGACAGTTCGTTGTCTGGTGTGTTCCAAAGACCACCCAATGACCAAAGTTCTGTAAGTCACCATTATATTTCAATGCTGCATTACTCCTTTTTTTGTGTGTGTGTGTTTTCCCCTTTGCCATCCCTTTTTCTTGGCTAAACAATCCTAGTAGTTTCCTTGAATGTTTTTGTGTTTGCTAGACTTCGGTGCTTTCCTATGGACACTCTCCAGCATTTTCAGATTTTCTTGAGAAAATTACCTGAGATTGGCAATAGTACTTCTACTTAGTACTTGATGTCCTCAGATCAGTGGGAGGACTTTTTCATGTTTTGCAGTCTGTACTCCTGTGTAGGTATAATGCCACTACTGCCTTTTCTCATTATGGGATCACATGTAGATTTAAGTTCATTTGTGGTGACAGGGTACCTTCATGTGAACTCTTGACAGACCTTTTTATATTTATTAATAAACAACAGTACTTTTAAGAAAGGGATGAATGTAATACATGTTATAGCAATTTATGAGCTTGCTATAAAGTTACAGTTTATTCTTTTTTTGCCAGCTGCTACAGTGCTCAAAACCTTAGGGTATAAAAGGCTAATTTTGTGCTTATGTTCTCTTCCATGACACTGATTTACTCTGCTAATCTACTCTACCATCCCATGCCCCCTTCCCACAATACCTTTATGACTCTTCTTACCAGTTCAGCTAAAAAATAAAAAGAAAGGTTTTCCATCCATTTCAGGATGGGAATAAAAGCACTTTTTAAATGGCTTGTAAATAACATCTAGCTAATTTGTAATTCTTTAGGTGTGCCGTCTCAGAAGCACTTTTGAAACTTAGTCTACAAAATGCGTACTTAAGTAGGATGTATTCTATTGTTGGTTATGCTAATGTGACTTACTAATATTGTCAGTTCTTTTGGGATGTAGGTTTTTTTGTTATTGTCTCTGACTAATCAAGCTGGGGGCAGGTTCTAGATCTGTGTGTTATAATGCATGCTAATACTTTTCTGTCTTTTACAAGATGTATTGGTAATAAAATATGTATGTCTCTAAAATATGATTACATCTGACAAATTTTTTTTTGTTTTGCTTTCTTTACAGATATTTTCCAACTTATCTCTGAATGAGCGTTGCCTTTCAGTGTCATTAGTCTGTAAATATTGGCGTGACCTCTGTTTAGATTTTCAGTTTTGGAAGCAACTGGATCTCAGTAGTCGTCAGCAGGTATGAAAATATCATTGTGGAATAATTGTTTTGATGACTCAGAATTTGTTCTTGGAACTTCTACTTTTGACCAGAGGTAAACAAAAGAAACACGTAAAATGGTGCTATCTGTACTTGCACGGATTTTTCTGCTATTAGCTGAAAATGTCTGCACCCTTAGATTGGTTCTTTTAAATATAGTGCATTTTGTCTGAGATCAGTTGTTAAGCAGTGTGAGCACAAGTGCTATTTGAAATGTGTTGTGGGTTTTCTGTCTCAAGTCTGCATCATGTAGTCTGGAACTATCAGACCTCTTATTAATTCAAAGACTAACATGAGTATTTCTGAGGATGCTGTAGTTGGAAGAATGGTCACATATGTGGTGCTTGCTCTGTTTGTTTTAACAAATTTTCTTTATTTTATTCTTCAGCTAGTATGGCTCCTACTGATCAGAAAAGGGACTGTGTTTGGTTTGGGGTTTTTTTGGGCCTTTAGCCAATCCTAGAATAAAATATTTGTGGATTTAATTTAGTGAGCTCCCTAGGAGCGTAGCCTTAAATTGTACAGGATAACTTCCCTCTTTGGAAAGCTTTAGGGATGCCAGTATTGCCACTGCCCTTAGGTTTCTTGTTGAGTAGTGACTTGCACAGGTTTACAAACAGTATCTTAAGAGTTTTGGAAAATACGGTGTACAGAGAAATAACAATTGGAGGGTTGCATTTGAAGAAGGATTTTTTTTTCTTTGCCATTTGTCATTGTTTAACCTCAGCCAGCAGCCAAGGCCTCGGCAGCCACTTCCTCACTGCCCCGCCAGTAGGGCTGGGGAGAGAACTGGGAGAATAAAAGCTACAAAACTCGTGGGCTTAAAGACAGTTTAATAGGGAGAGTAAAAGTTACACACACATACACAAAAAAAGCAAGACAAAGAATTAGTTCACTGCTTCCTATCAGCTGGCAGGTGCTCAGACATCTCCAGCAGAGCAGGGCCCCAGCACACACAGAACAATGACTTGAGAAGACAAATGCCATCACTGGAGATGTCCCTCTCTTCCTTCTTCTTCTCCTCACTTCATACACTGAGCATGATGCCACAGGATCTGGAATATTCTTTGGTCAGTTGGGGTCACCTGTCCTGGCTGTGTTCCCTCCCATCCTCTTTGCCAGCGTGGCAAAGCATGTGAAGAGCAGAAAAAGCCTAGGCTCTGTGCAATCCCTGTTCAGAAATAAGAAAACCAGCACAAATCCAAAACATAGTCCCATACTAGTCACTGTGAAGAAAATTGCTTCTACCCCAGGTGAAACCAGTACAGTCCTTCTCCATCTTAACACTTGCCTGATGAAAGAGCAAGAAAAAAGATTTGATTTGCTACAAATGAAAACCAGATTGAATGCAGCAAAGACTGTTCCCCAGCTGTATAAGACAAAAATCAAAAGGGATTCGTGTTGTTCTCTTGCCTTCTTTGGTTAAAGCTAAATCTTGTCTATGCCAAGTGATGGATAAGTATTTCTGAATGGTCCTTTGTAGGATTGTCTTCTTTTAAAATTATTGTCATTCTGGCTAACTTCAATGTGTATAGATACAAAATGGATGGGATGCTTTTTAAAATGGTGTTAACGAAGCTTTGCTCTCTGAGCATCCAGGGGCCGCTCTGTCAGCCACCCTGGCACCACTTGCTTGGGACCAAAGCCGCTCCGCAGCGGCAGCTCCAGCGAGGTGATGGATGCCCTGCTTGGCTCCCTGCACCCCCCACACAGTCAGACCACTTCCCTTACTCACTCGACCAGGTTTCCCACAGCAGAGTCTCAGACCTCCGGGTCTTTAAAATAATGTAATCATTGTGCAACAACAGAATGACATCTCAAGCTGGAGTAGGAGGGACACCCAACAAAGTGACCCCTGTGCTTTTATGCCCTCACAGTCTGTGCATGGGTACATCTGAGGGCCCTTGGTTCCTGCTGTATTTCCAAGTGTCCCTCACCACTGTGCCACAGGTCTCTTTGCCCTTTTTTGTGCAAAGGGTTGGCCAGTTCATGGCCTTTTGCCTCTGGCTGTTCCACCCAGAGCTCAACCTGAGCTCCACTGCAGCTGCACCCTGGGCTACATGCATTGAGTGTGTTCCTCAACAGTCCTCCCTTTGGTTTAATTGAGCATAACTGCTAATATATTCAAATGAAAAAAGAAAAGTTTTAAGACATTTGAAACACTGCCCTTCCGTACAGCATTACTACAAGAAATAAACGTGATAGAATGAAGGCTAATGCAATTGCCATAGGGCAGAAATGATTATCAATATCAACTCACATACATTTCAGTAAACAAAGGCAGTAATGTTTGTTGGCTACAAGTTACATAGTTCTGTTATTAGTTAGTATTCTACCTTCTGCTGGTTAAATGATTCCCTCACTTCTTATGCTAATTAGTCCACATAGTCAGTCTTTCTGTTCTTTTGGGTTGGTGGATTTCTTGAGTTGGTGGTCTGTGGTGTTTGCCATCTCCCCTTGCCAGAATCGCCTTTTACCCAGTTGGAGCTGATTCCAGCACAGTTGCTGAGTTTGCTTTGTTAGTTTCTTCCTTATCTAGGGAGTTCTGCCAAATGTCATTGTGGTCTGTAAATTCTGCATACTTTGTGTCTACTATCAGTAGTGTATTACTCTCCCCAAGCTTTATTAACCTCCCGTAGGAGCTGAGGCCACTGAAGCACATCAAGCCCTAAACCTTAATAAGGCAATTCTACTGACATGTAATTTATCTTTTTAATACCTGGACATCACAGATAGTCTATTCATGGCTGAAAAGAGAACTAGGTCTGTGGTTACCCTCCTAACTCTGGAGCTCAGTCTGCTACTTGAGAACTTCTGTCAAGTTAGGCAGCCGTTGGGGATTCTTTTTGTGGTGACATAAATTCCTGCAGCTGCCCATATTTTCTGTATTTGTCTAGCTGTTGCCTCTCCCTCTGTGAGCTTTATCATGAAACCATCTAGCTACAGTCTACATAGTAGTCTGTCAGAACTGGCTTTCCCCCAGTTGCCCATATTCTATCAAAACCATCAACCTCTCCTCCCCCGAAACAAACCAATTACAGTAAAATATTCAGCCATCGGTAGTATTTGTAAAGGTATAGTTTCATTCTTCCTACAGCTCATGGAAATGCATCTTACAAACAGCTATTCTTGTCCTAATGACATTAAAGATCTTTGTGGAAAAAGTTACATGTATTTGTTTTTTCTTTGCAGGTCACTGATGAGCTGTTGGAAAAAATAGCATCAAGAAGCCAGAATATTACTGAAATCAATATTTCTGATTGTCGCAATGTATCTGATACAGGAGTATGCATATTAGCAATTAAATGTCCTGGGCTGCTGAGGTATACTGCTTACAGGTGTAAACAGCTTTCTGACACCTCTATTATTGCAGTTGCCTCTCAGTGTCCTCTTCTTCAAAAAGTGCATGTGGGCAATCAAGACAGACTCACTGATGAAGGCCTGAAGCAGGTAACCATCCATTCCACAAATTCCTTCTGTAAGCTTAGTAGATTTCAGCTTAGCAAGTAGAAGAAGATACCCTTTCTTAGGATTTAATTAAAATCACAAAAAATCTTCTGTTTTAAAAGTTAGTGTATGGAGACATTTTTTTGGTGCAGTAAATGCTGTTCTCTAGAAACTGCACATACTTTCTTTTTCCTTTTTAGTACCCAGGGATTAAATGATCTCTTTTGTAGTTAAATCTGCAGTTTGACATCCTATATTTCACTTCTGTTGGTTTCAATTTTCCTGAGCTTGGTTGTTATTTGAAACCTGTGTTTGAGTAACTCGTTTTTGCTTCATGAATGCTGAAGGTGACTAAGATCTTTATTTGTTAGGTATGCAGGAAGGTTTCATCAACTCTCTGAGTGTGTTAAAGGAGCATTTAGGAGTTAGGGTAAATCAAATAAGCTGTTGAGCATAAAGGCATTGTTCGCTACCTATGCACCCGGTAAATAACTTAGTTGTTATGTGCTGCTCTTAGCTCCATTTTGTTGATTGTAGTTAGCAACTTCATTGTGTCATGTACGTAATTAGAATCTTTCTTGTTTGCGTATGGTGTTTTAAAGCCTGAAAAGAAAGGTAATTTTTAATGGGGGGGTGGAGAAGCAGAAAAAAAATCTTTTCTCCCATGTCTTCATGTCAGTCAAGTTCTGTTGTTGTTTATTTTCCCTTTGATTTCATTAATTGCAGCTCGGTTCAAAATGCAGGGAATTGAAAGACATACATTTTGGGCAATGTTACAAGATCTCAGATGAAGGAATGATCATTATAGCTAAAGGCTGTCTGAAGCTGCAAAGAATATATATGCAAGAAAACAAATTAGTAAGTACATATCGTGATTTTTTTTTTTATTCTGAAGGCATTTTGATTGTCAGAGCTTTCTCTTGCTCTTTATCTTTTAAAAATTTTCTTTAGAATGGCTGCTTTTTGTAAGTGAATTGCATAAAAATTTTTCTAGCTATGAAAACTGCAATTCTGCAGAGATGGCCCAGAAGGGGACAAAAAGTACAAGTTAAGCTAAATGTATTAACTTCTTGTTTCTAACATGACATTTCGGGAGTAGTTGCTTGGGAGATGTGTGGTTTCTATAGGAAAATACTTAATCCATATGGAATGTTTATTTTGTTTCTACAAGTGCAGTAAAAAGTGCAAATTTAGCTAAAAGATGTTTGGAGCTTGGGTTCTTGATTACGAGTGATACACTCTGATAATATTTTCTTGAAATATGTCACTTTCTCATCAAGATAAAGTAATGTGCCTGTGCTAGTAGAAGGAGGTTGTTGAGGAGTAATAAAACAATCTTGTGTCCTAATTCTAAGCAGTCTCTGAAATGATGGTTTCTAATGTAGAAAGAGAGTAGCTTTTAAATGGTATAGCAGAGCACTGACTTAGGGGTTTTTTAAAATTTTATTTTATTTCTAAAATTTGTTTCTTGCAAGAAAGTGGTAAAACTTGCTTGCAGTTGAATTTTTAACTCTCAGCTAACATCATGGTTATAACCTTTGTTTCAAAAGTGCTGAACTGGAATAAATACATTGTGCTTGTAAGAAAACAGCATACCTCATATTTAAGAATCATTTGATATTTGGCTTCAAATAGACAAAAGAGATACTAATGCTTGAGACTGGTTTATATTAAAAAAACCCCAACATTCTCAAATCAGCAAAGAAAGAAAAAGGCAGCCAGTTATTAGTTTTGATCAGAACCGTAGAAAGTTGAAAAATAGGAAATAGAGACCTAAACTGAGATTACTGTATAGTTTAGATGCAGGAAAAGGGCGCATCCCTCCTCCTGTATTGAAACAAACTTGAATACTGTCAAAGCTAGTCCTTCTAATACTTACCTTAATACATGAAAAACTTTAAATATGAAAAAGAAAGATAAATAAATGCTCATAGAAGTCTGGAAGGAAAAACATCTTCCTTCCTTCTCTGGAAAGAGAAAGGTAGGTAAATTCAAATTATTTATCTTTGAATGGAAGAGGAAAACCTTCAAGATTTGCATAATTGTATGTGAAAGATGGCATAATTGTAATTAAGAAGGCTGTATGTTTAAATATATGCATAAGTGCTTGATCATGGGAAAATATGTAGGCAAGGTATTAACTTAGCTTTTCTTGTAGGTGCATCTTAGAGTTCTCGTCACTGAAGTTTTTATTCTCTTTATAGTGTGAAATGTAACCTAAGAAGTTGTTATTGCAGTTATTAGCACTTAAAGACTTTGTGGTTTTAATGCCTGAAATGTCATCGAAATTCCTGGTTGAAATGGAACATAGGAAGTATCTCACTTTTTAAGGCAATCGTGAAATGTACTCTTAACTTGCACTCTGCTTGGTTGCCGTCATTGTTGAAAACGTTGCTCTGACTTTTAATTGGAAATAAGACAAAAATATTTGCTGTCAAATAAATAGGAAATTATGCTAAATTTTGTCCCTTCTGGTAATTTGTTAAGTGTCTTATCAAAACTGAATTTTTGCCCAATTTTTCATGAATGTGCTTTCTTTCTTTAGTATCTGATTGTCCTTAAATTCCTGCCTATCCTAAATTTTTCAGGGGAAAGAAAAAGTCTTGTGGCAAACTTGGTATAGCTCTGTAAAATTAAAATTCAGCTCCATAAATCTTCATATGTACGCATGAAATAAGTTGTGACGCTGTTATGAGCTCCAGGGTGTTGAATCCTTAGGATAAAATAACACTTGAACAACTTCACTAGATAACAAAGCTGAAGAAGCTGCTGTGCTTTCCCCTTGCTAGGGGCAAGAGACTTTCAAGTCTCGCTGGCAGTGTAGTTTTGTGTGATGAACCAAGACAGCTTTTAAGACGTTCTCATGCAGTGGTAAAATAGAAACTTTCACATTCCAAAATAAATAAAAAATACGAATTGTTTAGTTGTGGAACTGTCTTAAAAGGGAGTAATGGTTGGCAAACGGTTTGTCAAATTTTGTGGATTACTTTTCTCCCTTCTAAGAAATCTCCTTAGTATTTGGTGTGGCACTATTACTTCCTGCTCTTCTGGTGAAGAAGGTGGTTTGGGGAAATCTGTGTGTGTGTGTGTGTGTGTGTGTGTGTGTGTGTGTGTGTGTGTTCAAAATGTATAAGTATTCATTCTCTGAAATCAAAATATTCTGTGGCACGGAAAGCATACTTGGCATGTGAGGTCTTGGTCTGTGTATTTGAAGTTCATACATTGTTGGTGTGCTATAGAAAGACGGCTACTATCCTCCCCTTTTAAGCAACTGTTGTATAATCCATGTAAATAGTCTTGTGTTTTGTATTTTGTTGTTTATTCCTTTCTCAGAGGTGCTCAAAATCATGTATGTGACTCTTACAGGCAATTTCTGTTAATTTCAAAATGTGTAGAGCGTTACAGATAGTACATGATGGTTGAGTTTTCATGTAGGCTTGTCTCACACTAATGGATTTTACACTTCAAAAATACATCTAGGCAGAGGCAACCATTAGCTAAATAATGCCTTTGTGAGTGTTACTTTGCAGTGAAATGTGCGTGGATCAGGCAACACAGTTCAGTTGCTTCATCTGTTGCTAAGTAACTCCGTTATCAGACTGCTGAGCAGAAACAGAGAAAGGAGAATTTATGTTCTGATTGTTGAATATGCTAGACATTTTACAGAAAAATAGACCCTTTCCTGTCTTTGAAGTGCTGATTATGTCATGGTAATAAGCGAAAGCTGCAATTAATAAATGGGACAAAGGACGTAGGAGGAAAAAGTTAACGTTGCATGGCTAACTTAACAACAGAAGGTTGTTGTTTGCATAACTGTTTAGGATTTGTATCTCTTCAAAACATGTGTATTTTTCCTCTGTCCTTTGAATGAAAGAATAATTACATGCTGAGCCTCTTTTCTGAAGCATACTGGCCAAATCGGGAACCTAGTAAAAAAAAAAAAATTATGACTTTGCAAGACTTATGAAGTGTGCCACTGTGTTGTCTCTTCTGATCTGCCCTCAGGCAGTCTGATACAATTGAATTATCTCACCACTGAATTTCAGTGTAAATGGAAGAACAGATTATAGCTGTGTCCTGACAAAACTAGAAAATTTCTTAATTTCTTGGCTGAGTTTAGTTTGACTTCTTATTTTATGGTTGAGACTGGTATGATATGCTGTAACTTCTGTGTTTGCATCATATGAATGTTTAATGTAAATGAAACTGGTGGAAGATGAATGGGTTAATTTCATTGTTATCTTTGTACCAATGGCTTTCTTTATCTTTTCACCTCACATAGAGAGTACCTAGCTTAGCTGCAAAGTCAGGGAAGTGCTCCACGCTAACATGTAGTACTCTTGCTGAGACACAGAGTGGGGGATGCTTAACCTGAATTGCTTTTACTGCAACCTTGCATAGAAGGGTGGAGTCCTAAAAGGTTTTAAAGGTTTTGTGAGATGCAGAACTCAGTGACTACAGTGCACCCAAAGGAAAGGGTTATCTCCAGAAGCTTTTGCACAAGCTGTCTGTTTTCCTTATTATGAATAGAGTAGATCTAGATTTGCGAGCTCACTATAGAGCTGAAGTAAACCCTTCTCCGCTTAACTAATTTGATTTAACACACTATTTTCTTTTTAATTGCTTTTCCTTAACTGGGTAACTTAGTGGCTTAAATTATAGTACAATGGTTGCTGAAACTTAACAGGTGGTAGTTACAAATTTGTTCCTCCCTGTTCCACCCAGTGTCTGTGGTTTTTTGTGGTGAACTAGATATGGATAATGAGAGAGAGCTTCTAAAGATAAAGTGAGGTGGAGTTTTAGATACTGTAAGAGAATGAATACGTTCCTACCTCTATACTTTGTTCCCTTGCTCTCTTTTCTCTTTTACAAGCTCATTTAGGAATAGATGGGCTACTATAGTAGCTGCTATGGCAGCCCTTCTTCCTCTCCAATAAAATGATGTCATGAAGTGGATCCTTAAAGACAAATTATTTGTTTGATGGTTCCCAGATATGTTCATTAAGATGGTTAGAATATAACTTGACCGCGTTTCTATTTCTTTGTTAGACTCTTGACTCTTCAGTTTCAAGATAACCGAATTTTGGCCCAGTTGGCAATATGCTTGATATGTGATAACACTTTCTAAGTAAATCTTTTACAGGTGGCTATTTAACAATTTTTTAAGATGAGTATTCTGTAAGTGTTCTGCTTACCTTTGCAGTTTGCAGCAGGTAAGAGTTGAAATTCAAGTTAACTGTGATGCTATGTTTGATAGAAACTACAATGCTTAAGATATGTGAATAATATACTTTAATTTCAGTAAAAAGGAATTAAGATAGACTAAACAAAACATTACAGTTTTGTCACACAGTTAAACAGTTAACATGCTTTTAAAGCATTGACTGGAATCAACTTAGTATAAAATGCATAGGAAAAAATAAACTAAATTTTCATATTTTCTGAATAATCAGCATTGAATGATCTGATAAATTTATTTTTGTCTTTTAATGATTTTCACCTCCCCATTTCTGTTTTTACTTTGGGAAGCATTTCCCTTCCTGCTTCGTGCTTTTCGTTTCATCTACAAAACACTTACTTCAGCATTGTACCCTGTGTCACAAACATTGAGAGGAGAAAGTATTTTGCTTTGAGCTTAGCCCAGGCAAATTGTTTCAAGAGGAAAGTCAGTATTATAAGGCATATAAACGCCATAGTGTCAAATGTTTAGAATGTATAGAAATAACTTACTTTGTTTCAATGGTAACAAGTAAATGAAAGAGATTTTTTTTTGGAAAAACTTTCAGAAAGAATGTAGTTTCCCTGTCCCTTTTCCATTTCCCACAATATAATCCATATGCTCTTTCACTTTTTACATATAGTTGCTTAAAACTGTTCTATTTGGAGAAATTTCAGAAAAATAATTGTTTTCCCATGTTTCTTCAGGCATACTTACTCAAAACACTTTTGAACTACTTTATGTCATTATTTGAGGTTTTGAAAAGATGTGTAGCTGTTCCAGACTTCCCCCTTCAGTTACTATTTTTACAATTAAACCCACCTGTTCAGCAGGGCGCTGTTGCTCGTTTTCTTTGCAGACACAGCCACCTCCTCCAGCTTCTGGCGTGACCTAGGTTTCTTGCAGCGGAGTCTCAGACATTGGATTTATAAAAATGACTGGTTTAATAGAGATACAGCATCAGGTCAGCTAAGGTTAGGTGCCTTCAAAGAGGGACCCAGAACAAAGAAAACCCCAGGCAATTACACCCTTATGGCTTATGCCCCTGCCTCTCACACACTCTTCTCATGCCTTGATCTAATGGTGATTTTTGGTTTGTGGTCTTCTAGCACTTTACTGGGTTCTTTCTCCGTGTCTACCACACAGGCAGGCCCTTGATTTCTTGTCTTGTTAAGTTACAGCTTCTGCTGACAACTCTAGCCTTCTTATTTTCTGGGTTTTTTTTCTGGTGCACCTGCTCACTGGCAGAGCATGGAAAGCTACAAAAGCACTAGTCTTAAGATAATAAACATTGCCTAGCAACAACTGAAACATCGCTATGTTATCAATATTCTTTTCATACTAAAGCTAAAACACAGCACTGTACCAGTTCCTAGGAGGATGACTAAGCAAATTGATTATTCCGGCTGAAAGCATATATAGGTCTAAGTTCACAGCTTCTGGCCTAAGGCTTCAGCAAATCCAGCTACTGATGCTAAGCAAGCAACACACTAAATCACACAGCTCATTCTACTTATGACCTGTTTTATGCTGAATAACTAGCATCTCTCAATAGCTAGTTGCTTGCTAAAAATATATGTACATATTTGGGAAGATCGTGGAGTCATGGCGTGGTTTAGTTGGAGGGGAACTTCAAGAGGTCTGGTGCCGACCGCACTAGCACTTGACCAGTAGGCCTGGTGGCTCAAAGCCCCACACAGCCTGCCGCCTTCCAGGGATGGGGCAGTCTGCAGCAATTCTGGATAACCTGTTCCAATGCCTCACCACCCTCACAGTAGAGGACTCTGTACATACTAAGGTTGATTTTGCTGCTGTGTACACTGTATATCATAGCTTCGGATAATGATGTTTCATCATCTGTCAAGTACTAAATTAGAGATTTCTAAAGCAAAAACTTTATGCAGATGGCATACTGGTAGTATGCACTAGTAGTGATAAAGTCTCTCTTGTATTTTAGTTTCTCAAACACTTTACATATGCACCAAAATGACCTAATGTACTGTAAAAGTAAGGTTCAGCACTTTAAAAATGCGCTGAACAGCTATACTGATGCTAAGATGATGTATCGGAAGTCATGCTTTCGTAAGAACTCTATGAGACATCTGTCTGGTAGTAAAAATGTTATGGAAAAGTTTGTCTTTTGACAAGCTCTTCTGAAACATTTACTTGATTAATTTTTTTAACAACATAAGATGATTCAGTCAATTTTTTACATACCTAACTTACAGAATCTTATTTCTCAGAGTTCAGGGGTTTTTGGTCTTTTTTTTTTTGTCTTTGCTCGTTTAGATCTGTTGCATTTTAACCTGCATTCTGTAATACTGTTCCTGCAGGGAAACATTTATGCCGAGTTTGATGGTAATAGAAGGGAAAAAAGCAAAGCCTGTGTACCTGTGCATAAATCAGCTACATGTATCTGCTGTAAAGGCATTAGAACCACAATGCAGGAGTCAGACTTGTATTTTCTGTGTCACTTCCTGTAAGCAGTGTCAGTAAATACAGTGCGGTGCTGTCACCCTTAGGTGGCGGCATTGACTTTGTAGTGGTGACAGGAGCTCCTGGCCCGTGCTGTGGGGAATTGCCAATGCACAGCAGACAATTCCTGAATATTGTGCTGGTTCCACAGACCCTGTGTTCCCTTCAGCTGCCAGGATTGCTGTCAGAGTAATTCTTAAATGTCTCAATAAGGTCAGCTGTATGGTTTCACCACTTTCTGCTTCTTTTCTATTTTTTCATTTTAGACAGGTACCGCCTTTTGATGTTGTGAGTTTACTTGACATGTACAGTGTGTGTGTACGCATTTAAAAGCAACCAGCAGCTGGAGTTGTAATCTGTATTGTTGCATTAATTATACTTTTGGACTCTTGTTAGGTTACACGTGATTGATTAATGGCTGTACCTACTCTACTGTTTAAAAAACTTTCAGTTTTGATATTGATATAAAATTAGGTATTACACCACTTAAAGCATTTCTTTGGGCTGTGATTTGTTACCCATTTTAATGAACGTTCTATGTATAAAAATGTGTAGTACATATCCTGTAAATTAATGTAATGACAAAGAAGTGAGTGATAGAATGAAATAGTAGAAAAGTGGCTCATGCAGAACTTTTATCTACTTTTTGGTCAGCATTATAAGATGATTACTCATTTGATACTTGCAGATGATGTATTTTGCATATAATTTTAGTAAAGGTTAAATACATTTATTTTTACATTCAAGTGACATCTTTTTATGCCTGTGCATTAGTGGCTAGCATGTTAGTTAACTTGTACATCAAACTTAGGAAGAACTGTAACAACTAATGCTCTTAGTGTTGAAGATTCTGGTACTGAAAGTCCAAATGGATGGAGGTAATGCAAAAATCCTAAATGCAATATATAAGCAAATTTCAGCAAATTGTGAGTTTTAAATTTTGAATTAGAAAGTAGGCACTTCAGTTTTTTTGTTTCTTTTATGGGATGTTTTTTGGCTGCTCTTGTTGTTAAGTTATTTGAGCTTTTAATTAAAAACTTGATGACCAGGAATTGGTGGCTGGGTATGGAGCCTTTTCAGTTGTTTGAAATACCCACATTTATTTGTCCTTTGGGATCACTGGTCTAAATATTATTACAGTACACATCACAAACCAAATTCCATTATACTAGAATGAAAAATCTTTCAATTAAAATACATGCTGCTGGATATTAAAGTTACCTAAATGGAGCTGAAATTTCTGTAGTTTGTTTGTTTTCTTGTGAGGATTTTTGTTTGTTTATTTGTTTTAATCTGGTGATATCTTGTGTCAAAGAGAGCACCGGCAAACTCCAGATGAATCACTTGTAGGTTCTTCATCTCTTAAGTTGGTGTCTTAACTAATGTTGTACTTTGTAAGAGTCTTCACTAAGGATAGCAATAAATCAAAACTGATAATATTTCTCCCAGTGAGCTGTGCTGAAAGAGATCATAAGTGTGATGCTGTGAAGCAAATCCCTTAAAAGTGTCAGTGTCATTATTTTAAAATAATGGTAATTTGCATCAATCAAAGATAATACAAATACATTTTTATTTGTATATGACAGAGACAAGATTATGTAAAAGTAATGAGTGACAGGCAGGCATCTTCGTTGATACAATTTCTTTCCAGCAAATTCCAGTTGAACTTTTTTTATCATTATGAAGCTAGAAAAATGAACTTGTCAAATTTCTGAAGCGATGGGAAAACACTTTTGTTTCCCAAAGAACTTCACCGTAACTTAGGCTACAGTTTTCAGTCTGAGAGATCAAATCATTAGAGTACAAGTTCTACAAATGTCCACATTCCCTCTTCTCATCTTTCTATAGCGACCGGTATCTGGGAGCGCATAAATAAATATCTGTTCTCTGTGCGTATCTGGAGGTGCTCTTCCAGGTAGTTGTGTTCTCCAAAATGCTGTGTTGTTGGTAGGCAGTGTTACAGGGCAAATTGAATGGGCATGGCAACCGAACTGCTGAAACTATCCTAAATACTGTCTTTTTTGAGTCAGGGTTAAATTCTTAGGAGTTTTAAACTGCAGCATCAGTGCCCTCAGTGGGTAAATTTTTGCATTTATACTTGGATTTGCACTTAAATTGCAAATTTATCGTCCGTACACACTTTATGCACTTTCATCCTAGAAATTACAGTGTTATTTATTTTAGAATTTGCTATGGCCTTTCAACTGTCATTATTTTCTTTTATCTAAAATGATAATGTTTAAAAAACTGTATTTGTCTGAACTTTAGACATAGGTACTGTTGTAGTTGTTGTAGCTAATTTTGAACATCCTGTTCTGCTTTTCGGAGCTATGTAGCTTTTCAGAGTCCTTAGCTTAGTGTTTCTCCATTTCCTTGTTTTGTATGGTCTTTTTTTAAATTTATATTTTTCCATAATAACTATTAGAAAGTTGTGTTGTATCTGAGGCTTTCTCTAAAAATTGTCTTGCTGGGGTGATCTTCAGACACCAACTTGTAGTTGTTTTTGTTTGGTCTTCTTGTTCCATTGCATCTAAATGTGGTTTGTTTGAGGTTTTTGGGGTTTTTTTTGATGTGTGTCTGTCTGGGAATTGTACATTATTCTCACGTTATGCAATTAAATTACAGTTTTCTAAAACTGCAAAATTATTTTTAAACATCTCCAGTTCTTATGAGATCTACAGATATATATCTCTCTGTGTTTTCTCACTGTTACCCTACTGATTCATCCCACTGTGGCTAGCGAGCAATTGCCTGTGTGGGGCTGAGCTGCTGCCTGGGGTTAAACCACGGCAGCAGAGAAGGTTGTGCTGGTGTTGCCTCTCCTACCACCTTGGTAAAATTACAAGTATGGTTTAAGAATATTTTCTGTCTGAAACATGAAAATGGAAATCCTAAAAAAAAAAGAACCTAGATTAAAAATCATAGTGAAAAAGAGCAAATGTGATTGGGAAGTACTTATTGTTTTAAACATAGAGAAAAACAAACAAAAAACCTCCAAGGGTAAGGTTTTCCTAAAGTATGTTTATTTTCCTCCCTCTCAAGAGAAAAAAATACTGGATTTGGTAAATGGGTCAATGGGCCAACTTCATTGTGGGGTGAGTGTGCATTGCTAGCAGAAGTTTTCCAGAAGACTTCCTCCAACTGCCTCCAAGGGTTGCATTTTTGCAGTGGTGATCACACAGTCACGTAGCGCTGCTGTTAGAGGCGTAGCTGTGCCTCTGCCACTGTCTCCCTTATTCTTACAACCCAAATCTGCCCCGTGCCCAGAGGATTTGTTTGTAGGCCTAGTGTGCCTGGAGGTGTTACCATGCTCGCGCTCTCCGTGGCCTGGCGCTGGAGGTACCACTGTTCAGTTCACTGCCATTTTCTCAGTTCAGGCTTTTCAGTTCAGGCTTTTTTTAAAAGGTGTGTTTGTAGAAGCAGTTTTATAGTTTTCTTTAAACTCATCTTGAAGTTTTTTAATACTTTTTTTGATTTGCTGTTTAAAATATGTGAAAATGAATGTTGGTCGCACTGCAGTTATTGGATTGTTTTGGTGGGGTGAGGGGAGAGTGTTTGCTGTTAATCTTGTGCAGCCTCTTGAAAATACAGTGGGTTACTCAGCTGTGTAGAGAATACCTATATTGTATAACATGAGTGAGAGATTTGTAATTATATTCTTTAAATTGGATGATTTCAGCTACTACATAAGGCTGTTTAAATATATTTGTTATTTCAGAAAGCTGAGAATTTCTAGAATGAAATAATAGTTGAGAGTTTCTGGGGTTTTAGGCATTTCTGATAATACCTTAATGGTGCACACTTCAGAAATTTATATTTTGTATGTTTCAGAACAGGTCTATGTTGTACTGTTTTCCTTCATTTGTAGTGAGTCTGTTGCATCTCAGAATACCTTAGAAAATTTATTCTTCCTGTAGAGCTCATTCTTGAGCTAATGTCCTGGGTTTTTTTGAAATGCTCTTAGCACTGTACAGTCTGGAAAACACTATACTGTTCCTGTTGCTCATAGACTACGATTTGTCCAGATTTCGAAGTATTTGCAACAAAGTTTTAGTAAGTTTTAGAATGCTTTTAATAAGATAGAAATAGTGTGGGTGTTTGCTGTATGTACATCTTGTAGATGTTCTGTGCTTTTTTGCCTTTTTTTTTTTTAGTCTCACTTGCAAAAGGTGTTGCAAATAAACTATTATGGAAGAGTTGCTACAGCTGACCTTTTGTTTTTTCGATTGTGATACTAGTCCTCCGTGAAATGATGTGAAACTGCGGTGCCTGTAGAGATAAGTGGTTGATGTTATTTTTTTTTCTGAGAGAAAAGGTATGGACAGTGAATTTTAAACTTGAATGGCACTACTTTCTTACTAGCTCTATTATACAAATGGAGAATTGGGAGGACCATCATCCTTTGGAAGAAGTAATTTTTTAAAATTTTTTTAATTTTTTTACTTTTTTTTTTTTTTGGAAGGCAACAAAATTCTTGTGATTATATCTGGTAGGTCTGTCAAGTCCTGTGAAGGCCACTACCTGCCTCCTCTATATGCTTCATTCTGTGGTGGGTGAAGTTATCCGGAAATTCAAAACTTCTTTGAAGGTAATTCCAGCCATTTCAGATACCATGGCACTGGCCTAGTTGTTGTTTTTAGGCAGGTGACAGTTGGGCTGCATCACAACATATACTCAGGTGGATCATTGTTTTTCTCTCCTATAAAGCACTCTGTTCTGGGACTGAAAAGTACTATAGAAACAAAGGTTATCCTGGATTTTCGTGGTGAGATACTGCTAGTTTAGTTCCTTGGCTTTTGCTTTTACATGGCAGTAGTGATTCTTGGACTGTAGAAAGTGGTCTAATATATCTGTGAACAAAGACCCTCCCAAAATAAAACTTGGGTGAGGTAATGCAAAAAGCTGCCATGCTAAGTTCTTTATTTTTGTTGCTAACTTTGGCTTTGCTAGTAATTTCCTCCGATCTTATGAAGATGATGATAGTGCAGTTTGTACATTAAAGTAGGCACAAGCAGAATATTGAAACAAATATTTTAAGCTCCTACTCTCAAACGACAATTATTTGTAAGGAAAATTTCAAGTATATTTTAATTAAGAAGTAAATCCAGATGCCAATTTTGACTATTTCTGTCAATTTTAGGCTATTTACTTAGTAATGAATGGAAATGTGGTGTCATGTGACATTAACTTAATGATTTGTAATGTGTAGGTGTTTTTGTGTCTGTAGAACAATGCCTACTTGCCATTTAGCAGTAGATTTTAAGTTTGAAGATGGACAAGGTGGTAGAAAGTGATTAAAGATGCTAAATGTACATTAAAAAAAGTTGAAAGCTTGGTGGTTTTTAGTGGTATAAGCACTTTTGATCTGAAGATCGAAAGCATCTCTCTGCAGTTGGTTTGCATTTAGATGCTACTAGCTGTGCAGAAATTTTGTAGTGCAATACGTATATAAATGTTCCACCATTTTTAGCATGCTATTTGAAGAAAAAGAATTTAAATATATCATTCTATAATATTATTTGGGTTATATTTTCAAATAATATTTGCAAGTAAAAATGTAATATTTTTGTTCAGCAGTTAAAAAAAAATTAATACATTCTTCTTGAATTAAACATGCTTTACATCTTTTTCTGTTTCTGGACTTTTTAGGAAATGCTGCTTTGGAAGAAGATAAACTTCAATGCATAATAAAAGACAACAGGCAGATGAAATATTTAGATACCTTGGCTTAAGAATGTGTCCCTCAATAAATTGTTCTTTTAATCTGGTAATTCTGTTAAAGATGTCATTCTTTATGTATCAAATCTGCCATGCATGAATTGGTGTTCTAGGACTGTGTTTACTAGGACAGGCAACTTCTGCAATAGTTAGTCTCCATCACGGGAGACTGCACCCCTCTTTCATCTATTTAATTTTCCAGGCATATTTGTTTCTGACAGATTTGGCTGTCTTAAAAATAGTATTCAGTTAGTTTTATTTTTTCAGGTGACACTGAAAATTATTTTCTTTGCTTAACATAGTAGGTGGAATTATTACTGTTTTTACTGGTTAACCTGTTTGTAATTGTATTCAGAAGACATATGATTATGGTTTTCTTGATTTTTTTCTGTCTTCTTTTCTTGTCTTGCAGAAAAGATGGGCTCCTGAATGTAAGGAGTAATTGCAAATGTTGTACACCACAAAATAAACATTTTTGTAAAAGCAGCTGTTGATTCTGAAAACAAATATTATTGAAGAACTACCAGTTAATTTCGTATTGCTGTCACTGCAGTTTGTAGTACCTGCATAAATGTAGCATTACAATTTCCATTTTAAGACCTCACGTTTTCAGTTGCATATAGCTTTCCTTGCTTTTTAATTTAGATAGAAATTCTCCTGCTAGCTAGGGAGTGTGTGTGTGCGCCAATCTTTTGTTTAGAGAAGTTCTTATTTTTCACAAAAAAGTCAGAAATCTCTATTAATATCTGCTTATGAATCCTTAAAATTCAGGTTTTTTTCTGCACCAGTTAACAGGGGAAACCACAGCAGTATGACAGATGTGCTTTTGCTGGTTTATTATCCTTCGAAAAATACAGCTTGCCTATATTCAAACCAAGCTTTGAAGAGAAGCATTATTATTTTCTGCATATACATGTTGTTTATGCTAAAGATAATTCATTTTGAGATGGATTACTTAGATGTATATAGAGCAGTGTGGCGTGACTTGGCACAGGATGAACATTTTCTGTTCAGGGTGTGAAGAGGTTTGGTAAGGCTGCCTGGTACTTCTTTCACTGCATGCTATGGTCTGCTCTATGTGGAGGATCAAATAAAAGCGGGCAGTGGTGGTTTTGTGTTGTTTTGTCTTGTGTGGTTTACTTTTGCTCATCTGTGCTTTGTTCATTGGTGGTTTTATGAGAGGAGCATGGGAAAATAAAGAAAGTGGGTAGCTCTTGACTCTCTTTGGTTTTTTTCTGAGAGACTTTCCATCCCTGTAGTAAAAATCAGTGGATGGCACAGATTTTTTTTTTTTTTCGCAGTTTTAACTAACATGCCTAGGTTTTGTCTTGGAAAAATAAAAATAAAGTTTCTTGGTGATGGGTTTTGGGTGGAGTTTTTTGCTTGTTTGGGGGTTTTTATGATTGTTTGGAGAATATGTCTTGGGGATTAAAGAAAGTGAGAATTCTGGAAAAGCCTTGCTGGTGAAATCTGCAAGATGATTAAACAAACTTGCTTTTCCGGAAGGCATATGTTCTCTGATACTGAAAAGAGACTTTATAACAGGTGCTGTAAGATTCATTGCTCCTTTTTCCATGATTCTCCCCTAAAGTTGAAGATAGGCCTAATCAAAGGATAGATCAGTTATAAGTGATGCTGCTCTCCAAGTACATTTGGTCTTACAGCCCATTCTGGCTTTTTTCTGCTGGAAAAGAGTGGGGATTGGCAGTCAGATTTTCCCCAAACTCATGTTTGTTTGCTTGGTTTTTTTCCCGTTTCTGGGACATGTTTAAGTCATTGGTGTTATTAGTATTATTTCTGAGAGTGAATGTAAGCCATTTTTATCATAGAGGATTGCTAATTTGTGCTCCACATGATCTTGTCTTTAAAATAAAAAATTACCAAAGTGATACATGAGTGAAGAATAAAAGGAATAGATTATGAGCATCAAACTAACCTGGGAAAATTAATTCTTGAACATGTTCTCTGGTGTATAGGTTCCTCAAAATGAAAGGAGGAGAGAGAAATCACATCTTAAACATTGAGTCTGCTCAGTGATAGGAATTACGGAAAAGGGTTTTGGATAAATCTTTAGAAGTAAAATCTCATATAGCTGTACAGCACAATGTGAAAAATTATTTCACTGCTGAGCTGGAATGCTTTTGCCATAAGTGGACTTCGGCCGTATAGATTGCAGGTCTAAATTCACATGGATATTTTTGTGGTTTAGTCTATGCTACCATTTTATAAGCATTTACCAATGGATTTCAGTGATAGAAAACTGTCTTTAAAAAAGATAAATGTGTTTAGCAGAGTAAAGACTAAAAAATGACTAGTAGACAGGTGGTCGCTCAGTGATGGTGCACCATTTATAAAGTTGTGAACTTATCACTGAATTTATGTGTATTCCATTGCTTTAATGAAATCCAATCAATTATATTAACACTGTGATTTTTATCAGCTAAAGCAGAAGTCTTTATCAGTCAGTTTTTAAACTATTTCTGTGTGAATTTATGAGCCTAAATCAGTACTTTGGCTGTTTAGAGGTGAATTACACAGTTGGAGAAGTTTTAAATTACTCACTATCCCGTTGCTGCTATTTGTACAACTCTTGAATTGCTGTTGTGATTCAAGGTGTTTTGGTATGCCATATTCATTTTCTTGTTTGTTTTCCTCCTAAACACAAACTTAATATTATGTAAATAATTTAAATATCAGTTTATAAAGTGTTTAGATTTAAAGTTAGTTGTGGTAAATTATATGCATCTGTGTAAGGTGAAGAACTCTCCTGCGTCAATTTATTGTTTTTAAAGGCACAACACAATGTTATTTGTGAGTTGCACAACCCTTTTCCAATGTGTAAGGAGTTCTGATGGATGGAGGCTGACAATTCAACCTCAATATTCTATTCTTGTTATTAAGAATGTGTTTTTTCTGACCACTGTGGGCTGCTTCAGGGGATGGTGTGGCATTAGGGCAGGAAAGGTGCAATTTTCTTCTACTTAATTACTGTATATTTCAGGGGAACTGTTTATTTGTTGCTGTAATCAAAGTTGGTTTGTGGAATGGTTTTAGGGTCTCTTACCTTTTGGAAAACTCTCCCTGCTCTCCAGTCAAGTGAAGAAAAACAGAATTCCAAAGCTTCAGATGAAAGAAAAAATCAGATTCTTCTGTTGATTGAGAATTTTGGTTTAATAGTAGTAGCATTAAATGCTGACCTTCATTAAAAATAAAAAGAAAAATAATTACATAAAAGATGGTATTTTTTTGATTCCTCATAAAACTATTTTTTCGTGTAGCCATGTTTGTTCTTTACCATTTCTCCTCTGAAATCTAAATGATTTTGCAAAGGTTTTATCCTTGTTATTGAGTCTAATCTAGTTGTTATACAAATAGCATGTCATTTAGTAGCTGACTCATTTTTTCTATATTGTGCAAGTGGTATTGAAAATGTTTACTGAAAGTTATTATTTGTCTCACAAAGATTTTAGATTTTTTTTTTCTTTTTATTCTCTCTTACAAACTATTTGAAGGCGGCAAAGGGCTTCTGGCTTTGCAGACCATAATTCCTTTTCAAATTCAGGTAGTAGATTACAATTACGATGCAACCCCATAATTTTCACCTTGTTGTTATTCAGTGTTATTGCAATCCTTTAAAGTTGACTGAAGTGATTTTTTTTTCCCCCTCAAGCTTGCGTTCTGTTGAGCTCTTTTGTCTTTGCCTTATGTACTTTCACAGTTTATTTTCAGTTTTCACTTACTGACACCGAGTTTGTTCAAGGTCAGTTTGTTTAGCTTTATCTGTCTGATACCATTAACACTGGCATCCTCACCCGGTAAAAATAAACAAGGTTTCAAAAAGATTGTTGTTTTGCATCAGAATGGGTGTTAAGACTTCCATCAACAGGGAAGAGAAATTACCAGCAACAATCCCTGAGGTAGAGGGTATCACCTGAGTTGCTAGTAGGATCTTCTCTGCTCTGCACAAAGCAGTTCCTCAGTAGGATGTGACCTGTGGAGTGTAAGCAGGAAGGTTTGTATGTGGGGGATGTTGGGTTGTGGGCTTTTTCCTTTCCCCTTCGTAACCTCTCATACAGAGAAATGTGTCACTGCTCCTTGCAGTTGGTCATCTTTTCCATTAGTTATAATTTTGATGAACTTTCAGTCCATTTCTGGAGAAGTGTCTAGCTTGCTGTCTTTCTAATTATTACTTTAATTGTCTTTCAAGATTGCTGAACTTAAATTTTGTTCTTTTTTCCATTGCCTGAGGTTTGTTTCTTTAATTCCAGAGCAGTTGAAGCATTTGTCATCTAGGCTATTGTTAAAGCTTCACATAGGTTGCCATATGCGAAGACATCTCATCAGTTTGAATCGTGCATTTTATTATATTGTGTTCAGATAAGCCTAGAAATATTTAAGGTACTTTTTGTTTTCTTTTCCTCAGATATTTCCTGTTTTTGTCATCCTTATGATTTTCTTCTGAAATTTACAGCTTTGTATTTCAATTCAAATCAGAGAGAGAGCTGTTCAAGTTTAGTTCTCACAATTCTGTATACTTGTCTTCCCTATATTATTTTGTTTTGAGGATCTAGTTTTTTAGCCATTATATTCATCTAATAACCCACTTTTAGGTTAAATGAAAACCTATTTGGCACAAAGATGATGACACTGACATATAAGACTAAATTGTCAGACAAAATGTGATTGTTGTATTTGAAAAAGCTGAATTTTGTCAAGAAACCATGGTTATATTAAAAACTATGAAAGTCATTGTCTTAATGTAACCAGCTTCTTTAAATACAGTGCAGTGTTCCTTAAAGAGAAATTTCAGTGCCTTGATATGCCTAATTAGTGCCTTGCACAAATTGTGGCAAATCCATCTGTTGTTGTGACGTCCTGTAACTGTTACAGTTTTTGTATGACATTGCAAGGATGGACTTGAGCAAATCTTTTTGATGCTAGTATAGTGACCTGGAGTTTCTTGATGGAAAAGGGCTGAAAATGAGAGACCTCATTTTCTATGTATTCTTTCTCTTAATTTCGGGATTATTCTAGGCTGCATGTGGGCATGTCAGCAAGTTACGATGCTCTATTGCTGTGCATAATTATCTTGCCATGAGAAGTTCAGCGGGCCTCAGGAGAGGCCAGCTAGCTTCTGAAGTTTGAGTGCTACTTTTGAGGACAATAATTGGAAAAAGTAGTTGAATTTTCAACAGAACTTAGTTAAAAATTGATAGTGACTGGAGTTAGTGATTTCTGAATTGTGTAAGTGGTAATTAGACCTACAATACCACATGTAATTACGAAACTAAACCAAAATTTATGTTACTATTGTGTAGTACGTAAAAACGATGTACTTTTTTGTTTTGTATATTCTCCAAGTAAAATGATCTGATTTAAAGTCCTCCTCTACTTTTCTTTACCTGCTGTTAAAACACCCAGTTGCAAGGGAAAAGTGGATATAAAGAATTTGCTCATTTAACTCTCAAACACTTTTTGTCGATAAAGCAAAAATCATACCCTGCTCCTCTCACCTCTGCCATTCCACGGGTATGAACCAGCTGGCCTTTCATGACCTCCTCCAACATCAGTTGGAAAAGTTTAATAATAACAATTTGAGGGAAAAAATGTGCCTCTCAGTTTAACTCGAGGGCATTCCCTGGCTTTTCTTTTACAGGGAAAGAGGATTTAAACAAACTTTCCATAACATTTGTTGGTCGTGTATTTTGTAGTAACCACCATGAAGTTCACTGCATTTAGGGAGACGATGAAGCCGAGATGAAAAGATATAAATTCATGAAGGCTCAGCTTCACAGCTGGCGTATAATCCTTTCTGTTGTCACTGATGCCCTGGCCCCAGTACCCAGCAGAACAAAGGGAGCTGAATTGGAAATGGTGGGAGCTGGGGAGCCTCTCGCTGGCAGCACATCTCATGGCCATAGGCCTTGTCAGGGCGCAGTGTGATACCCTTTATTCCGCGTGACAGATGCGAGGTGGGTTCTACGAGGGGGAAGTCATTACGAGTGTGAGGGCAGTGTCAGATCAAAAGTAACCAGCAATCAAACAAGGTAAAGGGCTGCGGAAAACAGGCTTTCAGTCTGGCCTCAGCACCTGCCGGATCACTGAGGGGAACAGGCCTTGCGTGTCAGGGTGCGCTGATTCCCTTTGATGTGCGCTGAATGAGCCAAGATGGGAGCTGAAGGGCAGAGGGAGGAGTTTTATTTCCCATTTCTTCAGGGCGATTGAAGGTGCTTTGCTGTGTAATGCTGGCATGGACTTCACAGCTCAAAAAAATCTCCGGAAGATCCCTGTAGGAAGTAAAATGTTCAGGGCTTGGGTTTTCTATTTCTAGCCCAGTCTCAGTGATGAATTCTTCAATGGTGTTGCATTTTGATGACTGAGTATAAAATCTGAAATTTATATTAGATCATATAAATATTCTAATATTAATTAATATTATCTAATAATATAATATTAAGATTAAAATATTTGAAATATTGTATTATACTATATTTCTTTAAACAGAGAGATGTAGGAGCATATGCTACATGTAAATACAATGTTTTTTTCTGTGGAGACTTTTACTATAACTCATAATATAAAGTCTAGCTAGCTATAAAGTAACAATAAGTGATTTGCTCCAAACATTTCATATATGATAATAAGCCAAGACTGATGTTCCACTTCTGAAATACTTACCCATATATATGCACACCTGCAAAACCTAAGTAATTTTCTAGCTGTGATGTTTTTTCATGGTGTTCCATGACATAATTCTGTAAATGAATTTATTTTATTACACAAACTTCCTTGTACTTAAGATAATTTCCTCATTTCTGCACCTTTTTTATTCTGTTAAGTATATTTTACAATTTGTTTTGTTATGGATGGCTTTCTTTATACAGCTATGTAGTGATAAAAATTTATTTTATTAGGAGGCATGCTTGTCACATTTCAATTATAAATTCATTTTTCTGCACTCAAGATAAGGAATATGCATACATCTTGTAGAGAGTATATTGAAAAAAATTGTAGTCAAATCAACTATTAGAAATTATTCTACAGTTTAACAACTACAATGTCCTTTTTGCTAGCTATGATCTAAGTTTTCTGTGTATTTTAAAAAGATTCCTAACTCTCCCCTCCCTTCCTCTCTCTCTTTTCTCTCCTCCTTCTCCTCCTTGCCTTTTCTTTTCACCATAGAATGGTTTCTGTGGGAAGGGAGCTTACGAGTCACCTGGTTCAAATTCCCAGCCATGGGCAGGGACACCTTCTGCTATCCCAGGTTGCTCCGAGCCTCATCCAACCTGGCCTTGGACACTTCCAGGGCTGAAGCACCCGCAGCTTCTGTGGGCAGTCTGTGCCAGTGCCTCACTGTCCTCACAATAAAGAGTTTCTTGAATATCTGATCAAAACCTACTGTTTTTTTGAAGCTATTCTGTCTTGTCCTGTCATTCCATGCTCTTGTAAATAGTCTCTCTGTGTCTTTCTTGTGGGCTCCCTTTGGGTGGTCAAAGTCACCCCAAAGCCTTTTGTTTTCCAGGATGAACAATCCTAATTCTCTCAGCCTTCCCTTGTAGCAGAGGTACTCCATCCGTATGATCATCCCTCCTCTGGACTCCCTCCAACACAATCATTTCGTTCCTGTGCTGGGACCTCAGAGTTGGATGCAGCTCTGCAGATGGGGTCTAACAAGAGTAGAATATAGGGTATTTTTGTCTTAATGAGTATGTGTTGTGGTTTTCGTTAATTCTGAAAGTGTGACTGTGTGTATATTGCCAAGTATTTCAGAGAGTAAAAAGGTACATTGTAATCTTCCTCAATAACTTAAATAAAACAAAAAGAAGCCTAATTAAAAAATACTCCAGCAGTTTTATTATCTGTTTGGAAAGTTTTACATAGTTCAGTATTGACTAAGCAAATTTGAAATGTCCTGTGCAGCTCTGTAATATTTGTACCGTTTCTATGGAAAAAACTGAGCCTGATGTTCTGAGCTCATTCTGTACTTTTATGGCAGGCCTTTTCTTCTTGATCTCAGCTTTCATACAACTTCTCAGGCTTAACGCTTCCATTAATTGATCTTAGAGTCTTCCATTTCAAGTGACCATGTGGTTTAAAATCAAAATCATACTCACACAATAATTGCAATAGGTAACTAATATTCAAATATCTTTTAGAGAAAAATCATATTTAGCTTGGTTTGTTCTTTTCATCTCTGAGATGAAGAAAAATAATTACAAATCCACACAAAAAAATTCAGACTACGTTTTTGTATTCGGAGAGAAAGTCATACATGGTTTTCATCCTGCTGCAATTTGGATAAGTGGGAATGAATTTGCTGTGCGTTTGCTACTTCTTTCCTTTGTTTTTATTGTTAAATTAAATGGTACTTTTAATGTTCCTGTGAGCAGTAAAATATAATACAGCTTCAGCTGCAGTGCCATCTGAGTCCTCCTAGTAATCACTTTGACCTAAAAATTTAAAACTCTATTACATTTTGCCTATGGCTTTTGTTCTCTAACAGATTTATCATTTAACATGTAGCTTCAGGTGATTCGTTTATCTGCTGAAAGCTTAATGTTCCAATTGACAAAAAGTAAAACCCTAGCCAAAATAAAAATGTCTTCCTACATTTGTTCTATACCCTGTCTGGATTTGCAACCATATGACTAAAACTAGGGCAAGACCCGTCTGTAGGAGGTAGGCGATTTGTCTTTTATTTATTTATTTTACTTTAAGTTTTTCTTTGCATCAATATAGACTCTACTACTAGCTACTTTGTAAATTTTTTAGCTCTAGCTTACCTGCAAGCAAACAACAACAACAAACAACAATGACAAAGAGACACCAGAAATGGCCCAGATTTTATAAATAAAGCAGCCTTCTGTGTTGGGCTAGCATTGTTTACCCTGCAATTTTTTTCCCACTGCAAAGCTAAATAACTCTTTGCAGTGTTAAAATGAAAGTTCCGAACAAATCTTAATAGGGTCACTGAAATCCTCTGAACATCTCTGGGAAGTTAGCATTAGAGAAATTCGGGTACATGAAAAGCTGAGAAAAATATGACTAAATAATGCATACATACAAATATCCCAAAGGTGGATGCCAGGAAGATGGTGCCAGACTCTTTCCAGTGGTGCCCGGTGACAGGAAGAGGAGCAATGGCCATAAATTAAAACACAGGAATTTCCACCTCAACGTGAGGAAGAACTTCTTTACGCTGAGGGTGGCAGAGCTCTGGTGGCAACAGCTGGAGAGAGAGAGCGTGGAGTCTTCCTTTCCTTAGACATTGCAACCCCACCTGGACACGTTCCATTGTCACCTGCTTCGGGTGGCCCTGCCACGGCAGGGCATTGGACTCGGTGTTTTTCAGAAGTCCCTTCCAAGGCTGACAATTCTGTGATAAAGGGTAGATGAATATTTTTATTACATAAATACGAGCTAATCAAAACATTAGACCTCAGAAAGAATAAGAAAGTCAATCCGATCGGAGTCAAATATTTCTGCTCGTTGAAAATAAACAAATAAACAAAGAGTCTTCCATGACCATCCAAGTCCAAAATCAATGGTTCCTTATATTTACAGTGTTGTAATTGGAGAGGGAAATATCAAATGAAATATGTTTTAGCTGGTACAGCTTGGGGGAAGAGAAAATGGGAGGGGAAGGTAGATTTAAACACTAAATACAGATGCCTCTACATATCTAATGTATTGGAAAAGTCACTTAGAGGACAAGTAACTATTGAAATACATACTAAATCAAAAGAAGAAATAAATGTATTCTGAAGTTTGCAGTTCTGAGTCAGAGCTGTCTAATGGTCGTAATTACTATTAATGCATTCAAGATACTTTTGAAGACACTGGTTGTCTCAATCTGGTATAAGGCTTGTTTATATAATTTACTATACAAAAGCACTGCTGTGGTAGAGGAGCAATAGAAACTTAAAGAAGTAGTTTTTCTACACGAGTTCACTACATAGCACAAAACTTGCCATAATGTCATTTGAATGTTATGCATCGGTATGTATGGAGTCATGCATTAGTAATATAAGCATATATTACTTTACTTACTCAATGAGTTCAGAATTAGTTTGCATACTGACAGATGTTTAATTTTGTAGTCTTTTGAAAAGAGTATGGAGTGCTTTCCCTATAGGTTCATGCTACTGTGTCTTTAACTCTTTTGAGCTATCTGATAAACATATCACAGTTTGAGAGAGTAATTTGAGGTATTAATTTGGGCTGATTCATTCCTTTGCGTGTCTTGAGAGAAGTTCTGCTGTGCCCACCGGGTTTGCTTTTATTCATAGAGCTCCTTCTTATATGTAAAATTATAAATGTTTCCAGTTTCAGTTTTGTCCTTTTAGCAAAAACCAGAGCATGTCCTGTACCAGCTATTGCGTAACTAATGCTGACAGTACAACGCTATGTGTGTTGGATGCTTTAGGTACTCACTTCAATAAGATTTCTGTAACAGTGATACAATTCATTTTATGAACAAGATAGATTTGTGTCACAAGACATTGTTACACTGTTTGGTAAAGCTCAGTTCCAGAATGAATAATAACAGCTTGCTGTGTGTTTTGGAGTATTTGAGGACATAATTCAACAAAGACTCCAACACAAAACCTGTGTAGTATTCTACTGATTTTAGTGTTTTGTGTATGGGGGCTTCCTGGTGGATGTTTTGGTTTTATTTGTTTTGGTACGATTTTTGTTTAGCTTTGTTTGAGCTTGTGTGTGTGTGTGTGCGTGTTTGTTTTGGTTGGTTGGATTTTTTCTCCCCATAAAACCACTGAGCCGGCACAGTGTGCTTTCTTTATTGTTGCTGCAATAGATTTGCACGAAGTCTGGTCCTGTAATGGAGGGCAGAGCTTATTGTTAAATATTCCAGGCTATTGTTAAATATTCCATGAAATTTTAAATATGGCAAAAGTAACGTTGGAGTTTGGCACAACAGAAGCACTGCAGATATAAAGATGAAGATCCTTTTGATCTGCAAACATACCCTTTTGATGTGTCAGCTGTTTATGTACTGACTAATGTCAGCGTACCTCTGCTTCACATGAATTGCGTAGGATGTGTGTAACTGATGAAATGATGTCTGTTGCAGTGAGATGAACGTGTCTGTATATTTCCCTTGATGGCAGCATTGGTAATATGTGTAGCCTGTGCACATTTTCAATGATTCAGTTAAAATGACTGTTCTAACATAATTTCAGTAAATTTAAAAGGGCTATTAAACTCTGTGTTTTCTTAACAGTGAGTACACCAGTGATTGTATTTCCGACATAAGGATGGCATTTGCAGCTGCAAAAAAGGGCTGCAAACTGACTTTAGAAACTGCACTGGAGTATATCTTAATAACCTTGCTTGAGCATTCTCTACTTCAGTGAAAAAAAACAACTCCATGTTTTTGAGTACTTCTTCACAGCTGGAGGGGCATCTGTTTGCAAGGGGGTGTCATTCAGGCAGTAAGATAAGACCCTTGAGGTGTACTGAAGTGTTGACGACCACTTCAGTTTATATCTGTTTGCCAGAGTGCAGAGAATGAACAGGAGGGGAGGGGTGGGAAAAAGGAAAGCTTGGACATTTTCCAAGGCCCCAGTGTTTGTATATGAGGAGTTATAATTATAGGCTGGGAGGCTGACTTTTGTTGGGCAGGCTTTTCTGGTGGACGTACAGCCCCCCTCCATCCCCTCCCAGGTGGTAGCTGGCTTTCACATCCAGAATTGCTTGACATTCTCAGACATGGCTAAATGGGACCTCGGCCCCGGGGTTCACTTGCTGCCAGCTGGAAGAAAGTAACAAATGAGAGCAGATGACAAAACAGACGTGCATAGTAAGAGAGGGGAAGAAGAAAAGGAAAAACAAAAGGTAGGAATAAGAAAAAGATAGAAGGGAAATCATAGAGGAGTAAGGGATGGTGAAGAAATGAAATGGTGGCAAATATTGAGCTCTAGGAAGTTTTATTTGTATGGAAGGAACTATTTTTGTTGCTACACAAAATGCAGTAGTATTTGCTTCTCAATATTTTATTTTACAGTGGTAGTGCACTTCGTAATGATAAAACAGCTTTCAGGATTTTGAAATTTAAGGGGCATTTAATGGTATTCCATGCTAAGGCCATGTGGTTGTTGATTCTCTTGCAATAATTTTGCTGGATGGCTTGTAGTGTTCCTTTTTGAAAAGTTTCTTCGAATATTTGTTTTAGCCTGCTTTTGTACTTGTATAAGCTTTATCTTTGAGGTGGCAAACTACTCAATAATTTAGAGATTCCCTTAACTTTGAAAATGGATACTAATAAACATTACAAAAATTATTCGTGAAAGAAGAGGAAGGAAATTAAAATGGAGAGCAGTAGGTCTGAAAATGAATTGAAAGAAATCCTGCACTTGATGTGCTGGCATGTGTTCTAAATTACTTGTTTCTACGTTATGTTTAAGTCCTTGTTTACTGTTCTGAAAGGAAAGAATGCTTCTGTTTTCTTAGATTAGATTGTTTTTCACACAAAAAACCCTTTTTGTGGTTAATGATGCTGTTACCTGAAATTCTTTTTGGTCTGCCTGGGTTTTGTAATATATTAAGTTCTAATCCTAACAAATCAAGTCAGAAATTTGCCAGATATTGCAAGTTTGAGTATTGCTCTCATCAAATTAACTTTGATTCTTAAGATGCTATAAATTAGCTTAACTATAAAGTATCAGAAACATGTCGGATTTTTTTTAATTTAGTTTTTTAAATTCAAAAGCATTTTAAGTCTCTGATTGTGCTTGGGCGCGGTAAGTGCCAGGTTACACATACGCTGTCTGCACTGGCTACTTTGAACATGATATGTTTTGTCCTTTTTATATTTAAGACTATCCTGTCATATTGGCTGTGATATGAAATAGGTTTACTGCATGAAACTATAATAAATGTGGAAGAATTTAAAGTACAAGCATTTGTCTGAACTTCTAAAATGGTAAAAAGCAGTAGGTATTAAATCAAAAAGGGCCATGCATTATGCTTTCAGCTGTAATACGTCACAAATAAAGTCTGCACATAGTTTGACACTACTGAGACCTATCATTCACATCTGAATTTGTAAGCTCAACTAGAAATCTTTAATGATTTCATAAAACAGAAAATAGCTAATGCAGATAACTGCTGTGGCTTGTTCTCATCCACTGCTTTTCTATACCAGGCTTGATGACCAGTCATCTGCTGATTAGTCTTGCACTGCTAAAATACAGCTAAAGAGGTTTTTAGAGATTAATTGAGAAGGGCAAAACACCAAGTTGCAATATAAAGGTGGTTGGAAATGTGGAAATCAATATTCTAAAATTTATTTTGAGCATGAGTTATAGTAATGTAAGGGATAGAAAAATCCTGTTGCAGCTAGTACTGTTCCAAAAAAAAGTGATTGTGGGTGGGAGATGTGTGAGATTTGGTAGATCAGTTTTTAGAAGGTGATTTGCTCGTCAGATTCAGTGAAATCTAATACTTTGTTTTCCTCAACCATCATGTCTGCTTTTACTCTTTAATTAATAAATTTTATCAATTAATTAAGAAACTTTACAGTAAAATATAGTGATAGAACATTAGTTGTGCAGCTCTCAGGTTAATTCCAGTGTACCAAGTTCTGCTGCCTCACAAATGACTGGTTCATCACCTTGTGAATATGTTTAATTACAAATTAGTACTGGTCACTTTTGTACTGTCAGAAAAGCTTTTGTGTAGGTTAACAGTGAAGGTAAGACGAAAACATGTTTGTTTCTCAGCTATAATTTATCAAGAGAGGGTTGGAGTAGGTTCTTACATCACAATCTTGTATAATTTACTGTACATTCATTTTCATATTACTGGGTTATTGTGGTGCTTCATATTTTCAAGATGTCTGAATGAACTGTTTAGCAAAAATGAAGAGAACCTAAGAAAACATGATTTGGTGGTCATACATCTCTTCCTAGTGCTGTTTTTGACAGACAGTGCTTTTCCTTAAACATGTTAGTGAGATCTCACTTGGCCTATTGTTCACTTACGATGATTTGATCCTTATCCCTGCAGTTTTACTCTCATTACTGTTCTATAATTTTAATATTAAACATGAATGTGATAGAAATAAACAAATACATCAGCTGTTAAGATTTTTTTTCTTGTCCATTTCCCTGGGACATACGTTAGCCCTGTGTGTGCATGCCATATCTTTTTGTTCTTCTGTAACTGTAATCTACACTTAAATTATTATGGATGTATCAATCAAGGCTCCAGCTTTTCTGTTGCAATTCTGCCAAGTCTAATGAACGTAAATAACTCACTTCAAGTAAGAAATGTTTGCTTTGTGTTGTTAAGTCACACCATAAATGTCTACAAAATAGAGAACAAGTAAATTAAATCCTTTGAAAGGGATGTGTGTTACTTTTTTTTTTTATTAACTAGCTCAGAAATGTTAGTTTGAAGTTGAATGTTAAAAATGTTAACGGGATACCAAAAAAATAATGGATAGAAATGTCCCGTGTCCACTTTTCCTGTTTGCTTTCTATGTTTTGAACTTCCTTTTGAGACTGTATTTAGCTATATGAAAAATGAATATTTTTATTAAGGCTCTTTCATGTAGCCTTTTAGGATCAAGCCTTAATTAGAGGTATGATGCTCTTAATTTTCAGCTTTAACTAGAAAATTATTTTTATATATCATTCAAGAAAATACTGTTTTTGTGTGTGTGTGTGCAGGGACTCTAAAGGCTATGCTAAATTTATTAAGATGCTTTTTAAAAAAATTTAGAGATGTTATTTTAAAATTAATAAATTTTATTTGAACATACTTACCTACACAAAACGTATTCTACTTGGTGTTCAATTTTTCCTTTTCAATTTTTTTTAGTTTTTATTTTACTTATTTATTTTAATGACATTAATGTTACTGAGTTTGCTGAGCTTCCCCATGAGCAAAAAGAACTTGCGGATTATTCAAGTCCTATCTAACAGTATGATTATTGATTATTGTCAAAAACTTGAGGTTTGTTTCTTTTTTTTTTCTGTTTTCAATTGCAATGCTGGAGATCAAAATTAGTGAAAGGCTACTTTTTGCTCGTTGTACTTACTGCTGCCTTTTGTGAAGTGCGTAAGATGGAAATTACAATGTCATAACCTATGTGTTTTTAATATCGATGAGCTCTGACTAGTATTCAAAATATTGGTATGTTTAACAAGATCTGTTCAGCATGGTGTTTGTTCTGCTTTTCAGTTTGTATAAAAAATTACTGAAATCATACCATTATACTAATTGTCTAAAAAAAAAAACCAATTAACAATCTATCTACAAAACTTGCAATAAAATCTAAAAAAAAAAAGGTACAAATGCCCTTCTGCTTCCTAATATTTTCTATATGTGTTCATTTCACTACTGAATTTAAGATTCTTTTGTTTTGTAAGAGTTGTGAGTGTGCCAGTGATTTTGCATAACAGAAAATCATTGTTTTATACAGTCAGATGTATAATTACATGTAGAAATCAATGTAAATCTGTTAAACAGAAACTATTTAACATTTGCAGGCACGGATTAAGTTAATTTCTAAGTTTATACAGTGTTTTTTAAAGACGGGAAAAGGCCCTCTGTGTGCAGTATTTTGAATGCATTATTGAGTCCCCATGAACTGTGAGTTCAATGCAGGCATGCGCACTAGGGGCGTGTGTGCTTTACCTTCATCGTAAGCTTTGTACTTGTGGCAAATTCTGAGAAATAGGGAATTTGTAAATTGGTGCGAGGACTTCACATTGACTTTCTAATAAATTATTGTAAAGGAGAATATTGGGATATGTGCAAGTCATCTGGTCGTGCGTGTGTACAGTTTAATAACCGAAAGCAAGATGGTGATGAGCGTCTGTATTTCCTTCTAAATTGAAGACATGGTATACCACGCTCTTTCTCAGTGAACTATCTCTTGTTCACTGTAAATTGCATTTGTAACAGAGAAAATATTTTTAAATTAGTGGAAAGAGTATATTTTATATAATAAAGAAAAACCTTTGAGTGGGAAGTGCAGCTAATTAGTCATTGTTACTACTGTTCGGTTAATATTAAATGGGATTTTCCTTATAAAATTGTTCCCAATTATTCTGAACAGTAATAGAAGAGCTTAATAAATTTGATTCTGTTCCTGACATTTGTTTGTGATTAGCCATTGTATGGTTGTTCTTTGGAATTGAAATTTAGTATATAATAAGTGCAATCCTTTAAAATAAAAGTAATAGTAGTTAGCCTGTTATCACAATGCTGTGGCTCTGTAAAACAGTGCCATTGTTGTACTCTGGAATTTTAGAGGTGGTTTTCTACTGACTGTCAGCATACACTGTCGTCACACAGTTTACTTGTGTAAAGTTTATTCTTTAATAATATATTAATTTTTATAGTAGTATTTGTGAAGGATTAAAAATTAATATATACTATGTCAGGTACCAATGGAAAGAATATCAGAATATTTTCTGTCTCTTAAGTTACAGAAATGAGCTTGAGGGGTAATAAGCAAACAGTCTGAGGTTTGAAGCCTGATGGCTTTATATTTAGAAGTCAGCTGTTTGTGTCAAAGTGTATAATGTAAAATTTTTATAGCTGCAAAACGTTTAGTATGTTCATTATTTAGCAACCTTATTGTTGAGAAGAATGGTTAACGTGTCTTAATGAGAGAAACGGTGTCATAATACCTTGGGTGGTTTCATATATCTTGGGATCATTAGCAATGGAAGACTGTTATTTACACCATTTCTCTGTCTTGTATATGTAATACGAAATCGTTTTTTCCTGTCATAGGACAGACTATCTTGCTGCTGTGAATATTCAAGTAGCTTTTTTTTAGGTCTTCCTTTCTCTTTTGTTCTATAGTGTAGATATCATCTCCCTTTAGGTCACTATTTTGTGAAGGTTATTTAAAATATGTTTACTTTTGTTTAGATAAAAGTGACTTAATGTAGTTAAAATGAACTAATTAATACTACAGATCAGGCTGTATGAAATAAAATATATCCTTATACGATTATTTCATAGCCTGTTTTTCAATATTGGGTGTTTTGTCTGAGCAAGTCCTTTTTTAAAATTTTCAGGACCAGTGTTACACTGCATGATCCATGTAGTACTGGAAGAGAGTAGCTTCATTTGCTCTGTTTATATCTCAAATAAAACAAAACATATTGCTACCTTGCTGTTCACTGTTTGTATCTCAGTATATAGACAACAGTAAATCTGGAGAAAAAGAAAAAGGTACAAAAGAGGAAAGCACCTCATCACAAGAAAAAGACTCATTTTGTAGAGGGACTAATCAAATGACACTGATGAAAAGAGGTCTTTGAATCTTCATTATCTGATGTAGATGGCTGAACTCTTGAATTTTGTACTTACAAGTCACATTTTTCAATGCAATTTGTCAAACTAGAATGTGATTAATCTATCTGTCCTTTTGAATTGATATCAGGGAACTTGTCAGAGTATACATAATGATGTATGACTTTGTCAGCTTTTGATAGTAATATTATATTTACAACTAACAAAATTTAAGTGTGCATCATGTTGACCTTGAAATGAGCTTATTCTGTTTCCTTGATTTGTGAACACATGTGGCTCTTGATAAAAAGAAAATAAGCAGTTTGCTGGAAAAATAGAGCTCATTTTAGCTTTTTGTGCTCATTAATTAAGAATGCATGTTGTGGCACACCAGCTCGTATGCTAAGAGTTTGTTTGAAATTTTTTTTTCTGCATTTTCTTGCTGCCTTTGTGTATGTATCATTTGAAAGACATGAAAGTATCTTAAAGCGTCATTTAAATTTTCAAATACTACCTAACATATCAAAATAGTATTTTGCAATTTATATCAGGCAGTCATGTGCCTAAGAGAAGTTTAGTGCTGAAGAGAAGTGGTCAATAAATGGAAGTTGAAGTGACTTTTTTTTTTTTTTTTACATTGCCAGTAGAACCTGGCTAAAATCCTGTAGAATGTCAAAGCAGAGGAAGGGTCTGTTCTTTCTCTCTGATAAGCTTTTCTAGATACTGTAACACTGAATTTTTCCAAATTAAACAAGCTTTTCTTGAAGTTTTGTGTAAATCACCTAACTCCTTTGTTCACTGATTTCCCTGTTGACACAAAATTAGCTAAGAGCTACCTCATAAACTGTTTCAAGAGCAGGAGTATTCTCAGTCTCCTTTGAGACTGAGACTTAAGCCTCATGGAAGGTATTGTGTGAATTTTTCATGTTTTAGCCTTGAAAATATATTGATTTAGCTGAGAGTCAGAGTAGGTGTTAAGCTATATGCTAAAATGTTAGTTAGTAAGTAACACTAAGGGAAAAGAACCTGCTCATACGAGTCCTAGAATTGTTTGTCATAAAATCGTATAGGTTGGAATAGACCTCCAGAAGCTACCCAGTCCTTTGGCCTCCAGAAGTTACCTAGTGCAGCCTCCTGGTCAAGGCAGGCTTTTCAGGCCTTCTTCAGGTGGGTTTTGAGTATCTGCAAGGATGGAGATTTCACATCCATGCTGGGCAATCTGCTCTGGTGTCTGGCTACCATCTTGCTGTTGTACTCTTGCTAGCCCAGCCTGTTACTCATTCCAGTGAGGCAAATACTTGGAGTATCCATTCATCTGTTGTGTAGCAGTACTTTGTCTCACTAGTGAAGATGGATGAATTACAGTGGGACAGTAGTGCTTGATAAATTCAGTTATGTTCCAAAGACAGGAAATAATTATGAAAATCAAAAGCACGCTTTTTATTTCTTCCAGAATTTATGTGTGAGGGATAAGAACTTTGCATAGCAGTGATTAAATAATTATTACCAAGAATAAGAAACTAGACTAAGATTTTTATATGCTTTAAAATATTAATCTTATATATAACTAATTATATTTAAAAATATTTAAAGAAAGGAGTAGATACAAATAGAATGGAAAAAAGTACTTGGAGGTTGTAAAAATATGATTGTCAGTTTGTGGTCTATGGTGTCGTCATGGAATTGTGCCTGAATAGTTCGTCTGGCAATTTGGGGGAGGGCTGTTCAAAATAAAGACAAATGGATGTGAAATTTCTTTTGTAATTTTAAGGCTGGGAAGCAAAGGATCTTGATGTTTTCAATGGATCACTAAGATGGGAGAATGTAGACATTTTATGGGGTGTTCAGTAATACTGCCCTATATGGGAGAATTTGTTTCCTAAAAAATATGATTGTAAAGAGCATGAAACAACTAAATAGATGAGCAACTCTGAAAGCTCTCCCTTCAGGACTGGTCATTGATTATATTGTTTTCAGTATATGAAGCTTTTTGTGGGAGCAATAGCTGGTTTCTTATACATAAATTTATTATGTTGCTAATTTACTGTATGACTTTGTGGTGGGAGGAATGACACTTCTGAAGAGGAAATGGTTGATTCTTTGTGCTATCTTTGTATATGTGCAGGTGCCAGAAAAGGAAGAATAATCTTTTGTAGGAATGGCAAATTCAAGAAACATACAACAAAAACCCCCACAAAACCCTGAAAGTGCTTATGTAAGAAGTATAATTTGCCATGAAATGAGAGGTATTATTCTTTAATAAGGAAGCCTTTTAGGGAAGTCTTCAGAAGTCTTTGAGATGTAGGCAGTGGTAGTTTATCTATGGACAGATCATGCTATTAATGAAGGTAACAATACTATTAGACACCTCCCTCCTACTCTCTCCCTCCCTGTCCACTCCCTCCCACCTCCCCCAGTTATTTTACTGAACCACTTTTTTCTTCAATGTTTTTCATTTGAAATACAGGAAAGAGTGGAGGTAACTTAAGCAAACCAGCTGAACATTGGAAAGGGTGGGTGCTGGACAATTTGTGGTATTTGTGGCTGGCAGTCTGCTTTGTAAGGACATTGACATGAGAAGAAATGATAGGGGACTCAGGTGCTCTTAAATATATAATAATTTTTAAATGTGGAAAAATGGAAGCGTTAATTGCAGCTTGCTGAAGTTGAAAATTAGAATGTATTTAATTATTTTATTGTATTTTTAAGCATCTAACAAAGGAAAAGTCAAAGGCAAATTCTGTGAGTAGGTGCTTCTGCTACAGTTTGAGAAAATTATTAAGCTCAGTTTTCTGGATACGGAATGTTTGTGATTACAAAATTGTAATGGGAGGCAATTATTTTTATGCTGGTGAGATAGATACAGGAATTCTTAATCTACTGTAATGGTTGATATTCTGATCTTAAAGGAAACGGTTAGGTTGTTCATTAGTCTTTTATTTTGTGTATAGATAAAACTGTCATTTTGTGAGTAACTCTCAGTAGCTTTGGTCAACTGAGATTTATTTGATATTGTTTCCCTGATGCACTTTGACAGGTGGTTTAAAAAATTTATTTTATCAAGTTTAGCTTATTCTGATTAGGCCAGAGTCTACAAAGTGTGTCTCTTTAAATATGCTATTTAATGTAAGAGAAACATAATAAGAAAATCTTTCTAGGAGTGAAAAAAATTGAGGCTCTTCCTTCCAGGAACTGAAGTCTAGTAATTCTGAAAATCCTCTTTTTAATGCATTTAAATTTTTTTTGAAAAGGACAATATCTTCAGCTTAGTGGCCAGAATGCTTTGAATTATAATACCTAGCTCTTAGATAATTCTCTGCATTTCTAAAGTATTCTATAAATATGTAGTAGTTAATCCTCTTGAAGTGTATCAATATTAAACAATGAACAGCTTCATGAAACCCAGACATTTTCTGATGTCTCACATTCTCAGGCCCACAAGTATTAAATCTTCTTTTGTCTTCTCAAAGTATATTCTTCCAACACTTTGGTGGACAATATTTGTAATTAGTGTGATCTTTTTAAGAATATTATAAACACATTTCTATTCTCGGGATTCAGTTACCTCTGCTTACTTCTGTTACAGCCAGGGGATTGCATACATGATTCCCGTTCTTGTAAGCATAGAACTAACTGCAGCTGCAACAGAATCATGGCAGGGACTTGGAATAGTGCCTACCAAAACATTGGTTGTATGATTGAAATCATATATTTGTTCTTGTAAGTCATCTGCAAGAAGTTCATTAATACATTTATGCTCCAGTGCTAAAATTCTGGTGGCCATAAATTCGCGGTTGCCAAGCAGGAGTGAAGGCTGACAGCTTATGGTTCAAATGATTAGCTGCCATTTTTGGTGAGATTTGGAGGGTGAAAGAGAAAAAAAAGTACTATTGTTAAATAAACATTCATAGTGAAAAATCTTAGAATTAGAAATATTTCCTAAAGAGCATTTCTAATGATGTTTCTAAAAATTTTCTGTGTCAATGTATCTTCTTTGTTATTTTGCTTGAAATAAAATTTGAGTAATTTGTTTGTGTATTGCAAATAATTACCATGTGTGTGGCTTCTGCTCTATGACAGAAGCTGTCAAGGTAAAATTTGCATTAAGCTGCACACATATTTTTAGTTAAACATGCTGGATAAAATAAGGAAGTATTTAAAGCAGAGATGAAAGAAAGTGTAAAACTTACTAGTCTACCACAGTATAAACATGGAGCAGATAGGAAAAAATTCTTTAACAAACTCTGCTTTTTAAAATACCACGTGCATTTAAGTTTTTAACCTGTGCTTCAAAAAATGACAATGTAATTATGTATAATATTGAAAGAGAAAACTTCAACTATCTGTCAGTGATTGTTTGGCAGCACGAATGGAGAATCCTTTCACATTTTGCTTTATCCTGCTCTTGGAAAGATCAGGCAGGCGTGACTAGGAAGACCTTTAAATAATGTAGGGAAATTGAGTACTTGATAAACCAAGGTGTTACTCGTGTGTGAGGTAAGAGTGGTAGGTGATATTGGTTATTTTACTGGTCTACAACATACTTACTCTATGCAGAGTTTGCAATACCGAGCTAATATTCTTTACACCATTGCAATAATGCTTGAAACGATGGCATACTTCGAATGTGTGATGTGTTTATAATCAAGTCCTTTCTTTAGTGGCAAAGTTGACTGGTCAGAAATTAGGGAAACATGATTTAATGCCACGTGTGTAGCCTTTCTTAGTGTTACTGATGATGATACAGTATTTAAACGAAAAGGTAATATTTTACATTTTTTATTTTGGAACTTCATTTATTAATTCATTTTCATTTTACAGGTGTTGCTTGTATTAGTGGGAATTTAGCCAATATTTTCTTTTCACTTATTTTTCAAATTGTGACCAATGGCAGTGTTTTACTATTTGCTCCCCTGTTCATATGCTTTTCTGAAGGCAGAACTTTTTCCTCTCCTGTTCGCTCACAGTTGCTAATGCTTCACAAATAGTAACCAACTAATTAAAAAATATTACTAAGGAGGAACTGGGGGGAGGGTTAAGTCTCAAGGATCCAGCAGTCAGGGTGGCCAGGTTGGGAGCAATCAGGACAAAATTTTCAGCTTCACTTCTCTAGCAATTTGGAAAAGAAAGGTTGAAAAGTCTACTGCTGAAGGATGGAGATAAAGATTTTAAATTTCCCAACCTATTCTGTCTTAATCAGTGGTGTTTTTTTTCTCTTTATGATTTTAATGATTTAGTATTCTAAAGGGAGGATAATGAAAAACAGAAAAAGGTAGATGTGTCTCAGCTTATTAATATTCAGGAGAAGTCTTTTTTTCAGATGATCTTCAATAAAATAAGGACATGTTACCATAATAAAAGCATCAAGAGCCAACAGTTGTATATTGTTAATATGCTGGGAGTCTGTGGTTTATAAATGGGTCCAGGAAGGAATTGAGGGTTTCATTCAGTTTTTATTTCGTATTCATGCCAGGAGCATTTTGTGAGATCGAATGCTTTGCAAAGAGATGATAGTTGCTGTTGTAGAGAAGAAGAACTGTTTTATTTCTGTGTCAGTTAAGGGGGAAATAGATTAAGTCTTGGTTCACTGTTGTAGCAGATTTTGACTGAAGGTTTACTAGATTTTTTAAAGTAGTAATATGATCTAACTTACTACCAGAATGACAAATTATGTTATTTTGTGACAAAGGTAAAGGGATTTTTTTTTTTTTTTAGGAAAGTAATAGTCTAAGACGATGGATTGAATATCCTTATCTTCTTGTCTTCACTTAAGATTTTGATTGCATCAAACAATGGACTTACTAGATAAATAATTGAGATAAATCCCATTTGCTGTGTAACTCAAAAATTTGAAATACTTGTTTGTCTAAGAATATTTAGAAAAAAATGATTTAGTGTGCGCTACTTTATAATCTTCCTGTTCTAATTCTTCAGGAATAAAGCCCTTAATTTTCTAGAGGCAGAAATGCAGGTCCCAGAAATGGAGTGTCACTATTTCAGTTATTTTTTTCCATTTGTAAAATCACTTTCAACATTAAGTTTTATATGCAGAACTATACTAAGAAAGAGCTGTTATCTCTTTAGAAATGTCACAGAGGGAGTCGACTTCAGTGAATAGAATGGATACATACATGGATAACTTAATTACAGTTCCTGAGTTGTTCTCCCCAGCTGTTTTTGGCAGTGAGGTTCCACATCAGCTTAAATATATTTGATGTTTATGGTTCTAAAACAATGCCTTAGATAGAAAATTGCTCTTAAATTCATTCGCATAAGAATGTGAGAGAATGACACAGTTCCAGGACAAAAACTCAGATTTTGATAGGGTCTTCCAGAAATGCTGGGTATTTCTTTGACAAGGGCTATAGTTGAAGATATGATGATGATGATGGTAAGTTGATGATTATACTTGATGAGATAAAAATGTGTGACAAGTGTTACTGAACTGTGTGCTTAGAGTTACCTATGGCAACAGGTGTAATGTTCAGTATTAGCACACTTACAGATATTTGCTGTAATGATTCAAAAGTGTGTGTTTTCCCTCTTAGAGCTTCATTTTGCCATAGGTATAACTCTTCAAACCCTCCTGTCATCTGTCAAGGTTCGAGCAAACAAATTTTGACACAAATCAGAAAACTGTGACAGTTGAGTGACAAGCTGTCAAAGGTTCCAGATCAATTGTACCATTTATTGCCTTAACCTCTACTAAGCAGATAAATATCAGGAAAACCCCTGAAATTAATCATTACAAATACTGCAGAAGTTAAGTAATAAAAGAGTAATAGATATGGAGAATCTAAATTTTTATTTCAGGACTAGAAAAAACATTTCAGCAATGCTTTTTGTAGGAATCATCGGTGCTAAATAACATTTCATGTCATAGGAATGCCGAATATTTTCAGATTGTAATAGAAACATGAGGTAAATTTTAAGGTCTAAAGAAAAGTGTGAAAACCGAAATATCAGTAGGCATTTTCATATGGAATCACAGAATGGTTGGGACTGGAAGGGACCTCTGGAAAAAACTAGTCCAACCTGCTTCCTAAAGCAGGTTCTGCTAGAACAGGTTGCACAGGATCTCATCCGGGTGGTTTTTCAGTATCTCCAGAGAAAGGGGACTCCGCAGCCTCTCTGGGCAGCCTGTTTCAATGCTATGCCACCCTCAAAGTAAAGAATATTTTCCTCCTATTCATGTTGAACTTGCCGTGTTTCAGTTTATGCCTGTTGCTCCTTGATCCCATCGCGAGCACAAGTGAAGAGTCTGGCCTCATCCTCTTGATACCTGCTGTTAAGATATCCTTTCGTCCAGTCCCCTCATTGTCTTTGTAGCCTCTGCTGGACTTTCTCCAGTAGCTCCTTGTCTTTCTTGAACTGGAGAGCCCAGAACTGGACACAGCACTCCAGATGTGCCTCACAAGGGCTGAGTAGATGGGCAGGATCCCCTCCCTTGAGCTGCTTGCAGTGCTCTTCCGAAAGCACCCCAGGATCCCTTCTTGGCCCCCAAGGGCACTCAAGGTCGGCTTGTTGTCTGCTAGGACCCCCAAGTTCTTCTCCTCAGAGCTGCTTTCCAGCATGTCAACCCCTCACCTGTACTGGTGCTTGGGGTTGTTCCTCCCTTGGTGCAGGAGCTTGTGCGTGCCTTAGCCGAACTTCTCTGGGTTACTCTCTGGCCGACTCTGCAGCCAGGACAGCTCTCTGGGGTATCAGCTACTCCTCCCAGTGTAGCCACTCTGTCCCTTCATCCATGTTATTGATGAGTAAGTAAGACTGGACCCAGTGTTGATGCCTGGGGAGCATTAGGTACAGGCCTCTGAGGTGACTCTCTTCATTGCAGCCAGTATTGGACTGAGCTTTGTGTTTATGGTTGGTAACACACCAGTATTTTGGCTGCTGTTGGAGAAGTGCTTGTGCAGGGTCAAGGCTTTATGTCCAGCCCTATCCCTCCCAGAGATCTGTAGGCTGAGTGTGGGTTAGGGGTTGGGAAAGGACAGAGGTGGGACAGGTGGCAAAACTGACCAAAAGGATTTTTCCATACCGCATCTTCAGCAATAAAGACGAGGGTAAGAGAGAGACTGCAGGGAGATTTGTAGTTACAGAGTTTGTCTTCCCAAGCAACTTCTACTCATGCCGTGGCTCTAAAATATTTCTAGGTGTTGCTTGGCAGTGAGAGTTACTAAAAAAACTCCTCTTTTTCCTTTGCTTTCGTGGGGACCTTTAGATTGTTCTTCAGCTGTCTTTATCTTGACCTACAAGCTTTTCCACCTTACTTTCTCTCCTTGTCCTATTGAGGAGAAGGAAATAGAGAGTGGCTGTGTGGACATCTGGTAGCAGCCAAAGTCAGTGCACCACATCTCTGTAAAATTTCAAAATGTACGGGTGCTGAATAGAATACTTACAGGAGGCACTATGCTGATGTTGGACTTAACTGCAGAAAATATTCAGTAGATTTTTGAGGAGCAGAAGGTAGCATTTGCTTGAGAAATGGTCTAGCATGTTAGATCAATGTAGACCAGGTCTCCTCTTCTCTTATGTTGATACTCAATCAACTGGTATTTTTTAACCACTCACTCTGAGCACCCTTTGCCACCAGCCTACCTACAAATATAGTTGTAGCCTTTTATTTTCACTATGACTTCAGAGTCTGTCATTGTGTACCTGTAGGAACCAACATGTTCAGAATTGCACCTACTCTTCTACCTTTTAGCATTGTCCTATCACTTCTTCCTCATTCTGTGACTAAGCTAACTAAGGACTGCATGACAAATAAAAAACAAGACTAATTCTGTGCATGAAACAAATGTCTTTAATTCTCAGAAAGCCAGCTGATAATTGGTGGACTTGTGAAAATCACTTTCCTGTGAAGTTTGAAGCCTATAGATATTTTCTTTTAAAAAGAAGAAATACAATTTTGACCTATTTGGTAATTCAAATTTTCCTTCTTCTGAAGAACAGAATCATTAGATTTTGAGTTATCCCAGGAAAAAAAACATTAAATTTCTTCAGTTAAATTTAGAAGCTCGGTCAGACTAATGAATTAAACCTTTTCTCAGTGCTTAATTTTTCTAGTTTTCCTTGGAGATGATACTGTCATCATGAAGTTGAGCTTAAATATCTGATGTTATTTATTATTTCTATACCATTTTTAAAAATATGGGAAGAACAGAGGTCTTCACATATGACTGTACAGTGTATATCTCCCCCGGTTTTCTTTGTTCTGCTCTATTTTTTAAGGAGGAGCAGCTGCTCAACATTCAGTAGTTCAGCCAATAGAACTGCAAATGTAAGATTTTTTTTCTGTAGACAAGAAATGAAACAGTGTGGTGAAAATATAAAGCTTGGAAATTGTTTTAAATTATTGAAATTTGGATGTCAGCAAGAAAAATTTCTTCATTCTTCAGTCACTATAAAATAAGGACTCAGTGGCTACAATTTTTTATCCTGTCTTGAATAAGATGCACATTTGCATTTGGAGAAAAATGTTTCTCTCTGGAGTAAATGTCTTTTTTTTTTTTTCCGTAGAATTCAAGCAGTCTGAATTTAGAAAGGTAGGAGTTTTGGTTTGCATATTTGTGATTTGCTCTGTTTGGGATAAGACACCATAACAATCATAGATCATCTTTAATGTTAGCAGAAAAACAAAGGATTGAGAAAACATGCAGCACTATCAGTGTCTCACAAATATTTTTTGCATTTTTCTTTATGGTGCTCTCCAGAAAATCACAAATATAATTTCTGCATTGTATATTTAAACCTGATGTGAAGAAAAATATAATTTTTCTATTCCACATCTCAAGATTGTTAGAAGAATAAGGGTACAACTTGAGTTCTTGACATTGTACTTGACTCAATGTGGTTATTTCCAATTATTCATTCATAAAAGATGCTTATTGAGGTCTTAAAAAATCTTTATAAATGTTGATATTTTACAATAACCTTCCACCCCTAATTTTATGCTATTTATCTTTTGCTAGTCTTTCTCTTTTGTTTTGGGTCATGTGACTGAATTTTCTGGCCTAAAAGCTGTAGGGTATTTATGGGCGTGGAGTCTCTCTGTCTGCTAGTTGTGGTTCCATTCAGCTGACTGGCTTCCAGATTGTGTCTGTTTGTATTTAGGTCTACTGTCAGCAAGAGATGCAACAGAATGCATTTCTTTTTCATTGTCTGATCCAAAAAGTCAGAAAACAACAAACAGCCTACACCCCCTGCCACCCCCAGTACCTTCTGTTTATATTCAGAATACCTTGTTTTGTTTATTCAATGTGTCTAATAATGGATATTGTCAGATAAAAGTATTATTTTTGAAACTTGTCTTTTATTAGACTCGAGGGTACCAGGAAATGTAATATCCAGACCATGAGTTTGAAAGCATTTCCCTTTCTTCAATAGCTGTGGCATCTGTGTTAGAGATGTATGTATTTCCTCTCCTAAAGAGAAACAAGGGAGTAAATGACTAGTGCAGTGTCTTTGGGTGCTCCAAAAATGTCTCAACATACCTTTAGTGCAGCATGGAATAAGTCCAAGCTGACATTTGGTTGTGTCAAAAAAAAAAAAAAGGCATTAAAAATCTGTATTGTTCTGTAAGGTGACAAAGAAGTTTGTAGCTTTTTTTTTCCCCGTGCTGCTGACATTTTAGAACTGCATCAAAGTCTTAATCGATATCAATGGCTAATAAATAGATGGTGTAGGTTTTTTTGTTGTATTGTTATCTTAGGCTGTTAATGCAACAAAAATAGGTCTTGTAAGTAACGTTTTTAATTTGAAAACTTTGGTAGTATTAATAAGAATAGATACAGATTTTTAATCAGAAACTATAGTTTTTAAGGGGGATGTGGGGTTTATAGTTCTTACTGCATGCTTTCGGTTCTCATATGTTACTGTAAGTGACTTTTTTCCTTCTAAATTTAAAGTTAAAATATTTCATTTACTAAAAATAAAAATTCAGAGATATTGCAGTCATGATATTGTAGAAACGTTTTAGACACAAGTTTAAAGAAGTACACTAATAATGAGTACATTTGCTTATTTATTTGGAGTTCTGAAATATGAATGTAATATATTTTTCTGGTTCAGACTTTATATTTACAGAAGAAACACTTTACTTCCCATGAATATAAAGCTGTTTCAAGAGTTTGAATTTGTGTTCATCTGCATTTGAAAGGGAAGTTATATTTAACCTTGATATCCAGCAATTTTGTGTAAGCATAGAAAGTTGTAGTTTATGAGCAAGAATTGCATTATGACTTGTGTGTGACTTTGGGGGCAGGGGAGGACAATCTATTTTTAAATTAGAAGTGGAGGTCTATAAATCTAAGTTTCATGTCATAAATACGTCTTATTCATAGTGAATTTAGAATAGCAAACCTTCCTGAATGCTAGGGTTGTTTTGGAAAGAGTTTTCATAAACAGTGAAAGTGAGGGAACAGAGAAAATAAGGGCAGAAAAGAATGAAAGAGTGAAAGGCATTTAAAGGATATGCACTTCAGAATCATGTATTTATTTATGTTTATCACGTTTCTTCTATATTTTAGAAATGTTTTCCATTTATTATAGATTTATTTTATATTTGTCACTTTGAAATCCAAGACAATCTGGTACAGATTGCTGTTTCTAAATCTAGTAGTACTGGGTGGATATTTCCAGTAGTCTGTTAATTGAACTCTCGTTCTATCATTTTGTAAAGAAAGGCTTTTAGATAATATGTATGCTAGCTTTCAGTGAATCTCTGTTTGTTGCAGTAAGAAATACAATGGGGAAAAAGGGTGTTTTTTTTTTTTTTAGTTTTATCTATTTAGGAAGATCTCTAACCAAAATTTCAACATTATTTGGGTTTTTTTTATGTGGTGTGAATTTCTTTTAATGATTCGAACTTGAAGTTATATTTTATTCTTTACACTAAATTATATTTTGTTATGGGAATTATATTTTAAAATAGGAGCTAGAAGAAAAATAGTTTTCATGTTATAGAAAAATTGTTTTGGTCATTGGCTGCATGGAACATACTGAAGGAGATAGGAGAGCAGGAAATATGCTCTTGAACTACAGTAGTCATGGGTGGAACTGATTATGGGGCATGTAGGAGATTTAACCAATGTTGTAGCGCTGAGTGAAAAAACTTTCAATATGAGCACCTGTCAGTAAAAGGGGCTACTATGTGTTGCAAATCAAAAAGGACAAAAATCCCAAAACTAGCTGCAAATCACACCCACAACACCTGTTAGTGTGCACAACTTCAGGAAACAAAGTAAAACAAAATAACTTATTGAAAAGAACAGAAAATGTACAGTAAGAAAAATTAAACCCACATAGTAGTCAGTGAAACATACTTAAGGAAGAAGAGGAAACGTACAAATAAAAAGATTTTAAAATGTGGCAAAAGGTTAACAAGCAAGGTTAAACAAGTCAATGAGATAAATCATTAATGGCAAGAATGCATCTGTTACAAGATGAAGTTTCAGTCAGGTGAAGGAATCAGCATCATAAAACAAATGCAACATTAGGTATTTTGCATGTTTTTTTTTTTTGGTTAGATGTTTCTGTGCATGATGCAGGGAATTATAGGATTGTAAGCCATGTAAATGCACTGGCCAAAGTAGCTGGAAGAATAAGAGAGAGCAGAATTTGTGAACACTTGAAGAAGAACCATTTGGAAAGAGTGTTTAAGGATAGAATTATTTTGAAAGGATTAACAAACATAGAAAAAAAATGTTTTGATTGATGAAGTCAATTTGGAATTCCTGACAGCCATTATAAGGTGCTCAGGAGACTAAGCATTAGAAGGATAAGAGATAATATTTCTGAATGACCAAAAACTACCTTAAGGCGTAGTAAGCTAATGGTAGTAGATTGTAAGTTAAGTTTAAAATGTGAAGTGACAGAATCACTTTTATATAACTTTCAAGTAATGTTGTTTTAGAAAGCAATAATGATTTCGCTTCTTTCTTACTGTCATCCATGTTAAGTATAGTATAGAGGCCTTAATAGTTGGAATTTATTTAATTGAAGAGATCAGAAAATCGTCTTTTTGCTTTGTATGCAGTTGAAGTTATTGATTCATTGTCATATTTATTAAAGGGGAAGAGCATTGCATTCCTGCTGTGTAAACAAGAAAGTAATTTTTGTGCTTTTGTATTATAATAGTGATTATAGCTAATCGTGTGTGGAATACTTTTGTTATTAGTTATACTGCTCTTTAATATGCTGTTGTATATTTAAGGTTCATTTTATTTGATGCTTTTTAATGTTTCTTTCCTTTTATGTTCAAAAATCATCTCAAGGCATACTGGAAAAGCATTTGGTCAATTTTATTCCATTTTAGTTAATAAAATGATTTAGTGTATTTTTATATAGTAGTTGAACAATGAAGTAAGTTTAACTGGAGGCATTACTTAGAAGCTGTGACTAAAAAATATTTGTCAGTGTTTAATGCCTTCAACTTTTATGTGTCAGTTTTTTAGCCCTAATTTTTCAAATGTCTTTTCATTTTAGGTATTTTAAACAAAGTGTAGCAATGTGTAGATACGGTAATATACATGAAGATATTTTATTTAAATTATAGCCAGGAGTGGAATAGCAGATTTTTTTATTATGAAATAGTTAAAAATACAGATGTTTTATTTGCCCAAATATATAGTGATTTCAAATATTCACTGAAAATATTAAGAGCATTTGGGGTTGGTGTGTTTTCCTAATTAGTAAGCTTCTCACATTATTAGTATTTCTGCTAGTATCCTAAATTGTTTTCACTTTCGGAAAATACTTGGCAACAAGTGTAGCAACAGCAGTTCAGGCACTTTTATTGTAAGAAAATCATAGGATCATAGAATGGTTGGAGTTAGAAGGGACTTATCAATGTGGTCTAAACCAACCTCCTTGCCATGGGCAGGGACATCTTCCATTGGAGCAGGTTGGTCGGAGCCCCCTCCCTGACTCTGAATGTTTCCAGGGATGGGGCATCTCTCTGGGTAACTTGTTCCAGTGTTTCACTAGGCTCATTGCAAAAATATCTTCCTTACAGCTGGTCTCCATCTACCCTCTCACAGTTTAAAACCATTAACCCTTACACTACTGGGCCTCAGTAAAAAGTCCCTCCTCATCTTTCTTATAAACCTCCTGTAAGTATTGAAACAATGCAGGGGGAGAGGCAGAAAGAAACACCACACCAAAAAAGAACCCCTAAAAGCCGTCCCCCCCTCTTCCCCCCGCTCCCCAGAATAAACTGAGCAAAAATGGTTATTTCATAATTTTTGTATTTTTCACGTGGGGGAAGTTTGTGTTCAAAACAGGAATAGGTGCAAAAGTTAGTGCAAAATATCAATACATCTTTTGGGTTAAAAACCATTTTGTTTTAAGTTTATCTGAATCCAGCAGCTCTTCATATATCTGTGATGCGCTCTTGTGTTGCTCTGGAAAATTACATACTAGTGAATATTTTGACAGAAAATGCTGTTTTATTATATAAACTCTTACAGTTGTTTTTAAGAATGAGAGGAAGAAATAGTGCTTTTTTTTCAGAACAAGAACTTGTTGTTATTCCTAGTTCCTTGCTGTTGTTAATGATGAGGGGAAAGTAGTTCAGTCCTTCCCTGGGGCTGTATCATGTCTTTTTTTGTGAGTTTTACAAGTAAGAAGACAGGTCTGTGTTCTTTCACCTTGTATCTGCAGCAGTGAAAGGAGATATGATTGATTTGTTTACAGCAGTGTGTCTTTCAGAATTGGAAGATTCTTCTGTTTTTGACAAAGGCATTTATTATGGTATCCATTGAAATCTGGTTACAAGAGCAGAAATTATCACTGATGTTGATGAATCCAAGTAATCAGAACATTATTTTCAGTTTTCTGAACAATCTAGGTACACAGTTTAGCAGGCACAGCACAATGTGGTCTTGTTTAGATAATTTCAGTGAAGTCATAATTTTTTAATTACTTGTGCCTTTGAGCTTCACATTTTTTAGCAATACCAGTTATCTGTGAGCACTTGAAAGTTGTAAATGTAGAGGGACTTAGTGACTTAAGCTTCTACAAAGCAACACAACTAGGACAAAATGCACAAAAGGTAAGTGACTTTATCTTCAAAAATGTTGAGCAAACTTGCAGTGATGTACTTACTGCAAATGTGTTTTCACTCAGTTGCTTTAGCGTAACCATATTACTTAGAAGTTTTAAGTGAATTGTTTGATTTTTGTTTTTGCCTGTGCTTTACCTTGTATCTGCCCGCTGGCATTTGTAGCACCATTGTGCATAGAATGCATGGACCAAGCAGGTTCCTTTAGATTGTGATCCCAGTAGAACGAGTGGGATCCTTTGAGGACCTTGGCTTTAGAAAATTAATACAGAGTTAAACATCTCTCATGCCACATGCTGGCTTGTCTGAAAATGTGTGTATTCCCTGACTAATGTGTGTGTGTGTATGTATATATATATGTATATATATGATGTAGTTTACACTGTAGTGTATATATTATATTTTTATAAGTCAAGATACTGTTATGTGGTAGCACTAAAGAATTTCTTAACCTGAGGTTTTGTGTGTAGGTTTATATAAAGCTTTTCAATGCTATAGATAGTTTCATCTAACATATGTATTCGAAATGCTGAAGGGGAGAGAGATAAGATGTATTGAAAAGCAAGTGAAAAATTATTACTACCTTAAAAGACCTTTTTAATACTGGGTTTGTTCATAGTTTTATGAGAAACTCAGCTTTCTTCTGTAGTTTAGCTTCTGAAGTTACTGCTTTAACCTTTAGAGGAGCCTAATCGAAGTATGTGAAATTATAGTTAAAAATATTAAAGAGAGGATACTGTGATTTGAACTGAAAGTAGTGCTGGTAAAAACAAAGGAGTGGAATTGAAGAGATTTGAAGTCTTCCATGACATCGCTTTGGATCAGGTATGTAATCTGAAGCTCTTAAATCTGTGTCTGGGTAATGGAATAATACTGTACTTTTACTAAAAACTGTGGAGTTTGGCTAGTGCATATCAAAGCTATGTAATATGGTTTTAGCAGTATGAGCCTATAATTATGACTTCTATGGATTACTCTTGTATATTACAATCCAAAAGTCTGTGTAAGGGCATGGGTTTGAACCTAAGCTTCCTGGACCCCAAGATGACGAGAAGCAGTAATGTAGAAGTAGTCACTACTGGGAAGTCTGCATCTAGTTGCTATCTTCAGATCCATTATATGATAATCTTTATCTTGCTTCTGCCTAAAATCTTAACCAGTTTACTGGGTTCTTTTTAGGGTTTGGGGGTTTTTTTATTTGTTCATTTCTTGGTGCAGTGTGTGCCTGTGGTGAGATGCTGGCAATGGGGTGGCACCTCTGGTGGAGCGTATTCTTTGAAAAGCTTGAAACTACTGCACAGCAGAACATGAGAGGGGAGTGAGAACAAAGTGTGAGAAACAGCACTGCAGACCTCGAGGTCAGTGAAGGAGGAGGGCAAGGGGGTGCTCCACGTGCTGGAGTAGAGATTCCCCTGCACACCGTGTTGAAGACCACTGTGGAGCTCGTTTCCACATGGCACTCTGTGGAGATGCCCAGCAGGATGCTGCAGCCATGGGGAGCACGTGCCAGAGCAAGCTCCTCAAATCACGGCCTGTGGAGGGGAGCCCACAAGTTTCCCAGCAGGAACTGTGGCCGTGGAGCAGTCTCTTCCTGAAGGACCGTATTTGGTGGAATGGAGCCACGTTGGAGAAGTTAATCAAGGACTATATCCGGTGGGGAGGATGCCGCATTGGGTGGAGCAGAGTGTGAGGATGGAGCAGTAGCATAAGGGAGCTCTAATGGACTAACCTCAACCATTGCCCATTCATCTGCTTTGCTCAGAGGGGAGAGGAGGTGGAAGAGTTGAGTCTGTTTGTCCTGTGACAGTAATTGTGAGTGGTCTGCTTGACTTGGCCCATGAGCTTTTCTGTGTAGTGTTCCGCCGGCCTTGCTGAGGAGAGGGTGTGAGAGAGTGGCTGGATGCACATGTGACAGCCAGCCAAAGTCAGAGCAGCACCATCGTTTTTGCCTGGAGCAGTGTCTGTAGCAGGTGCAAACCAGTAATTCCCATGCCTGAACTTCTTCAAATTTCAGTTCCTGTTGGAGCCTGCCTTCTTTTGGGTTCATTTTTTAATAAACAAAGTTGATCTTCAGAGAAATTTCCTGGTAATTCTCTCAACTTCGCCTTTGTGAGTTTTTGAGGAGAGCTCCTTTTAGATCCTTTGGATCTGTGACACGCAGGAACCTGGCTGTCAATGAGAAAGCTTCCTGATCCTATGCAGAAGAATTTACTGTCCCATGTAGAGATAGAGTTGCTTCCTGAGTACTCGACCCGGACTAAGCTGTCAGCATGGCCTGATTATCTGTGTTCCCATATGAATTAAGATGTGCTGTTTTCGGAGAATGAAAGTAATACAGACATTTTTGTCATGCCTGTGAGCCAAAAGAGTAAATGCTCTGAATATTTTCTGGCTCCTTTCAAAGCCCTGCTGATTATCATTACATCATGCATTCCACCTGAACTCAGTGTGAGGGAAACACAGGTCAGGCACACTTGAGTAGCTCAGCAGAGCAGACTGTTTATGATCAGGTAAGTTGAGAAGATAGGTGTTGGTTACAACTTTATGGTTAGTTTTTTTACTTTCTTTTTGATCCAGATGAACCACAAATCACCAGCACCGAGTCCTTTTCAGAATCTGTAGGCTTTTCTGTCTGTTTGTGGTGCTGGATGCTTGTGAACTAGGTTTGAAGTTATTTTCCTTTTACTTAGAACACTGTGCTAATGCTCTGTCATGGCACGCTGTAAGCAGAAAGATTACAAATACTTTTTGTTAGAATGCAGTATTTTATTCTTGCACATTATTGATCCATAATCACTTTAAGTCTATTGTAAAATCACTGTTGAAAGACTGAGGAACAAATTAAGAAACTGCACTTAGAGAAGCCATCATTATAATGACAGGCAATTTAGTTTGAGGTAACTGGAGCAGTGAAGAATGCAATCCATCATATCAGCAAGTATCTTTACAAATTTTATTAGTCTGACAAATGTTATACAGACCATCAAGGTCATTTTGTAGTGAAGATGGGATATTGTTTTCATATTCTTACAGGAACAAGAGTGGTTTGAATAAACTGCATGTCCGGTTCTCTAAGGTTCTTGCAGTGCAGTGATGCAGTGAGACAGGAAATAAAAACAGCTGCAAAATGAGACCTTTTCCTATTTGTGTAGGGCACATTTTCAGGCTAACAGTTCTAACTTTGTGAGGAAATAGCCCTTTTAGTGACAGTCACTGTCAAGTATTAAGGTTTCCTGTCTTTCCAGTCACTGCTAAATGACTTTATCCCACTAAAGCACATTTCCATGGGCCTTGGTTTAAGTGTGTTTGCACAGGGCACTTACTGAACCTATTTCTTACAAGAAAATTGCCACCATAGTTCATAACAGTTGGTAGAAAAGTACATCCTTTAGATAAGATCTCATGAAATAAAAAACTTCCGTTGAAAATGTAAGAAGCTTATTAATATAGATGCAATTCTGATTTTCCTGACGTAATTTTTTCAATATATAGCAAGGATATAGAAGGTTTTTTCTTTTAAAAAAGCAGTTTTTTTCTTATTGCACTCCCTTGGAAACCATTACCCAGTAAGCTTTTGATGTTGTATGTATTTTGGGGAGATAGAAAATTTGGTATTTCCCCACCTATCCATTTTTATTTTTGAAACAATTAGGATATACGTCTACAGTCACTCTGACTGCTGGATGAGAGTCCCAGCCTGCTGAGTGCAGTTGGTTTTGTAGGGTTTTTGTGTGATTCGGTTTTGGTTTGTTTGTTTGTTTGTTTCTTGAGTTTACTTCTGCTTTTATATTTAAGACTGATCTACTTTCTCATTGGATTTCTCACTGTGATCTAGAGGAATATTTGACAGTTCAAGTCATTAAGAAGAGTAAAGAAAAATAAAAGCCACTAAGCAAATTTGCTGGCAGCCGTGGCTGCAATTATGTTTTTCTCATTAAACCTTGATGTTCCTAAAGTCTATGAGACTTAGCTAATTATTCTAACTAGTGTAAGGAATATATGGAAATACATGGAAGAGAGATCCATTGTGTCAGGAGGTCCCATGAGCTGCTTTCATAGCTAATCTCATGATTTAGAGCTGCCTATATCTGTTTCAATCCAATAAATAGATTGCTTATACTTTTAATACTAGGAAGTTGAATTACTGTGAAATTTGAAACTTTATTTGAATTTCAAATCTTTGCTACAAGTCCTTCCACACAAGAGTTGTTATAGTTATGCTTAAGTAATAGCTTTTCCTTATGTTGGCACCTCCTAGTGTATCTCAGGTGAGAGATCAGATCTTTGATAAACACTGTGCTCTCATTTGCTTCAATTCCATGATTTTGGTGCCTCTTTTCTACGTTTGTCTGGTGCAAAGATGAGTGAACAGAATCGCAAAGGGCTTTTACATATTTTTACTGAATGCATTGTGGAATTGTGTTCCTTCCCTGTTCTAGGAAGACATTACTTCATACATTATAGGGCAGTTATTATCATGTGTGTTGATTATACTCACAATTTCACCAGTAAAGTCCATTGTATTCTGCTTTTTGGGGATTGCATGTCCTTCTTGATAAAACTCTGTAATACCTGTTTCAAGACTGTTAAACAAAATCTGTTTGTAACTGTTCAGTCTACCCAGCTCAACTATTCTCCTTTTAGTCTAGTTATTCTCTATCTCCATTATAGCTGTTTTTACTTTTCTGCCCTTAAATTCCTGTGTTAATTTCCACCTTCCTCAGTTCAATAATTTTTTGTTGATATTCCATAAAAGGCATTAGTCATATAAATGGTTTATGCTGTATCTTCTTCCTCCATGAAAACCCCTCCAAAAAGTTGTAAAAAATACAGATGTTAAGTAGACCATGGCCGACTTTAGATAAATGCGTGCTTCCAGTTTTCCATTTGCTTCTGCATCCTTTTTCTTCCCTTAAAATGTATTCTGGTAATTGTTGGAATAATTTATACTAAGGAGGTCAGGAGAAGAGGGATTGAGTTAATGAGAGCCAAACACTGGCTCTGCAATTCTCATTTCAAGGTAATGAGACAAAGACACCTAAGGGTCTTAACTATCCAAGGATAAAGGAGCAAGGTAGGAGGTGAATATTATCCTTGTCCAGCTGGTCATTCTGTTTGTTTCTGAAGAAAGAGGCTGCCAAGGAGAGCTTAAAGAAGCCTGAGACCTTATTTATATTCTGCTGATTCTGTAGATGTTATGAGGATGGGAGAGTGAGTTGGGGATGGAGAAGGACAGGAAACAGAAATGCATTTCTAACACCTTTCCAGATATTGCATTAGGAGTAGGAATAGCGTAATTTTTCTTCTGTTTATACTTGTGTGTAGGGAGACCTTCCTTCTTGCAGTCTCTGTCTCTCTCCCCTGTCCCCCAACAAAAAGAAAATAAAAATTGCTGATGCAGTACAACTGGAAGTCATTAAACAGTGTACTTGGACACTATTGACAATAATTTGAGAGCTGACCTAATTGATTGCTTTGCCAGAAGCTGGAAATGTTGAAGATGCATTGATTATGCAGAGCATTGGATATTGTATAGTTTGCTGTTTTCACAAAATTGCAGCTGATTTGTGAAGGAATTCATCAGAAGGTTTAGGAGGCAGGCAATAGTTTGTGTTTTTCAGTAAAGTAATGACTCATCTTCCCTTACTGATTTATATAGCTTGTTTTACAGCTCTGGCACAAAAAAAAAATATTTCCTGCTTGTAATTGTCATATTTTACCATCATAGAAGGGTGGGGTGAAATGTGTTACACTGCGTAAAATTAGAACAATCAGGAAAAAAAAAGTAGTATTTCTTTTTTTAAAATCTTGTCAACAACCTCGACTCAAAAAATATTGCTTAATATGTCTGGGGTTTTATGTGTTTATTCACAATTGGATTTATTTGTTTAAAGGTGTGGTGCTTTTAGGGTGGTCTAGGGGTTCGCTTAGTTGAGTTTTCTGAGTTTTTCAAACCTTTGCATTTCTTAAACCGAAATGAGAGTTTGTGATAATACTGTGTACTAATTTTGTCTGGGTTAGAGTGAAATTCACAGTAGCTGGCATGGGGCTGTGTTTGGATTTGTCCTGGAAACAGTGTTGATAACACAGGGGTGTTTTTGTTACTGCTGGGCAGGGCTTGCACTGAGCCAAGCCCTTTTCTGCATCTCACTCCACCACTGAGCAGGCTGGGGGTGCACAAGGATTTGCACCTTGTGGGAGGGGACACAGCTGGGACAGGTAACCCCAATGGACCAAAGGGAAATTCCAGGTCATGTGGCATCATGCTCAGCAAGAAAACTCAGATGGGTAAAGGTGGTTGGCAAGACCACCAGTGTTTGGGAACTTGCTGGTTTAGTTATTTGTGAGCAATTGGTTTGTGTTTCTTTGCAAAATTTGTTTTTCTTAGTTTTGATTTTACTCTTGTTTTTTTCTTTTTTCTTTTAACTAAACTTCCTTTACTTAGCTCACAAGTTTCTCACTTTAACTGTTCTCATTCTGTCCCGTGTCCCACCACGTGAAGGATTCAGTGAGTGGCTATGTGATATTTAGCTTCCTACTGGAATTTTAAACCAAGACATACTGACATACTGACTTAAGCAAAATTTAAGACATTTCATAATTTTTTTTTTTCTTTTTACCCACTTGCTTGCTGCTTACTTTTTGGGTTAGTTTGGTTTTTTTTCCCTTTCCTTCTCCTTGATGACCTAGAGATTTGCAGCAGTTGCGATCTTTGCTTTCTGAATGTCCTGAGCTCTGGGAAGAGCAAGCAGGTGTTCATTTTTCTTTTCTGAAATCTAAATTGCTGAACTTCAGCACCCTCTTGTGCTGGTCCTGCCATTATCACACAGGAGGCAGGGCTTCACGCAAGCCTGGCAGCCATGGGGTTCTGCACTGGGGTTAATGAGGATTGTAGCCTGCTTCCAAACATAACTAACACAGCAGTCCCACTTGGATTTCTCATTAGCAAGGTGCTGTTCTGAAACGCGTGTATGCACTGATAGATTGATGTAATCTGAACAGGTATGCCTTTAGACAACGTGTGAGGGTAAAAAATATCAAATCCAACTCATGTTCACATTCATATCATCATCGCCTAGTTGCTTCTAATACCATTGGTAATGTCTCAGCCATGATTTCCTGGGCCTGGTTCAGGTTATGCCTTGATATGATGGCAGAGAGCAACGTGCTGCATTTCTGTATCTGTGTGCACATGTTGAAGCTGTAGATCCTCGCTCCTTTATTTTCTTTTGTGTCAGTGAGGGCCCTTATGAGATGATTTGTCTTCCTATTTTAGTATTTGGCCTTGGAATCGTAAAATTGTTTAATCCAGATGACAAAAAGGCAAATGGATATCATTAATATGTTTAAGTGCCTCCCTGACTGTACTTTATTTGTGCTTATTGCTGCGTATTCTCAATTTCTTTTTGCCTTCTGCATCCAGTCAGCCTCTTCAGACTTAACTCTAATAGATGAAACCTAGCAATGTAAATTATGCCAACCAGATATACTACATGTATGTATGATTTTCTTACCAAATAACACCAAGAACTTAATTGGATCCCCATTCAGAAAAGAAGAAATCAAGATTGCTTTAAATATTTTAAGAACAAATAAAGCACAACAAAAAGATCCCTTTACTTTTGTGTTCTGACAATCTACTCAGTAAAAGTTCTGTTTAAAAAAAAAAAACAACTCATAGAAATGTTTGTCAAGAAGAATTTGAGTAGATCGTCTGTTACCAGCTATAAACACCTTTTCTTTAATGCCTTCTGGAGGTAATTGATTTTCCTTGCTATTGTGATTAGGACAAAGCAAAAGTTGCATTTTTTTTGTTTAGTTTGGGTTTTTTTGTTGGTGTTTTTTAGTGCAAGCATTAAAAAGAATTATACCTTAATTTCTATTTTAGTGTTTTAAATTTTTGTCACTAGACGTAGTAGTGTATCTTTTGCAGCTGAACAAGGAAAGATGTACAAAGAATGAAGTACAGGCTGTCCAGAACTTCTGCTTGGTTTGCTTTTGTCTGGGCTAGAGATGATTGTTTGCTAAAATCTATAAATTAAATTTCCACTGAAGTATATACAAGGATGTGTATATGCATCTATGCAATATCATTTTTTTTTTTTTTAACCAAAGTGTATTTTGGATCTAAGTCTTTGCGTACGTGCATATTAAAGTTCTATTTTAGCAGCTGTATAGTTTTTTTTTCTTTATTGTTGCTGTGTTTGGCGGTTGCTCCTACCAGTTACTGCTGATACCAAACTGTGATTGTAATGAAGCAGTCAATCACAGTAGTGAATGCGGAAGATTACCATTTTAATGACTAATTTTCCTGCAACTTTTCATTGTAGGCTGGTCCTGTTCATGTAATAATTCTCGCAGGATGTAACATGTTTACTTACTACCATAAAATTTCATGTAGAGCTCTGTACCAATTCGTAAATGTAGGGACAAGACTCTAAAGCTGCTGTGAAGAGAATCTTGATGTCCAGCCTGTTCCAATAGTGCCTGTGCTGAGTCGCCTGAATGTCCACTGGCTGCGGTGCTGACTGGATCAGAAAGCATGTAAACAATCGTATTTCGTACAAATATAAACCGGAGAACTGTATTAAATCACATCCTCTTCCCATCTGTCTTTTCATCATATCTGATGCGTTTCAGGTTTTTAACTAATTTGTGCCTTAAAGCTGATTCTGCATCAGATTGATAAAATATGTCAATGTCCTGCTTGATCAGACTAATGTAACAGAGGTTTATTTTAAATTAAATTACTGGTAGTGCATGCAGTTCACTAAGTAAAAAAATCGTGAGGAAGAAACGCCGTCATATTGCTTCTTATTGTTGAGTATTTCTGTTTAGTGGGAGCTCTGTTGTGTGAAGATCAAATATAAATCAAACCGAAACCATTTCCACTTCTGTGCAGTATTTCTCATTTTTACTCATTGTAAGCTTATATTACACTTCCCAAGGGCGTCTGAACCTGTGATTCTTTTTACAGGTGTTTTAAAAAAATGTCTCCTCCAGTTAGGATTTGTATTCCGATTTTATTGGTTTTATATGCTAGAATAGTATGGAATATTATATATTTTTCATTAATGAAACTTGAAGACTTCTAGTACTTGCCACAGGATGAATAAACATGGCCAGTAACAAAGGTATAATGCCATGTCCATTAACCTATATTGTAAGAAACCTTTTCTTCCTGCACTTTTTTCTTTTTAGAAGGGCTTTTCATAGGGAGAACGTAATTTTATTTTAGCAGTTTACAATATCAAAATGCAATCTGCAGGGCTGGTTAAATTTTCTAAATTCTCTGTCCTCCCTAAGAGACAGATTGAAATAATTTCAGCCAGGAACAATATTTTTATCTGAAATTTGAGTGACAGTCTGGCTTTTGTTTCCTTATTTGTTTTAAAAATAATGGCTCATATTAAATAAGGTGTGCTACCCTGGAAGACTAATATGTAAAGTTATTTAAGCAAGATATAACTATTTTAAGAAGCTCTTGTGGTATCCGAGTGAATGGTAATGTCCATTAAATAATTTGTACTTTTTTTGTGAGCTTAGCTATGAAATGCTGGTTTTTAGATATCACTTCAGTTAACTTAGTATTTTTCAGTAAAATACCGTCTCCGTTTTCTCCTTATGAAGTAAAGTTATTGAAGTATAAGAAACATTATAATTATGATATTATTTTCTTAGACCTATGCAGTTGTAGTCATAGTTCGTCTGTCTTCATGTTAGCTTGTATTTATTACAAAATGCAGGAAGTTATCTCTTTTTGTTTCTTCTCCTGTTTCCTTTGTGGCATGAGAGACCTGTTCGTGATTAAAAAGCTTCTTAATCCTGTACTTCAGTTTGAGGAGCATAAGCAACTTAAGACTTTTTCCTTCCCCCTGCCTTAACATGTGTATTTATCTTATCATTTGTAACATATGGTGATCATATGTTTAAACTAGAGTCCACATTATCAGTGGAAAATTTGGGGAAATCTTGCCCTTCTATGCTTGTGAAAGAGGAGGAGGAGATGAATCTGTAAGTTGTGGAATGAAAATAGTGTGGAATTTCCACAGGATGGAAATATCTAGAGGCTGGATTGTAAAAGCTTTTCGGTATTTGTGCCAACTTTTGGTTTCTGCAGTAACAATCTAGATAATTGCTGGTGACAAACTTAGGTAAATATTGCAGCTGATTATATCAACTTCATGGAGTCATACAGTATTTCCGTTGTGTATGGCTAGTATGAAACCTGAAAAATAAAACAAGGTTAGTTGCTTGAAAAACAGATGTGATTGTGAAGATATCTTCGCTGTGGGTTATGGTCTAGAATATACTGTGTGTACATCACTTTACATGAACTGTGTGTATATATTTCCCTATATTTTCAACTACAACAAGAGTTTCCCCACTCATTACAATTACATGGTATCCATGAAACTTTGAAGAGATTTGAACAAGAATTGTGTAACTCTCTAGTTCTGCTAAATGTTCCAAGTGTCTTAACTTTATAAGAGAAAATGCTTACATTATTTTAAAATAACCAACCTGGTGGCCTTCTGTGTTGAAGTGACTACATCAGTGGACAGGGGAGTGGTTACAGATGTCATGTATCTGGACTTCTGTAAAGCCTTTGACACAGTTCCCCTACAACATCCTTCTCTGTAAATTGGAGAGAGATGGATTTGGTGAGTGGCCTGTTAGATGGGTAAGGAATTGGTTGGATGTCTCGTCCAGAGGGTAGTGATAAATGGCTCAGAGTCCCAATGGACATCAGTGACAAGAGGTGTCCCCCAGGGGACAGGGTATGGGGACCACTGTTATTAAATATCTTCATTAATGACACAGATTAGGGGATCGAGTGTACCCTCAGCAAATCTGCAGACGACACCAAGCTGAGTGGTGCAGTTGACACTGCTGAGGGACAGGATGCCATCCAGAAGGCCCCGGGCAAGCTCGAGAAGTGACCCATGGGAGTCTCACGAGGTTTAGCAAGGCCAAGAGCTGGTGCTGCACCTGGGTCAGGGCAACCCCCGGTGCCAGCCCAGGCTGGGGATGAACAGATCGAGAGCAGCCCTGTCCAGAAGGACCTGGGGGTGCTGGGGGTGAGAGCTGGACATGAGCCAGCCACGGGCACTCCCAGCCCAGAAAGCCAAGTGTGTCCTGGGCTGCATCCAAAGCCCCGTGGGCAGCAGGGCAGGGAGGGGATTCTGCCCCTCTGCCCGGCTCTGGTGAGACCCCACCTGCAGAGCTGCCTCCAGCCCTGGGGTCCCAGCACAGGAAGGACATGGAGCTGTTGCAGAGCCCAGAGGAGGGGCACCAAGGAGCACCTCTGCTATGGGGAAAAGCTGAGAGAATTGGGATTGTTTGGCCTAGTGAAGAGAAGACTTTGAGGTGACCCAGTTGTGGCGTTCCAGTACTGAACAAAGCTCACAAGAAAGACAGAGAGAGACTGTTCACAAGAGCATAGAGTGACTGGGCAAAGGGCAATGGACTCAAACTGAGAGTAGGTTTAGATCAGATATTTGGAAGAAGTTCTTTACTGTGAGGGTGGTGAGTCACTGGCACCAGTTGCCCAGAGAAGTTGTGGATACCCCATCCCTGGAAGTGTTGAAGGTCAGGTTTGATGGGAGCGTTTGCAAATGCTCTGGTCTAGGGCAGGTTAAGTGATCTTAAAAGTCCTTTCCAACCCGAACCATTATATGGTAAGATTATTTTTTCAGTCATATTTACTAACTGCTAAAATAAACTTTTGATGCCAAGGCATCAAACCTGCTTTTCCTCTTAAAATTTATGGTGGTTTTGTAGGCCTGAGTAAGTACCACCAGGTATTTGCTGTCTCCATGTGTATGTTAGCCTCAGGTTATAGTGCCTCCGTTACCATGGTCATCTATATTGTTATGTAGATGTCACAAACTTGTATTATTGAATAAATTTCATACTGGGAATGTGCTTATATTGGGTAGGTGAAGGGATCTGGTTATAGATACAACACTCTTATATTAGTGTTTTGGCTTGCTTCACTTTTTTTTGGTCACTTTTTTTAACACTTTGTTTCACTGAAGAATGAATGAATTCTTCTAGTGAAGAATGTGAAAAATATTTATCCCTGTAGTATACCACACCCCAGCGATGCATATAGTAACTTCGGGTAAGGGGAGAATTACAGTACCTTCATACTGTTCTGTTTCTTTGTAATGAGCAAAAGCTTTAATGTGTGAGAATCTGTGAGAAACAATTGGTTCTGAGTTGGTATTGTATGGTAGCAGTGAGAGGTTGGTAGGTTGGTATTTAAGTTTTTCACATGAAATAAAAACACTGAGAGAATGGTAGATTAGTTTTGCCTACAAGAGGGATGTGACAGCAAAACAGACTTGTGCTGCAGAAGTGACGGTGCTTTTAATGAAAGGAACACGGATTTTTCAGATTCTTGACCAGGGAAATTAAAGGGTTTATTTAGGTGTATAGGAGGCCTTCAGAAGGTAATCAGACTAACGAGGCAAATGAAATATGTTTTTAGCTGCGAAAAGGACAGTGTTCTTGGAGTAAACCAAAAGGAAGTAGACATAATAGTATTTAATAGTTTTCATGACCAAGACCCTCCACTCTTTTTGGACATTAACCGTGTTCTTGTGAGGCCATTTTAAAAGGGAAACAGTATGAGCATAAAGCAGTTGTTACATGAATGTGTACTGTAAGATAATCTTCCAGCTCCTTTAAAAGCCTTGAAATTGTTGTGGTAAACAGATATATTTGCCAGAGTAAATGAATTTAATGGGAATGTATAAGATCAAATTGCACAGATGAAGCGAAAATAAAAGTTAATTTCTTTTAAAAAGATTTCAGGTGGTAATGAGATTATTCTATTAGGGTGAACAGTAAAGCTGTCGAATGAACTGGGGTATTGTGGTATTTTTTTTCTCATAAAACAGAATAGGAACTATACGTGTATTGCTCTGAGGGCATTAAAACTGAAGATAATGTGAAGTCATCTTCTGTCCCAGAGAGGATGAACATTTTATTCATACACTTCTTACACAAGGAGGAAATACTAAGCCTCTAGACCACTAAACCATGGACCTATTTTGTGGTTATATGGAATTTTTTCTTACTTTTTATTCAGAATAATACTAAATTAAAATGCTTGATACGTATTTCTTAGCGTGTGGACACATTAGTCTTTTTAGTTGAGTATTATGAATAGCAAAGGGGAATATTTTTGGTTTTTAGAAATTATCATGCATTCTTCTAATTAAAAAATACCCTGAGAAACATTCAGTTTTCCTATAACCATTTGTGAATATACAGTATTCCTGATGTGTGACTCTTGTTACGAAATTTATAATGTAGCGATACTAGCTTTTTTATTTTACTTAGTTTTCCTGACACTGTGGTGGCTGTCAGGCTATGTATACATGCTATTTGGTGAAAGACGTTTAGTTTTGGAAGCAGTGTTTTCCAAGTCCAGAGTAAATGCATTTTGATAATAAATTTTCTCTTTTGGTAGAAGGGGCAGTATTTTATAAGATGAAGAATTGTTTTTGCAGTTTTATTTGCATTTTATAACAAATAAATTAGGGTCTGCTGATAGTCTTGTTCAATACAAATGCATGTAAATTGTCCTTAATAAAATTTGAGATAATGGGAATCAGAGATAATTTATATTGAGAATTTAGATTTCTTTTCTAACCCAGATATTTAAACTGGTTTGAAAATAGTGGTTGTCTATAGTTATTTATTGTTTCAAACTAAATATGTTCCAAGGGTGTTGTTTTATTTAGTACTAAATAATTTGTGGGATAAAGTAGACCAAAAAAGAAGAGCAAGTCATCTTTTGATGATTTGTATCATCAGTAACAAAAAGAAAATAAGATTAAAAAGTGTTGCTCTGTGCCACAGAAATGGAAGGCATACTTTATGCAGCCTTTAACAGAGGTACTTAGAGTTCTGTATCTAAAAATTGTGTTGGAGTAATTAGGAAGGATTTGTATAGGCTTTGACAGTTATCAAGGTAAAACAGGAACACAGGTCTTTAGAGCCCATTACTCAAACCTCTTAAAAACTAGGGAGAAATTTTGTAAATCCACATGCATTCTAAAAGGATACCTTAGAAAATTATGATTTGCTTGAGTATTGAATTGAGTATACTGCAGAATTGTTGGGGTTGTTTTCATATTTAAGATATTTTAAATTAGTTGATGTTACCATAATGTAGGTGATGAGGCCAGCTGGTAAATCTAAGATAAAATGCTCCTTTCAACTCTTCAGTCCTTGCACACTCTAGTGTATCTATTCCTCTTGTATCATGGGCAGACAGTGATACTGACTCCTGGAGTGATGCATAAGGATGAAGGCAAGGATAGCAATTCAATCCTCTTTGCTCTTCTCTTCTCAAATGGCTGGGGTAGTGAATTTTTACAAAATGCCTCAGAGAAGTATATTCTTATGAGGTCTGAGGTAGCAGGGGTGCACAGGACATTTAAAAATTAAGTTGATCTTAAAATACTTTAGAAGAATTTTTAACTTGTTTGTAAAAAGTCATTTATGCTGATGGATTAATTCATCCCTTTCAGTTAATAATGGAACATGTTTTGCTGCCATTGGTAAGCGGCAATGTTTTATTTTATGACAGACTGGACATTTGTTTTGAAAAAAGATCTTTTTTCTAATGAAAAGAAACCACTCAAACTTATAAACCAAGATTGTGAAAAGATTGCAGATGTAACTGAATCTTTAAAAGTATATATTAAAAAATGGAGATCATTTCCTTTACAGTTAGTTTCCTTCAAAGATGAAGGAATAGAAATATTTATATTTCTCTTTTGGGTGCTCTTAGAAATTGGTATTACTACTGCAAGTTAAAGCTGGAAGTTGTTGAATTTCTGTTTTGATTAAGCTGATGGTTGCATTTAGTGAAGGTGAAGAAATATATTGTGGCAGTTAGTTAAGATGAGCCTTGCCTTCTGCTGTTCACTAATGAAATTTGAGCGTCCTAAGAACTTGAGCATGATGACAGATTATCCGTGCCTTATTTTTGTCAGTGTTCTGTAATTGCAATATGGGGTCATGAATTAAATGCATGTTTGCCAATAATAATTACTTTGTCACAGCTTTTATGACAAATAGAATTTAAGTTGATGCTTGTGGAAAGCAGGCAGCATATCAGTCCTGTTGAATAGGAAAAGTCCTTTCCAGTTTGTTTTAAATAAATCTTTGAAACATAAACTTCATTTTCCACCATTTCTGCCTTGTGTTTTCTGAGGGAGGTACATCAAAAGAGCCCTTTATCTGTGTATAGCAATCTTTATTTGTGTGTGTTTGTAAGATAAGTTTGTTCTGAATTGCCATTAATTTAAAAAGAGTTGGGTTTATATTCATGGTCAATCTAATAGTATAATGTATTCCTAATAAATTATATTGTTGAAATGTGGTTAGAAACATATGCTAATGAGTGCCCTGTTTTGTTTGGTGGAACCTTAGGACTAAATCTGTGAGTAAATACTTTGAGCATTGCAGCCTTCTGTGGAAATTAATTTAAAAATGAAATTGAATTTGGACTTAAATTTAAATGTGGTTAAATTATAACAGAATTTGCTTGTGATTTCCTACTCACAGGACTAGGAACGTATGTATAATCTGAAATATTTTAAAGTATATGCTTTAGTTTAACTGTGTAAAATTTAATAGTATTCTACTGTAATAGTGATCTTTCTTTCGATCCTCTGTTGAAAAGTAGTTTTAAAAGTGTTAGTCAGAAGAGAGTCAAGGTCATCTTTCCCTTTGTGGGAAAGAGGCATCATCTGATTATTCTAGTACAGAGATAGTAAGGCAGATTTTAAGCTAGGTAGGAAGTACCTATGTAAGCACACACCTGTAGTCAAGCATCTTCTCTCAAAACTACTTCATTACTGTGATTTGTGATATTTTATTGTTTTTAGGTGTTCATGTAGTGATATTTAATTTCTTTCCTGCTGATAGAACAGTGGTAGCCTGACTGCTTTGGTTTACAGTAGATAGATATTTTTGTATATGAGCAATTTTTTTGCTTTATGTTTCTTTTTTTGGATGTATTGCGTACTTGTGAATTTGGTTGAGTTCACCCATGATCTGGTAAATGCTTTTGCTCTGTGTGATTTGCCTGCATCTTGTGAAATTAATGTATTCCAGAAGTCTTGGTAAAAAGGAGTTAGGCTAAACTCTGGTATAGTTTTGGTTTAACTGCACATCGTGGTAGGTTACAGCACACAAAGATTTCAGGGGAGACAAACCAGACAAACTCACACTGAGTATGTGATACACTAAACACAGTGTTGGAGGGTGTAGCCACGTGCTTCATGCGGGGCAGGTTTCTGAGTGGGTGGCACGTGGGCCTCAATCTGTAGCAGATAATAATACATAGGTAAGGCAAGAAAGTTCTAGGACTGAACTAGCAGATGAGCTTTTTGCAAACTTAATCTCTTTTCAAACGTAAGTCTGAGTTTTAGTAAGCCCTCCCTGACGCTTCCCTACTTCCTGTGCTGTCCAAAAAAAAAGTTTGCTTAAGCTGGTGTCCAACCAAGATGGAGAAAAAATTTATGGAATAAGGAACTGGGAGAAAAAGAGCTTATCCTACCATTAGTATTGCCTTGTGTAGTGAGTACTTACCTTTGTGACTGACTCTCTGTTTACATGACATCATATTTTACTCTAGCAGAGTTTATTCTTCTGAGGAAGATTTTACATATTTTTCCAACTTTTATTTATATATATTGCATAGAAAAAGTTGCATATTAAGATCTACTTACAGACAGTGCAGTGCACCTGTTTAAATAAGAGATCATGGTATTCGTTCTGTGCCAGTTGCTTTTTATATTCCTGTCTCTTTTTTCAGTTACTTCTGTTTGAGCTTCTGTAGGTGTTTATTAATTGTGGGGCTCTTTAGTTGAAATTTGAGTGGCTTTTATTGTTTTACCTCAGTCTTTGTTTTTGAATTGTCATCTCTGTGTGTTCCTTTTTGCACTTTCATTTATTGAATAGAATGTAGAATAAACTAATATTTAAAAAACCTAATTCAGATTAGGCAAAATATTGAATTTCTGTAAAACAGTGCAGAACTGGAATTCATATATGATAGGCTGCAATACATAAAAAGAAAATGATTAAATTGTATCTCACTTATCATAGATCTTTCTGATAGGAGAAAAATCTGTGCCATTAGTTCCAGACCGGCGTATTTCCCATTCACAATGCTTTAGTGCATAACTTATAAATCTGTCCTCATCATCCTATATTACTTTTTCAAAGCAAGACTAACGCGAAGCAAGACAGGATGAATGAAAGTCAATGAAGGTCGACTAGACAATCCAATTACTAAAGATTCTTGGAAGAACAGTACTGTGATCTATAATAGAATTGTGTGTGAATTTCTGTCTTTGTTGGCAAGGGTCATTTCTGTAGAACTGCAGTATATCTTTTATGGTAAGCTATGGATTACGCTAGTCTAATCTATTTGTATGATACATCAGAATGTCAGTTGTTTAAAGATTTGTTAGTTAACAGAAGGCATATTTATAATACACATTTTATGTACCTGTTCTATCTCTTGAGTAGTGAAGATTTAGCATACAGCTACACATTGCATAACAAAGAGGCAGTGTTAAGGTGTATAATCATTGCATACATATCACTGCTAATTTTCCATACATTTTTTTTCATCACTCACTTCTTTTTCTTTCATTCTGCTGAATAGAGTATCTCCAGCAAGTGTAAAACACATTCATGCAGTGAAAGAAGTTACTATTTCTGGCACCTGCTTCTCATAGAATAGTGACCTGGGCTGCATTTTGGAGCTAAATACAGAAGTTTGAGTCTGTATAGAAACCATCGGTGCTGGACACTGCAGATGATGAATAAGAAAAAAGCCTAGTTAAGCAGAAGAATCGATGTTTTCAGTCTTAGAAGCATCCCTGAACTTCAAATTTAACTTTGTTGCTTCTGTATCACAGAATCGCAGAAAGAGTTAGGTTGGAAAACCTTCAAGGGTCACTAGGTCCAACCTCTGACCAAATATGTTGTCAGTCAGACCACAGCACTGAGTGCCATGTCCAGTCTTCCCTTAAACATCTTCAGGGATGGGACTCCAGGACTGGGCAGCCCATCCCAATGTCTGATCACTCTTTCAGATATGGCTGAAATTTACCTACTTTTTTTCTCCTTGATACGAATAGATCTAATTAAAAAAAGAAAAAAAAAGCTTCTGCACACAAACTTTGTATCATTATGGTTTTGAGCCATGTATAAATGAGGACAGATGGGATTTAATTATCTAACTGAAGACTAGGCAATTTTACTTGACTGTCGTTTTAAACGTAAGTTTTAAATAAATTCCAAATTACTACATGGTCTTGTTTTCTTCAAACCCTGCAAAAAGAAAAACAAAAAGACCTAATATAAATTTTACCTTTTAACCTTTTAGCAGATATTTAGATTACAGGTATTTTGATCCGGTATTTCCATGCGTAGTCTCTTATATTCCTCTTACGAGAAGCAGTGTGAAATTAGTGAAATTGCAAGTGTGTGTGTGTATGTAAATATAGAAATACATATATATATATATTCCTTCCCAGCTAATACAATCATAGGAGAGTGGAGTCATATGAAGAGTGTTTAACCAAACAGAATATCAAGTGGTTTTCAGTACAGGCTGTCTGAAGGGGAAGCATGTTATTAAAAAATCAATTGCTATAAATGACATAGGGTCTGAAAAAGGAGTAATGAATTCCTATATACTGATATAACAAAGAATGCTGAGAGGAAGTTACAGTGTTGATTGAGACAATTTTTGCAGTGTTTCCCAATAAAAGTGGAAGTCATCTTCTGCAGGTGGTGAAGTTTTGTTGTCTGACAACAAAAGACAGAAACACTGCTTTTTTATTTCTAAGTCAGTATTTAAGAACAAATTGTTATTTGCAGTAGCAAAAAGTGTGTCTAAACTACCACAGTAATTGTAAAGCGTAATCAGGTTATGCCACATTCTTTTTGACTGGAAAATCATGAGGCTTGCCTGGCATACAGAGGTAATGAAGAATCTTTTTCTGCTTAGATAGATGCTGCATATCTAACAAGCGCTGAAAAGGTTCACTGTTAATCTGTAAACTATTTAATATAAATGATCATAGTCTACTGTTACTAATTTTTATTAAAACTATTTTTTCCACAGGTTTTGTTTAGATTACAGAAAATACTGTAGTATGGAAAGAAGATATTTTAAGACATAGTAATTTTATTATTTGCATTCAAAATGTCATTTTTCAAAGTCTTCATTCACCTAAATGTTAGCTACAAGTAAGAAATTATTTGTAGATTGAGGTTTTAAGCTCTATAATGAATTTGTGATATTAGACATTTATGCTATTGATTTTTCATTACAACATTTTCTTCATAGGTGGGGCAAACCTGTCTGCAACAGAGAATTACGTTTGAATCTTCTGTAGAGAGAGTAGACTAAGATTGTAACAGAGTCCTTCTGTGAGATCATCAGCTGAATCAGAGTTTTTAATTTATTTTCTAGAGGAGATAAACTTTTTTTTTTCAGCCCTGGTTTGGTACTGGTAGCATCATAAATACTGTGAATCTCTAAGTCTTTGACTTGTGATGGTATTTGTCAAAGGTTTTTGGTAGTCAGTATCTTGAAAAAAGTAATAGTTCGTGTGGCTGTCCTTAGCTGAGAGAAGTGTGGAAAAATAAAAATGTAAGGCTATGTAAGATCAAATCAAAGAAGAAATTTCTTACTACACTGGTTTGCTTTTCTTCAAGCATGCAGACCTGAGACATGGATCTCTGAAGCTACGCCATGATCACTACCCGATTTGTGATTGAATCTGTTCGGCTGACCCTTTTTCCTTTCCTTTTGGCGTGTTTTGAGTTTAATCAGGTTCTAAATACACAGTCCTAAAAGGCTTGCCTTTTACTTTTATTTGGCAGATGCGCAGCAATAAAAATCTCTGCTCACTGAAAAATTGTTGCTTTGAGAAAAGTGCACTAGGTCTGTAACAATATTCAGTAACCCCAAAGCAATACAGCTTTTATGAGGTAGTGGGCCTATAAACCCATATCTCTGGGTTATCTTTTCAAAAGTTGTTTTGCTAGAGTCCTCACCAAGGTCACCATGTGCTGCCAGGGTGCAGGAAAGGGACATGCTGAGCAAGTTGGAACTCTGGGTAAAGGTGATCCACAGCACAGCAGGAGTAGTGTTCCTATATGAATTCACCCGAGGCTCAGCTGTGCACTTGGTATTTCAAAACTTGTTTTGCTTTTGGGTTCTGTGGTAACAGGAAGACATCTTTAGAAATTCTGAATGTTCTCAGCATTGAGGAGTTATGATTCCAGACACAGTGAGACATTCCTGAGCAGTGTAGCTGGAAAACATGGTCAGTATATAGTTTTTCATTACTGCCATTTGCACTGGGAATACATACTTCTCAGAGAAAAAAAACCCAAAACCAAACCTAACTTGTTTAAAGGAAGGTGTGTGGGTGTCATAAGTGTACCTATGTCAGTGTTACATTCTTCGTGAGGTTCCTTATGATCATTTAGTCTACTTACAAAGCAACACATTTATACAATGAGTTGTGTTTTATTGTTATTAAATTTTACTAGATGAACTAAATTATAGATGAAAACTAGTTGTATAAATAAATAAATCTTAATAAGAAACTAGGTAACGTGTCCATTTGGCTGATAACTGACAAAGTGGTATATTGCCATGAGATTACCAAGTCTCATGTGAGAAGCAAATGTAGTATTACCTTGAAGTTGAAATCTTCGATTGCTGTGTTTCAGTAAAAAAGGAATATAAGACAAGGAATATAAATTAAAAATAGCACACAATTGAAATTGTTTGCAGAGTCAGTGATGGGTATAGCATGAGTCTATAGGATGACAATAAATTCGTTAGTATTTTTATTTGTGTGTATAGTTCATGAAAACAGTGGTTAGAATTGTCTCTTAGGTTATTTGCACAAAAATAGGATGACAATAAGATTTGAATTTGTGGCTATCATCTTCTCTTGCCTTGTGTTTCTTTTTTCTCTGCCTTCTGCCAAAGGCAAACTCTTGAAATAAATAATAGTAGTGGTAGTAATAATACTGAAAGTCTAAATGAGGAGCTTGCCAATGTTATGTAGCAATTTCTTAAGCTGTATTAAGTATGTGCTTATACCACCTATTCAACTGATACCTGCTTATCTTTTCTGTAGGTGACAGATCAGTCGGTGAAAGCTTTTGCTGAACATTGCCCTGAGCTGCAGTATGTTGGTTTCATGGGCTGCTCTGTTACTTCAAAAGGAGTCATTCACCTTACCAATGTAAGTATCATAACTACTTTCTGCTAGTTGTTAGTGTATTTGACTGTAGCCATGTCATAGGTTTCAGCCAGGGTAAGATGACGTGTATGATTTATAGCACTGTCATGGACATAAACGTGACTAAGTAAATGAACTTTGCATCATTTGAGCAGTGACATTCAGATTTCACTGTATAAAAACACTGTACCAAAAAAATATATATGGGATTATACATTTTCTCACAAGGAACAGTGATGTTCGGGGCAAAGCTCTTTAAAATGCATAATTGCTGCTGATTCCATTGCAAACAAAACAAAATTCCTTTTTAAAGTGCAAAACTCTAATTGCAAGATACTTAGACAGACCTCTGGTTGCAACAGTGTACCCCCTGTGTACATAAATTTTGAATGTATTCATCTTATTTTACATAGATAGTGTGACAAATACATTTTATTTTCTTTCCTTTTGCATAAGAGGAGTGATGTGTGGGAGAACTTGAGTGAATCTGCAGAAAGTAATTAAAGTGTTCAGTAAAATGGATGACTTGGATGAGGTGGACAAACACCATATAATTAAAATTTGTAACTGAAAGTAAATCCAGGGATCATGCAAACATGAAAATGGTTAAAGAGATCTTGAGGTAGGAAGTAGAGAGCATATTTAATGAAAATGGGTTGCGCCTGATGAAAGCAAAGGTTTTTTTAATGGAGCTGTGAAGCTCTCCTATTGTTATACAGAACTGTTCAGCATATCTGTAAATTACTTTCATCATTTTAGAGCTGCTTAGCTGAAGATACAGAAGAGTTTAAAAGATTTTGGAACACATGCAAAAAGAAATAAGCCAGGGAAATTAATTTTCAGGTAAAGTTATAGGACCTCAAAGGATGCCTGCCATTTTGAAAGAACTGTGTATTGAAGGGGTGAGAAAAAGGTTTGCATATCTGTAGGAGAAAGCAATGATACAATTATCTTAATGTCCTGTGGAAACTACATATGTGTAACTATAGATTATATTTATATACACAACATAAATATAGGAGGTACACAATTCGGAGATTTGACATAGACAGGGTATGTAGTCCAAGGCTTTGTGGGAAATTTCCACGAAGATCACTTTCTGGCTACATGTTTTGGTTACTGCATTATTCTGACCTAGATTTATTGAGTGTTTAATAGATGTTAGATGTCTTATCCTTCAACAGAGTGACTTTATAACTGCATTTATTAGATTGAAGAAGAGTCAAGATCTCGACTTTTTTATTAATATGTATTTCTGATTTTCATGTGTTTAATAATAATAAATTACTAGAAATCCTGATTTACATAGGAGCGACCCTGTTGAACAGAGTCCTTCAGAAAATATCTAAGAGGCTGCTTAGACTCTTAGTATGTAATTACTTTGTAAGTAATTGGTGCATGTCGGGACTTGTGATTTAGGTATTTCAGTTTCCTTCCCTGAAGCTGTATGTGTACAACTTCTGATGGCTGTGGCACTGCAAAGGCAGTGATGTGATAACAGTGAAAGTTAGGGATTGCTTAACCTGGAGAAGGCTCTAGGGAGACCTTATTGCAACCTTCCAGTGCTTAAAGGAGGTTTATAGGAAAGATGGAGACAGGCATTTTAGAAGGGCATGTAGCAAGTAGTAGCATTATCTGCCACATCTGTCTTTACCAGAATTCATCTGTTGATGACATAATTTTTTGTTCTAACCATCGTGTATTTCTGTGGTTAGTTTTGTGTTGAGTACTTAACTGGTGCTTCGTAAGTGTTTAGGAATAATTCCAGTCTGGTGTTCCTAGAGAATGTGGGATCTGCTCTTTGCTCTCTGTGGCCTGTGAGTGAGTCCCTCCAGGCTGTGCAGAGCTGGTTGCCTTCTGTCCTGCTTCCTGTGTGCAAACTGGAGATAACAGCAGTGGCCTCGGCTGGGAAATTGCTTTGAGGCTGATGGATGTATAAAAATTGAGTGGTTTATTATTATTGTATTTTCCCCCTAGTAATGTTAGCTCTCTTTAGAAATACTGGCACTTGAAAAATTCTAAATTACAGTGCTGCTGCGTTGCAGAGCTTTTTTAATAGCTAATTGTGGGGTATGGAAGAGAAAGTGTTGTATACTTTAGAAAAAGAAGAAACATTCAGGGTTTATTTTCACTATATTTCTACTGAACAGAACGACAGTCAAAAAAAATTAGCTTTTTGAGCAAGACCATGTCATCACACTGGTGCCTTTTTTCCTTGAAGTTATTATAAACTGAAAAAAATACAGATAAAGTAAATAATAATTATTGGTTAAGATGAGAGGCACTTCATGTACATACACAGGAAGAAAGGGAAAAGAGGAGCGTGTTTATGTGCAATTTACAGTTAGACTCTCAGTTGAAACCAGTGGTTCGTTCTGATGTCCTGAATGTTTCATTTTCCTTTAGAGTTTTAAGGTGTGAAACATTGTCGTAAAAGAAGTGAATGACCTCCTCTGTGACATCAGAGTGTTTAGTCCAACACTTACCAACGTTGTTTCTGTGGAGGAGGGAAGAACATGTGTAGTGTTGTAGTTTATCTTATGTTTTTAGCACATCTCCACTTACTGTTTTCTTTTTTTATCTTCTTTTGTAACTTGTTTTATTATTTACTTAGTTTTCCATGTATGATTTTTCTCTTGTTTGCATGCTTTCTCCCCTCCACACATCCTTGTCTCTCAAGAGTTTATCCCTGGTTATTTTTTACTTTGCTTCTCCTGTAAGTGTGAAGATCTACACAGATGTGAAAAGTGCCTGTGCACATTAGGTGATTGTGTTGAACAGAAAACAACCAGAAGGGTAATTTTTGTTCCTTAATTAGGTGGGAGTAAGAAACTTTGTATTCTTACTAGTGAGGTAGTGATTTTTTAATGTTACATCTTTGACCTCAAGAGCAGTGGCATTTTCCTCCCCTGTTGTGGTAATTGCTTCTCAGCAGTTTAATTGTTGCGCTTCTATTAGAACTTTAACAGCTGGCGTCAGCAAATCGTGGCATCTAGATATAATTTTATTACCAAGCCACATCCTTGGCTTCTTCCTTTGTTTTCTGGTTTATGTGCAAGGGTAATGGCTTTGTAGCCGTATAACTCTGTGCTTCTACACTGTGTACTTCTGACAGACTGTCTAGTAAAGTTTGTTACAGACGTCTAATTATGTATGAATCCTTGTACAGAATCTCAACAGAAAAAAAAATCTAACTTATCCTGCTGATCACCAATGCATAAAGACAGTTAATGTAAAAACTATTTTTGGAATAATGTGATCTTCACTTTTTGTTCATCTCATAATAGTTACACATGTCCAATCCAACTTAGTGATACCTATGTCTAAGTCGGTGGTCAGTATGAAGTCAATCAAAATTCAGATTTATGGAGCAGATTCTTAGGGCTCATTCAGTGTTGATATCATCAGCGTGACAGATACATAATGATGATCTACACATGACAGGACTGATTTTGCAAGAGCATTTCTGAATTGGGGTAATGTGTGGTTTCTTTCTAGTAGATGATCTGTTTTGACATGAAGTGTTCTGCTTTATGCTGTTTTTATGGTAGTATTTCAGCATACCTTCTGATCTTAAGATCATTAAGCTTTCTAACTAAGGGCATGATTGCTGTTCTTTGGCTAGGTATAGAGAAAACAGTATTTTAATCAATTTGTATAATGAACTGGATTTCATAAGATGGAATATGATTTATTTCAATCTGTTTGCCTTTAGTAATATGTCCTTTGAAGTATTAGTCTTCCAATCACAGGAAAAAGTCATTAAGTGAGGGTTTTTGAATACAGTTGTTCTGGGACATTCTTCATGAGTGTTGGCTTGAAACTTTAACTGATGTGGTGCTGTGTAAGTAAATGTTTTTGCATCTTGTCAAACTAAACCTAATGATTTTGTTGAATGGAGTTATCTGTGTCCGTCTTAAGAGATTCTTGTCATTATTTTGAAGAATTTGATGGTTGTACCCAACTGCCATTTCTTTCAAAAAAGTAGAAAAGACATTGCAGAGAAGACTGCGTGGTTGAAAGGGTTGGATCTGTGAAACTTCCACTTCCCCTCCTCCCTCCCAAAAAATTCATTAGAAGTACTTGACAGTAAATAACATAAAGATGTAAACTGTGACTCAGCAGAAATGTATTCTGCAGTAACTTTTACAGTTTATAAACTGGAAATTAGTCTTGTAACATAGATACTGTAGGTGCAGTTTATATGTGTGTGTAAGTACCTCCTCTAGAGGCAATTAAATCTTTGTGCTTACAACAAAGTTTTTGATTGTATGTTTATTGCTTAAGCAATGGGACCTTGATGTTTCACAGTACCTAGGAATTGAAATTAAAACTTGTTAATATGCAGAACATTTAATGAGTCTATGGGAAAATAGTCTCCTTTGTAACTATTCAATCATTTTCCAATTCTTTAAACCATGTATGATTACTGTTCTAGGATCACAGTATGTCTCAGTCGTGCAGTTCAGTTACAGCAGCTCTTCAGTAAAAATTAATGCATGTGACTTTAAAAAAAATACTTTATGGATTCTATTGACAGAATAATAAAAAGAATGTCGTTTACACAGTGATACCTGTGGTAGTATCATAAGAATAGGAATATTATTGTCCTAGATTCTACAGACATACCCTGCAGTTATTTCTCAGAGGTCAGGGTTATTGATTTTATGCTTGTTTTGCAGATTTTTTGGGAATGGTATGTAGTTTATCTTCACCTTTAGTTTGGAGACTGTTAAAAACTTACAGAACAAAACTCCAGTTTCTGTAGAAGGCTACCTACATTTGAAGTCCTCATCTTTTCCTTTTATTTTTTTCTTCTCACCCCATACTGCTATCCCCCCCCCTCCCAAGCCCCCATCCTAAAAACATTGACTTAATAATTAACTACTGAAGTGGACCAATTATGTGATCTCAGTTGTATGCCTTTACCTAATCAAATCCTTAGTGACTTAAATCATTGAGGAGGATCATTTTTTCTCTCTTACAGGGAGAGTAAATTTAATTAAAGTGTCAATATTGCCTAATGCAATTATTTTTCCAGAGTATTACAGAGATTATTTCAAACAGCTTAAAAAGCAAACAGTACTTGGAGGTTTTTATGACTAAACTGATACTGGAGAAATCTGTAAAAATCTTCTTTTTTGTATCCATAACTCATAAAAGTAGTAAAAGAGTTTGCTTTTGAAGGACAGAAATATGATTAATGCTAGTAATAAATCAGTTTAATCAGTGCATAACTCTTAATTATGTTGTTCTGTGACTCCAAGTTTTGTTGTTCAGAATATCCAATCTGTTATTGATAACTGTGCAGGTGAGACTACAGTATAAATACTGTATTTTCCAGGGAGTTTGTATCATTGTTTATATTATTTATTTGAAAACCTTATACTCTGGAGTCGTTAATTGCATTCATTCGACTCTAAGCGCAAATGTGCTGTCTCACTTCTTTCCATGCCTTATTTTTCTTATGGCTAAATGAGTTGATATTTTACCTTGGTATCTTACACTCCATATATTTAAGAGGAGGAAGAAGGCCTAGGCACTTACTGTAAGTTGTATTGCACCTTGAGTGAGAGTGTCTGGATTTCATATAGTGACTGAGTGCCTGAATCACAACTTTGCTCAAGCTGAATTCTCTGAATGTCTCTGGTATGTTTGCTTTTTGTAGAAGATATAGAAATCATATCTTTCCTGACTAGCTTGCACATACTGTGCAGCTTCCAAAAAAATTAACAGTTTTTTCAACAGTTATGTATGTGAATGAATTTCAGATTATTTCTTTCTCTCTCATATTTGTCTCAATAGCTAAGAAATCTTTCAAGCTTGGATCTACGTCATATCACAGAACTGGACAATGAAACCGTGATGGAAATAGTAAAGAGATGCAAAAACCTTAATTCTCTCAATCTGTGTCTGAACTGGATCATTAATGACAGGTAACTTCATTAGAGCATCCAAAAGCAGTGTAATGCAAATTTAACTAGTTGTGTTAGTTGAGAATAATTCCTCATGGCTTGGGGGTTTTTGCTGACTGCTTGTTCTTGCTTGTTTTGGCTAAGTCATCCAGATACCTATTTTGTGAAGTACTTGCCTATTTCTGCAATGGAGAAAAGTGTAGTTATGACTGGATGGGAGCACTAATTTGTTTCATGCAGATTACAGGAGAATGTGCTCTGTACAAAGTGTGATTGAAATGTTCAATTGCAATTACGACTCCTTCAGTAGGTATCCAGGATTTGGATAAATTTATATGCGTGCAAACAATGAAACATATGTTTGACTACATAAGTAAAAAAAAACTGCTTATGAATTAAATAGTGGAATTCCTGTATTTTTAGAAAGCAACAAGGTTGTTTGGTTTGGTTGGCTTTGGTTTTCTTTTTGCAAAGAGCTCCAGAAGGAGAATGAAAGAATAACTGGGTTATTACCTAGTCTTTTCCTTTTAACCAGAATACCTCCTATCCTGCTGTATTCCAGTCTTTTGATCAAATAATTTATTTCGACATTAAGTATGTGGACAAAGATTATGTATAGTTATTTCACAGATCAGATGAAAAATAAAAAATACTGAAAATTTTAGAAGACAACATTTTCTTTTAAGACAAAAACATTGAGTTAAGTCAGTACCTGAGGGTACACAGGAAAGAATATTTTTAATTACTTCCACTGGACTATTTCATTATAACTGGTGCTTTAAACAAAAAGAGAGAGACACTTTTAACAGAGCGAGGTTCTAAAACAGTTTCATATAAACCAGAATAATGTGTTCTCGCAATTGTACTTCTTTCCCATGATTACTTTTTGGTTTTTTTAGTAAGGTATGCTTTCAAGGTTTTTAAAAGTCATTAAGGGTGGCCTGATGTGTAGATGAACTCAGACTTTGGTGAAAGTGTAGTGTTCTAAAAGTAATAAAATTGCAGTGTGTTCAATAGGAAGTACTGGTAAACTTTTGCCATAACTCCTATTAGCCCTTAAGACAGATTTTTGGATTTGTTTGTTTAAGTCAGACCTTTAACACAACTTCATTGGTTTTGAAAGCATTTAGTTGCTTCAGATCTTTCTGTCTGTAGGGCCTTGTTTTCATGTGCGGAATGAGGTCACTGTAATGGAAAATTCTAGGATAAGCTAGAATAAATAATATGAATAAAAATGCAAATTTAAAAAACCAGGCAGTTTTCAGGTTTTAATTAAGGTACTTAGACACGTATACCCGTCTGCTTGAACGTTTTGAGTATGGCAGTCTGCTAAGTTTGATCCAAACTGCGGTCAAACTGTTCTTGAAAATCCTTTACTGGAATTACTATAATAATAAATAATAATTACTATAATAATAAATACATATTTCAATTCTACGCATGAATCTACGCATGAATCTACATATGAATCATAAGAATAGTGAATCTTAGCAAGAAAAGGAAACCTTTTCCAGGAATGACCGATAACGTGCTTCTGTATGTAACTTCTAGTTGTTTATTTTTATTTCTTAAGGTTTTCCATTTCATGTTTTTTTCTGATTGTACTTGTCAGTACTTAATATAACAATTAAAGTCTGGCTATTTGAATTAGCTTCTGGTTTAAAAAAAAACGCAGAGAATTTAGAAAATAATTAATGTCTCTGTAAATCTTATTCATAGGCAGTTACTTGACAATTCAAATATTTTTCCTATTTTAAAAATGGGATGAAACTCCAAATACTAGTCTGAACCGAACAAAGTTGTTTTCTCTACTCCTCCTAAAAGCTCAATTGAGAGTAGTGGAAAATTGTATGAAAGGAACATGGTACAACCACAGGACTTTATTTGAAGTAAACACCAGTTTAGCAGAGTATTTTGAGTGTACTCACTTTGAGGACACGAGTGAGCCTTCAGAAGCTCACAGGACTGTTCAGGTGCTTGGGTTAAAGTGCAAATTAGTTTGAACCAAGTAAATTAGTTTATTAATTATTTAAACTTAACCTTTTTTTTTTTCTTTTTTTATTTGATGCCGTTGGGTGGCTCCTAGTCAGAGGGAATGTCCGAGGAGATTCTGCGTCTTGGTACCTTTCCGATGCATATGAGATAGTAGCAGTCTGTTTTTCCTGGCTCCTGGTTTTAAAATAAATATTAGTTCCACGTCTCCCCCGCTCCCAATCATCAAGCAGGTTTACTTGTGAGATCCAACTACAGAGGACTTGTATTCCAGATCTTTTCAAACTGAATAGGACAGTGTTTTGCTCACTTCAGAGTACTGAGGGCTGAGGCTTCTTTAAAGCCTTGGAAAACTGTTCTGCTGCATTTCTTTTGCATAATATTGAGTGTGAAAGAAAACTGGAAAGTTTTTAAAATACCGTATAACTTACAGATGTGTCTGCTAAGTAGCTCTTAAAGGCAGTTGATTATTGCTTGGCAGAAATAAGTCTGGTTTTAAAACTTTGTTTTAGATTTCATGATTGTTTCTAGAAATCCATTAAAATTCTTTCCATAAGCAAGAGTATAACTCTAGAACACTTAAAGTCCTCTCTCGCTTGTGACATGGTGTTAGAGTTAATCCTGTGATCATTACATTTCTTCTTAAATAACTGAAATTTTCAGAGTGTAAGAGCTCTGCTTGACAGGCACTTGCTAAGATTTTTGGTTGTCTGATTCTTCTGCATATGCAAGAATTAATGAGGACCATTATTTCCATGTTTTGATTAGAGCTCTTTTTTGTTTTGGACATATGGATCTAAAAAGCTTATGTGGGGCAGTAAAAAAAAATTTCTTGTACCTAAGGCAAAAAATATGTTCAGTTGAGATACTCTTGACATTAGTTTTAAAATAAAGGAAAAAGAGGTCTCTTCTGATGACTTGCAAAAAAGTTTCTAGAAGTGGTGAGTTAAGCAAGATCAGAATGTAACTATTACAGCTTACTCAAAAGCTTCGTATAGTATTTTTCATATTGGTTGTTTGTTATAGAAACAACCCTACTTCTTCTTCCACATATGAACAAAACCAAGCTTGCAAATTCTTTTCATATGCATCATGAGTGGATTACATCAAGTCTTAGCGATTGGAAAGGATTGAGTTCTTTGTACATGGTGAATAATATACTCTGAAGCTTGCTTTCGGTAACCCTATCACCTTGAAGTTGTTTTTGTGGTCATTGCCCTTGTTACTTTGAATTTCAATTGATGAAGTAAAAATAGAAGTTTTAGAACTAAATCTTACGGGGGATTCAGGAAATGTAGTATGATGTGCTGGCAAAGTTTTCAGGGGAGTGTGGGTTTTTTAATGGTTTGCAAAACATTTGCTATTTATTGTATCCCCATAATGATCAGGAAGCAAACAGCAGACAATCTGACCTTTTTTGTGAATCTGGTCACTATGGACTGAGAGTTGCAATTCACTTCAACATCTGTGTTACATAATTGACCTAGATACAGACATTTAGAAGCTATGCAGTGACTGTGAAGTCTTAAGAGTGTTTCTGCTTGCTTCCATCATCCTCTTACTAAAATATTTCCTTGTATTTGTGTAATATTTGTATAAAGGATGTTTGCCAGCCACTACTGTATATATGTTTCTTAGAAAGAAAGGAATAATGCTGATAAGGCAAGGAACTTTATTTACAGGTGCAGTGAGACTTTTTTGTGCCATGGCACTGCCAGTCACCCAGGGTAAGATTCCACCTTCAATACAAAATTATTGATTGGTTTTGCAGTCAAACAACAATATTTTCCCAGCCATCTAGGAACTTTGGTTCTTCCTCTGTAGGTGGTGCCACACGTTCTTGTAATAATATCTCAAGAGAGCTGTATTTTTTCGTGAAAGTTAATGCACACATTCAGTGTAGCTGAATTCAGTAGCCCGTGCTAAGATTTGCAGAGCATCTGGACTTTGTTGAAAGCAAGTTGTGGTTGTGACTTGGAGGCTGAAATGCAATATCTCCATGGCACAGTAAAACAGTCAGAATTTTGCTTATTGACCTTGTGGTGGTATCGCTTATCACCACTGGACCTCTGATTAGTGATGTGGGGAAGAGAGGCATTAATGTGCACCTCCTTGAGCTGTTTGCACAGATGGAAAACCCGGATTTAGTCTTGTTATTCCATTTCTGAGAAAACTGCTCTTTCTTCCTTTGTGTTTCCATGAAAATCCACTATGGATAAACCAGAGTAGGCTGTGTAATGGGACAGTCTACCCATACTGTAATGATTAAGATTTTTTGGTGAGGATTATAGTTGGAGTCCAAGACGGAGGAACTGGAAAATACGGGCATTTCACAAGGAGAGTAGTCAGGAAGTCAGTATACAAAAGAAATTCAGTGGAAACATGGTAATGGTTGCTAGCCAGACCGTAAGCCTGAAAATCAAACTGTTTGTACAGCCGCAGAGTCAGGAGAAAGCAGAATTCGCCTTCAGTGAGTCTCCATCTGCTTTATTTGACTGGGTCACTAATGCACCGCCAGTTTCTCAGGCCTGGGTGTCGTAGTTGTTGGCCCAGAGCATATTGGGGTTTCCACGTTGCTACTTAGTAGAGCAAATTATTAATGTGGTCTTCCATACATTAGAGGAGTGTTTAAAATTTTATGTTGACTGCCTACCATGAGTTCATGTAAACCCATGTAACCAGCACTGGGAGCATTTGATGAGACCTGGACGCGTTGTGGGTAGAGGATACAGTGCTGAAGGTTAGCTCACTGTGTTTAGTCCCAGAGCTGCTGGCATATGTGAATGCCCCAGTGTTTTATTAGCAGACATGAACTTCACCATAGCAGCTCAGTTCTTACAGTGTATTTTTAATAAAATGCAAGATTAGTGAACACTAGAATTATTGTCTGGAAAAATAAGAGAAAAAGTTTTCTTTTCCAGAAATTAAAAGTCTCTGCGAATTTGATGTGGAAATTACTTTAATGAAATTACTTCTAAAGTAAAAATTCAAAGCTTTTGTCTTGCCTGTTTTTGCTTAATGAAAAATGTCTATTTTAACTGTGATGACTAAAATGCTAAAATAGCATCTTAGTATTCATCACCTTAGATGTGACTGAAGTAGGAATTTACTTCAAGAGCATTAATACTTATTCCTGTAATTTTGTATAATCTGGACTTGTGGATAGAGTAAAGTCTTCCAGAAAATAACTGTACTTTTATACGATATTTTTCATGAATCATTCTAGATGAATACTAGCATTTCTTAATTCTAATTTGATTTCATCTATTCCGAGTTACCTGAAAGATGATCTCCTTAGAGTTCTGTACATATTTATCAGATGTTTAGTCAGCTACATTAAAAACTTGAACTCAATAAAAACTTAAATAATGTAACACAAATCAATTTTACTTTTAAAATTACTTACTCTTTTGAATGTCATTCTTTTTAATTAAATTTAGAAGAAAATTTGCTTCACTCTGAAGATGTTTTGTGAAATGATTTGAGACTGACTGTCAGGTGTTTTCTAAAATTCAGAACAAAGCACAGAAGTTGGACAAAGAATTCACATAAGCATGGCAGTTTTCTTTCTCTACTTTAAATTCTGGGTCTTGTATTTATTTTTTTTTTAATAATTATGAAAAAATAAATGAAAAGCCCCTTTGTGATTAGTCCAGAGTAGTGGGATAAAGTGAGATGAGACACGTACATTGGAGCAGAGGAAGAGCATGAGAAGAAAGGAGCAACAGAGAAAAGTATTGTGAGCTGACTGCAACCCACATTCCCCATTACCCTCTCTGGGAGAAGAGATGGGAGATGGGAGTAAACTTTGCCCGGTAAAAAATGGCAGGTGAGGTGTTTTAAAATTTGTTCTTATTTCTCATTATCCTGCTCTGTCTAATTGGCAACTAGATCAGCTTCTCCAAACTAGGTCTGTTTTGGGTACGTGGCAAGTCATCTCCTAATCCTTTTCTTGACCTACAGGCCTTTTTCGTCTTATTTTCTTCCCCAGTCCTGCTGAGGAGGGGGGCTGAGGACCGGCTTGGTGCACACCTGGCAGCCTTCTGGGGTATTCTTACCACCCCTTCCCACACTTCCCTACTCCCCTGCACAAACTGCTCCAGTGTGCGTCCTACCCATGGCCTGCAGTTCTTCAAGGACTGCTCCAGTGTGGGTTTTTTCCATGAGGTACAGTTCATAAAGGACAGATTGCTCCAAGCATGGATCCCCCACCGCTCAGTTTCTGTGAACACATTTATGCTGCAGTGTTTCCTTTGGTAGACTTAGGATTTGTCACTCATACCTTTTTTCGTGAAGTGAATTACATAATTTGTTTTTTGCTCTTGTTGTGCCGTACTGTGTGAGAATGGCACCTTCCATGCCCAAGAGTGCAAGATGAACTTCCTGCAGAATCAAGCAGTGGCCGTATATTTGTGCCATTCTGGTTATCTTTGTTTTGAATGTTTTGTTACTTGTCAGTGCAGTGGTAAAAGAGTGTGGGGTATGATTCCACACATATCTCAGCAGTTATCCCCCAAATCACTAACCTTATCAGTTAGTCATCCTCTCAGCTTCTATTAACGTGCCCTGAACCCACATTGTAAAGGCTTCTGGGAACCATTTCTTCAGCATTTTTATCAAAGAAATTAATTTTTACAAACATTTGATTAGAACAGATCACTCTCATGCTATCTGCAGAGTTTAACCAATGATAAAAATCAGAATGCATTTAATATAATTAAGTGTAACTTTCCATTTGTTGAGCCTTTAGCCTGCTAGTTCTACTTATCTCTGTAACTGGTATTAAAATAAATAGTTTTTTAGGAAGCATTTTTTGGTGGGATTGTATGTTATCAGTGAAAGTAAAACTTTCAAGCTCTTGTCATGATTTGCCATGCTTTTATCTGTCTTAACATACTTGAAAAATGGGGAAAATAGTCCACTGTTGTCACACTGCTGAAATGTATGATATATGAAGGTCTGTAAATAGTGAAAATATGAGGAGGGTGATTAAGTCTGACAATTCTTATGTAAAAAACTTGAGATGATAAATATCTCCTGTGATTAGTTGGTAATTTAATGCAAGGGACTAGCATCAGCCTAAACAATTTTATGAGTTGTGGCATAAAAAAAAATTCTGGGAGATAGGTATACACTTGTTAAACGAAAGGAGAAATTTCTTAAACTTGGTTGCTAATAATTAAAAATGGCAGACTTGACACAAAATGTGGCTTGATGATTTTCTGTATGACATTCCTTACAGAAATTAAGAAAGTGCAATGCTCCCTGAAGGCATGGAAATGACAGTGTGTTAGAAATCTGATTCCTTAGTGCATCATGAAAACAGAAAGGTTTTGCATATATATATCATTTCTGTACAGATAAAATACTTCCAGTGTTATAATTTAAAGTAGTACAGAAAAACAAAAAAAATCCAACCTACTAAGTCTCGGAAAAGAAGATATAGTCTTTATTGCAATTACCGTTATATTCTGAGGTTGCACCCTGTAATTCACCATGCAGTGAGAATAGACACGGTACTTAAAAAGATGAGAGAAAAAGGAATGGCTGTCCCAGTGATTTATTGCACTGACAGTATTGTTTAGAGTCTGTCAGTATATCGAGTATAAATACCATTTGAAAGGAATGTAACCATGTTTGAAATTTGCTTTAGGCTGTTTCCTGCTGCATGGGTTCTAAGCTCAAAATGAAAAAAAAAATGCAATTTTTTGGTGTTTTTTCCTTTGTATATGTCTGGGTGAGCATAAACTCATCTTATAGTGGGATCATGCAATCATATAAACAGGAAATGTGCCAGATTCTGCATGCTAATTATCTTCAGCCCTGATCAGGTTACTCAAGTGATCCCTACTTTTCTTTTGTTAAAACCAAAGAAGGCTGGTATATTCTGAACTTTCTGTGATGTTAAATATAGGGGTATTTTGTGTTTAGAATTCAAGTTTAACCAATAGGTACTGACTTGTAAAGGATATGGGAATTTAATGTACCTTTGAGAAGTTGCAGTCAGCTTGAAGAGGAAGATAGTGATGAAGTGGAGGTTGAGCTGACAGAATGAATAACTTGGTAGTTCTGAAAGTGCAGTAATAATGTAATGAGGAAAATAAGGAGTAACTTAAAGTGATGATCATGGTGATGCCTGTAGGCTATAGTCAGGGAAACAAGTGAGCAACACAAAGAATAAAAGTTTTAAAAGGCTAAAACTGCATCTGTGTGTTTGAAATCTTACTGACTTCTGTTCATACCATGTGATTGTGATCTGCTGTTTTTCAGAACCATGGTGAAGTGGTCTGAGACTTCCTTCAGTCCGTGCATCTAGTTTTTAATCTCATGGAGTGAGGGAGAAACTGGTAAATACCCACCTCCATGTGCCTGAAGTGAGCTAGGACTCAGCCAGCTTGTCCCGCTAACTTTCAGAGGGGCAGAGTGTTCCTAGGCCTCACAGTTCTGTACAGACAGAAAAGACAGGAAAGATCACTCACTGAATATAGCCTGAACTTTTCACTGTTGAAAACATTTATATCTATTTGTAACTTCTATAATTTCTGCCATTCTGGCACGCTGGGAGTGCTATGTCAATTTCTGGGTTCCCCAGTACTAGAAAGAGATGGACATACTGGATAGAGTCTTGCAAAGGACCATAAATAAGATGAAGAGACTTGAGCAGCTGTCCTGTGAGGACAGGCTGAGAGAACTGGGGCTGTTCAGCCTGGAGAACAGAAGGTTCAGTGTACATAACACATGAAGCAAGGAGAGCAGAGACAGGCTCTTTCCAGTGGTGCCCAGTGACAGGTGATGGGCAAACACTGAAGCACAGGAGGTTCTCTCTGAACATCAGAAAACATTTCTTCACTGTGACAGTGACTGACCGCTGGTACACGTTGCCCAGAGAGTCTGTGGGGTCTTCCTCCTTAGAGACAAGGACTCTAGGTGCCTCCCAGCCCTCTTCCAAACTTTTCCATTTTGTGACTTTCATACTAACCTTTTCTGTTAGTTTGTATTGTGGTTGTTAAGATAGATGGAGATAGATGAAGTGAGGTTCACCATAGCAGCCATGTTGCTTGCTTGCTTCTGATTTTTCAAAGTTTGTCATGACATGTTTGGACAGAGCATTATCTCCTGATTCTGGAAAATGTGTTGGTCAAGGAAGTCCTAAAGAAGGTCCCCAGTGAATGTGAGATACTGATGTCATCATCATTGGTGTTACTGCTTTTAGTGAAGAGTGGGAAAAATTTGTGTTTTGCCCTCATTCTTTTCGTGTCTTTCCAGTACCAGTTACCTCCTCCTACTCTGTTTTATTTCTTGTCTTAATTTTCCCTCCCCTTCAGACTTTATCTGATAAAGTCTAATTTATCTAGTCTGTGGCATTTAGTGAGTCTATGGTAGTCAGAGAGTTAAGAGCAATTCCAAATACTGTGCATTGGAACAAATTTGCCAAGTTCCAGTCACTCCAGACTGAGGTCTGTATTCTGGTCTCTTGCAGCACAAAATCGAAAACATTGTTTCCAAAGAGAGTGATTGTTTTCTGTGTTTGTTGTTATCCCTCCTGTCCTTGCAACACCTTCCAGAGCATGAGAGAGAACAAGACTGAACGGGACTTTCTATCCTGTTCCCAAAGGATAGCGTTAAAATGAAACTAGTTTAACTGTACTTACTGCTTTGTATTTCAAATTTTCATGTTTTTTTTCTCAATTACCATGGAACATTTTTATAGGTGGTTATTGCCTTTGACATGATCATTACTTCTGATGAAAATCCCATCTGTGCTTAGCTGCTTAGTTTTACACAGGGAAAGAGCTGCCTTTGCTTTCCTGGATCTGTTTAGTTCTATACCGTAGTACTTCTCTTTCCATTGAGAAAAGAAATCCTGTTATCTCTTGACATGTTGTAGCTGGCTGGATTTACCAAGACCTGCCAACTTGTCATTAGTGAAGATGTTTTCAGTGAAGTATATGGATCTCTAGTAAATGGAAAGTACTCCTAATAAAAAGGATCGTCTGGAGGCATAACATTGCCAGTAGTATTTTCCTGATTTCTTCCTCAAGTTTCCTACAGACGGAGGGAAGGCAAGCTACAATGAAATATTAACCTACCTGGAAATCTTTTTAAAGTCTGTGAATAGTGAAATAAATAGATTTGTCTTCTGTTCGCTTCTAGAAAAAGAGTCTTCACAAATAGAAATGACAAGTCATTAATGATTAATACTTTAATTCCATTCTGATAAAATTAAGTAATGTACTTCTAAATGAACATTTTGTAGAAGTCAGCAAAATAACAAGCCATACACAAGATACGATACATCTGGTTTCACACAAAAAAAATTGTGTTAAAGTACACCTTACATTCAAGATCAGTGCAGTTACAGTTTCAGGATGATTTTGATTTTATTTATCTTCTCTTACTTTTCTTTAAAAAAGAATGTATCTTGAAGTTTATGCTTTTGCCTTTTTATTTCATTCTTGGTATGCAAATGTACATATACATATATAATGTATTTTCTGGGTGGGTGATAACAGATTTTTGCATATGAGTAGGTCTGCTAAAGGCGTTCAATGAATTCCTATTTAGGGAAGTCTTAAGGCTTAAGAAAGACTTAGGAAAGTCTTAAGAGTTACACCTAGGCAAGTTTCTAAGTCTGAGTTACTGTGATTTGTTGCTTTGGGAGTAACATATTTGTAGTATTTTTTTGTTGGAGCCGCACTACATTTCAGTCAGACTTTACCAAGAGTTAGGGATGCTAAACTCTTTGTTTCAGAACCTGAGGCTGGATGCAGCATCTAAAAAGCCTGGCTGCAAGGAAAATTAATCAGCTGCTTGTGGATCCTGCCCAGTACGGAACAGAACAGAACTCAAAGGCTAATTTTTGTTCTTCATCTACTCTTGAACAATGGGAATTAATTTATAAAACTGAATTTCAAACTCAAAGATGTGTAGAGTGCATTATCTGTGAATTGTTCTCCCCTCCACTGATTCTTTCCTGGTACATATTGCTATTAGCTTAACTTTATTAGGAGTTATGCAGTTCTGCCGATTCATGTTTCTAAGCTCCTTGAAAGTCCTTTTTACTGCTACTGAAGTTGCACAGTTTATTTCAATCTGGAAAATCAAGCATGAGCTGTTACAAAAGGGAAAAAAAATCCAGCCATACTGGATTGGAAGAGTAAAGTTGGGAGATACATTTGATTTGCACAATACTAAGAGGAGACAAAAGGCCTTATATAGTCCTTAATTAACTCTGTGTTTGGTATATAAAATAGACTAATTCCAACATATTTTCAACATGTTTATAAATCATACATTAATTGACCTAGGATTTGAGAAACTTTTTTGTTATGGTTTTGATTACCGTCACTGAGAAGATACCCACTCTTGAAATATTGATGTGCTTACTTGAATTGATTCAGGTAAATTTTACTCATGAAGTCTAGATACCTTTCTGTCGCTTAAGTTGCTTTTCCATGCTGCTCTTGGGAGCTTTTTATCAACAAGGCATAACAATTTGCTTGTTAGGCTGAAAAGTGTACAAAATGTTACTAAGAAAGGCCTGTCATATGGCATTCAAATATTTATTCAGTCTTTTCAGGTACTGAAAATACTTACCTACTGTGAATAAATTACCTAAAGCAGAAGGTCTTACCTTCAGAATTGTATAGCTCTATTTTTTTCCAATCTATGTATTTCTTTTGGCTGATAGTTTTCAGTGGTTTCTTTTTTTACACATCTGTATATAGTGGTTTTGATTTCTTTTGAAGTGGTCCTTTAAATTGTGACACATGTAGGCTGTGTTGAGAGAATGTCTTTCCTCACATATGTGATATATTTCATGCATGTATGAAATACATATCCGTTTGCTACACTTGCTTAAAGAAAGTGTTTCTCTAATCTGTGTTGCAAACTATAGTCTCATTTCCACTTTCAGGCATAATAATTATTAGCCAGCAGAATTTGGCTTAGAAAATTTGTGCCATCCTTTAGCATTTCAGCAGGGCAAAAATGAAAACTGCATGCTCAAGCTTTCATCTATTAATTGTCTTTTGGCCTGGGAGACCGTGTCAGGAATTTTAAATGATGTTAGACTCTCCTTGGGCAACTGGAGAAAAAGGAAAATACGTTTTGTGTAACTTAGTTGTGCTCAGTGGCCTCCATTTGGACTGTTTTCCTGCCTCTTTCTGGTCTCTTGTTGGTGACAGTAGCAACAGAACTGCCAATAATTTTTGTAGCTTGGAGCTGGCTGTATTGGACGCTCTTGATTTGACATAATAGCAAGAGTAGCTCAGAAATTTCAGGTTCTATTCAACCCTCAGCTCAGCATAAAACCACAAAAATCCATTCTATTCTAAAACTGTATAAACTTCCAAGAAAAATAATGTTGTTTTGGGTTTGTTTTGGTTTTTCATTTAGCATTCAGACTTCAAAAGAAGAGAATTGAAATACAAGTAAAAACTAGATTTTCTAGTAATATCTTACTTGTGTGTCTCCTTACCTGTGATGCTAAACAATTGTTCTAAACATGTTCTCTAAGCAAAAGGATAAAGTTCCTGCTATTAGGAGTTTCTTGTGTCATTCTCTTCTAAAATATGTTTTGTTTATCCTGGTTACTATAGGTTACTATCCTGGAATGCTGTAATAAACATTCTTCATTGCTGTCCCTGATTTAATTTTCTAATTAAAACATAGTCATGTTTTTAAAAAAACCTTACCACAGAGTTGAGTGCTGTTAAGAATGTGCTTAAGCACTTCAAGTCAAATTGTAAAATAAGCATTTCAGAAGAATCTTCAGTAGCACTTAAACTTTTATTTTTGCTCGTAACGTTGCTTTGACTAATTGTTTTTCTGTATAATAAATATATCCTGGTAGTCAATACTGTCAAATATTTGCTGAATGAAGTTTGCAGAGATGTTTCCTTATTAGCCCTGGTCTAAATGGTGGTATATTCTTATATCTATTAGTTTGCATACCTATGAGTTTTATGAAATAAATAAGGTGAAGCAGTGTGAAAACCATTTTTTGTAAAAAGAAGTACAGAAGTTAGAGTTTGAATTTTCACTGTTGTAGCCATTTTTTACTAGCATACCAATCAGAAAACATTGAAATTGGAATTTAATATTTATTTTTTAAGCAGCTATGTATAGATTGGTCTCTTCAAGTACTGCTCTAACTACCTCCAGACAATGAATGTACAATACTATACTGTAACACACATTAAGATAAAACATGAACCTTTTAGAAGTTAAAGGATTATGTAGAATTTAAGTTGGTTTTATTTTTCCTTTTTCCATAAAATAATTTTCTAGAATTTTGCATTATAAGTGTCTGTAACTGAACAATAGACCTTTAAAAAAAACCATCCTGAAGCTTTTTTTTTAATTGGCTGCCAAAATGGAAACTGCTAGGACAGAAATAATAAGAGGTGGCAGGGTTTTATTCTTCTCTAGATCTTGCCCTAATCTCTGGTCCTTTCATTTACAGTCTTATTAACACATTAATATAATTTAGGTGATTAGACATTTCCAACATATATTTTTGCAGTTCTCAGGTCTTAATACAAGGGCTCAAAAAGTGAGTTTACAGGTAGAATTTGTCACGGACCTTCATCTTTATTTCAGCAAATTATTTATTGCACTTATCTTTCAAGCTTTGTTTTACATCATTATTTTGAGTGTTCAAAGGTCAAAAAAGTATCGCAGAGCAAAGTAAAGCTTCTCTTTCTGAGACTGCACATTATGCTACTCACTTTATCGGGAGAGAAGGCCTTAGAAACCCTTCTTCATATACTGCCTATTGCCTGTCACAATTAGTCTTTCTCAGCAAGTGCCATGAGAACAGTGATGTTGAATAGAAACTTGCATCAAATTAACTTATTGTAGCAAGTTATATGGTCATATAAGATTGATATATGTTGTTCAATTGCATGTTAAAAGGCCTGTAGGAAAAAGAAATAATTTTTAGGTACTTTGGCTGAGCATCAGCTCTCAGCTTACAGTATTTTAAAATTCACTGGTGGTATAATTTACATACGTAAGCCAGCTATGTTCGAGTTAAAAAACAGCATTCGGTAGTGGTATGCTTGTAAATGTCTGGAAACAAAAGTTGCACAAAATCCCTCTACTTTTGGAAAACAGAAATTCTTACAACAAATACATACAGTGAGATGATGTTTTACAATTTTCTCTATAAAGGGTTCATCATTTAATGGAATGCTTTAATTTTTCTTGGAGTTTCAAAATATTTTTTGCCTTCAAATATTGAATACTGGATAATGTCCGTATATATAAAGATATTTATGTTCATGCATGTTATGCAGTTTGTTCAGGAACATCAAAGTGAATTGTTTCACAGAATCTTCCGTAGAGGATGTATGTTTGAACGTAGGAGTTTTACTGATAAATATACAGTGTCCAGACTTAGTCATACATTAAGATCAAACTCTTTTCTAGAAATACGAGATCAAACTGAATGATATGTTATTAAGTCTATATTATGAACTTACTCTCAGTCTTAAAAAACGGATACAATTTTCCCAAGCCAGTTGTAACATTACTTTTAAAAAGAGGATTCAAATCCTAGTAACACGCATTCTATAAGAGATTAATTTCACTGTTTTTCAACATTGCTGGTAGCTGTGCATTTCTATCTTGTGAAGTAATCCCTTACTAAAACAAGACACTGCAATTTCCCGTTCACAATCACAGGCATTTTGAATAATAGCACAGCACAAAGAGTTTTGTGGTTTTTATTTTGTTACCTCGTCTTTGGAGGTGACAATAAATACCTGCAGAAAAGAGGAAGGGAGAATGAAAAACAAGGAGACAGCTCTAATACTGAATTGTCTGATGTGAAATCCAATTGTTATGAATTGCTGAGTATTTTTGATATGCGCAGGTGGTTCAGAGTGTATGTATAAAAGTATCTAGTTTACTGCTAGTTACAATACAGGGGCTCTAAGTGAGCTGAAATATAAGTGAAAGTGTGAATTGTCAGGAAAAGAGTATTATTATGGTAATAGTGAAGGACAGAAATGCTCATTTAGGACACAGTATTTGGGAGACTGGAGGATTTAAAATATTTCTAACATAGTTATCACTTTTTGTTCATTGAAATATACGATTTAAACAATTTTTTTCATTCCAGTGTTCACTCATGTATGCAAGTGTAAAATACTGTTCTGCTGTAACATCAGCATGAATAGGTGATTAAGAATTTGATACTTCTGCTTTTGCATATTATGTGTGGGAAATGATAGAGGTGACGATTTGTCTAATTGCTCTACTGTAGTTACAATTATAGAGAAAAGGTCAATCTAGTCATTGTCAATTAAACTGCAAAAGAAAACACGTTTTGTAGCCCTGAAGAACCATTATGTCAATTTTATGCTGTTCATCAGTGTATAACACAAGTGCTAGGATATATAAATCTTATCTTTCATGGAATTACCACGGACTTGCTCTATTACAGACACTTGGTGCTGCTGAGTAGAGATAACCTTAAGTACTCTCTGTTAATTGTGTGTTCTTTCATTGTCTCATGTTTCTCAAGATTTGTGTGCAGTAAAACATGGCTGCTTTAATGAATAGAAATGGATATGCCAGAGTGCAATTTTACCCTTCTATTTTCGCGTAGTTAAGAGTTGATGAGTGACATAAAAAGATCTTTAGCTACAAAAGCTGCTGTAATGTTGGGATCAACTTTAACAAATGTAGTAATGTCAAATATTGAAATACGCTGAATTTGGTGGTATTGTACGTATACAAAGAATGCAGTAGTATCTTAACTGTGACACTCTTTTTTCTACTTCCTTTTCTTTCCCTGCTCTTTTTCCTTCACTCTTGGTCCTCATCAGGATACACACATAAAACAGATGTCAGTTATAAGAATAATTTGGTATAGGTACAGTCCTGACAGCTCTGTTAATTGTGGTTAAGTTTCTGTAGGTTGTCTCGAAGATGTGCTTTGCATTAAGAAATTGTTTTTATTCAAAAAACACTTCAAGGACTGTCAGGGTATGGTAAAATTTTATGTGCAAATTTTGTTCTTATTCAAATAATTACGGAAACACGGGTGTTTTTTTGTTAGTACTCATACGTGGAAATACCCTAAGAGAAAAGTAAGACTCTTTCATTATACCTCTAAAAAAAAGGTTCTCACTGTGTCAGACCACAGTATGTTACCACCACCTAAAAGAGCTGTGTATATCAAACTGGGGCATTGAATCAATATTACTTAAAAAAAAGCAATTTAGACGTTGACTGAACCTCTCAATTATGCCTTTAACATAAAGAGTTATTTTGTTAACATACGATAGGAACAGAGGAACATAGGAAATGTACTGTTGAAAGATGAATTGCTTTTGGGATACACTATCAACGTGCTGGAGGTACTCACAGAGATGTTCATAGCTGTGGAGGTATCAAAAATACCTAGAAGGCAAAACAGCAAATACCAAGACACCATGTTTAGAAAGAGGGTGTAGAAAAGTAACAAAAGACAGAGGCATAGACAGCTGCTTATGGCTGGGCCCAGAAAAACTGTCAGCTGATTTTTTTATCTAGGTGTGTAGAGTGGCATAATTCAGAAGATCACTGACTGCAAGTCCTAACAGGCTCTTCATGTATTCTTCAACAACCTGACCTTGGCATATTTGATTAGAGCAGGCTTTGAACTTATTTCAGCATCCCATAATTTGTTTTATTTTGAACCAGCATTTTTGCCAAGCACCGCAGGTTTTTTTTGATCACTTTCTTTCTAGGGTCATGAGGAAATCGTGAAAGAACAAATCAGTGGTAGTTAGACCATGATTATCTTTGTTTCCACACTCTGTGGTTGTGTTTATGTCTTTGTTCTGATTAAAAAAATAAAAACTGGTGAGATCTAATAGAGCTAGTGTTAGTAGGAGCAATGCCTCAGGATTGCAGGTATTGTGAATGTGAAGTGGGAGTGGAGTGAAGGTCTCATATCTAATCTCACCTATCCTGCTTATTTTTCAAAATAAAGAATAAACTGATAGTATATGGGGCTACATTCTATGTCTAGATATTTATGTTTGTAATAATTTACTTTGCAAGTGAAATTGCAGTTATCTCATTCGTCCTGTGTCTGTATTATCATCTGATTACAGAGTCAAACATTCAGGCAGATAAACCTTGTACATTCAGCAGAAAGCTCTAGAAAAACAGTGGAGGGAGAAGTGCAGGGAGAATTGTGCCTGGGCTTGGAGTCACCGTGACCTTTGCACTTCTCTGTTGTGTGGAAAACAAAGGACAAGATGGAAGCTGTTGAACTGGTTGTCATTTCATAGCCTTTGATAAGTCAGAGTATGTAGGATATTTGCTGTTTGGAGGCTTTGATTGACCTTTTAAAATAATTTTCCGTTATGCAGGTATGTTTCTGAGTTAGGCAAAGAAGGAGAACCTGGATACCTGCTGTGCTTGTCTTGAACTCTTGATACACAGAGCAGGATGCTGGACTTTCGAGGAGGGATTGATGGATCGAGACACTGAAATTCACAGTCTGAAACAGTGTTGTGCATGATATCCATTAGTTCAAGTTTGACCCACAAGTTTTGCTGAGTATTCTTTGTTAAATAACATATGCTCTAAAGTTATGAAAGAGCATTTGAATCTTAAAGTTTTAATTAGTTTCACACTAGATAGCAAGTGCATGAAGAAGAGAGATTTTATTTTTAGTATCATCCTCTAGTGCAAGCAGAATTAGTTTTATACTTAAGAAAAAGAATGAAGCATTATGTATTTGTTTGTGTAATAGATTGGTTGAAAAAAGAAAATTGAGAAATGCTGAAGTATTTTGGAAACTGTATGGCTCTGTGAATGAGGTATCAGAGTTGAGTGCTATTACAGGCTTTACTGTTACTGCCTTGTTTTTTTTAATCTCTCAATGATCTCATTTATTCCTTTACAAAATAAGAAGAGGAAACTATCTTTTCAAGGACTGCTAATTAAAATGTCTCAAGTATTTACTGCAAAGCATAGATAAAGTGAAGAGAAACTGTTCATTGTATAAATTGGGAATTGAATTTAAGGTATGTTTCAGTATCTCATAATTTGAGTATCTGTCTTAAAATTTAAGCATCAGCTACCATACATCAGATTGCAGTATTTGTAACTCTGCAGGGTTCTTTTAATATAATGAAAAAAGACTAAATGGAGTAGAGTCTAGTATCTAGAGTCTAGTTTTTTTATAAAGACAGTATGTTATAGATTTGAGATTTACTGTATTCATTTTTTATATTTGCTGTGCTTCCCAGGAAAAGGAGTAAGAACCTGCTAAATACTTGGAGAAAGAGGTCAGAATGCGTCACTTACTGCTGTAGCACTGGGAACTCTCTAATACTTAACAGAAGTTGAGATTTGTAGCTGTAGTATTCTGCTGCAAGGGACATACTGCTTGATTTCCTGGGAAGTTTCTTCTTCCTGGGTAGTCTTGTCGCATTCATTTCTTTCTCAAGCAGCAAAAGAGGGGCTAAGAAATACGTATTTATTCATAAATTTGAAGACTAGTCTAGCTCATATTTGTAAATCCAATTTTTATATCCCTCAGAATGAAGTTAACATCATCTTTCTTTCATTTTAGAATCTTACTCTTACTTTTTCCATGCATTTTGGTTTCTTAATTTGAACCTAGGCTGGTGTCATATATTGAAAGAGATTGGAGAGAGATCAGCAGTCATTTGTTATTTGTATGTATATCTTCTAGGTGTATATAAAATTACAGCTGCTGAAATCTTTGGGTGGTGCAAGAAGGAAAGAGGTAGTAAATAATGCTGAAGATAGACTGTTGATGCCAAGCAATCTAGATTATTTTAGTGAACTAAGATCATGCTGGGAAAAATGCATTTCAGTATAGCCATATACAAAATTGGATATTTAAGAACATAGAATGTAGAATATACCTACACAATGGGAAAAGAGTTACACCTTTGAGAGAAATGATTCTCGAACAGATTTAGGGATTTTGAAGAGTAAAATGAACTCACACTATCTAAGCATGGCAAAGCAGCATTTGTTGAAAAGGACTAGGGTAGAGAAACTTATTTAATCTTTGTGCACACTCTTAAAAAAAGATAATATCACAGTGTGACAAACAGCTCCCATATTAATATTTTTAAAGTAAATAAATTTTAAAGTAAAATATAGTCTTACAACTCAAAAAAATTCAAAGACAATTGACGTGCAAAAAAAGTGTAGAAGAATTTTAAGATAACAGCTGGTGACATTTTAAAATCTGTAAATAAGAACGAAGTAACTTGCATTTGAAAATAGACATTTACATCTGAAATGAATACATTTTAAATAATATGTCTTAGAATGAATTACAAAGAAGAGTGAGTTCTGCTTGCCTTTTCTTTTTTTCTTTTTTTTTCCCAGATTGTAAATGACATGTTTTAAATTTTCCAGAAACCACTGGCTTGCTACGAACAATATCTTTAGGGTAGGATCATTCAGTCTGGACTCACAGATCAGCTGTGAGCCCAGAACAGGACAGTTAAATATCAAGATCTACAAGGATGAGGTCTGCACAACCTCTGTGTGCCGCTGCTTGGCAGTCTTCATTGGGAAAAAGTCTGAAGCAGACATCCAATTTGAAACTCTTGTTTCAAATTACATGTTTTTTGCCTCATTCTCCCAGCGTACATCAATGTTGAGAACCTCACTATGTCTTGTTATTGACCTTGCAGGTACAGGAAAGTTGCTTTATGTGCCCCCTAACCAGTTCTCCAGTCTGAAAATGAGCCTCTGCCTCTCAGCAGGGCCTGTGCTCCAGCCCCAGACCATTGTGGAGGGATAATGGTGACCTTCTCTGGTGCCTGAGTACGCTGCTGACTCATGCATTTTGCTGCTTTCCAGGATACCAAGTCCTTTTCTGCAGAACTTTTTCCCACCCACCTGGTCCAAAGCCTGTCCTTCCCCTTGCAGACAAGTGCAGATGAAGATTGTAGAATGGTTTGGGTTGGAAGAGGCCTTTAAAGGACTTCTAGTCCAAGCTCCATGTAGTGAGCAGAGATTGTCACCCAGATCAGATTGCTCAGAGTTCTGTCCAATCTGATGTTGAACGTTTCCAGGGATGGGGCATCTGCCAGCTCTGTGGGAAACCCGTGCCAGTGTTTCAGCACCCCCACTGTAAAAGACTTCTTCCTTATCTCTAAATTAACCCTCTCTTACTTTAAAGCCATTACCCCTTGTTCTGTCATAAGAGCTCCTGCTGAAGAGTTTGTCCACACCTCTCTTGTAAGCACCTACTGAAAGGCCACAGTAAGGTCTCCCTGGAGCCTTCTCTTCTTGACGCCACTTGTCACTGATGCCGCTGGGGCTCTGAGCCATTGACTATTGCCCTCTGGATGGGACAGTCCAGCCAGTTCCTCTTACACCAGACAGTCCACCCGTCAATTTCATTTCTCTCTGATTTAGAGAGAAGGACGTTGTGGGGGACCGTGTAAAATACCTAATAAATCAACTGACTGTGACTGATAAATTATGGGACTGTGTTAGGTAGGTATTAAATTTCAAATTTATTTAGTGCTGTTATTTAATTGTTGTGAACTGTGCTGCTGTTTGAAAATCCTGAGAAACAGAAATTGTTTTTTAGATTTTTTGTGTCACGAGCTTTAGAATTGCTTGCCATTTGTATCAGGATTTCAGTAGCTGCATGACTTTATCACTGCTAACCTCTCTATACTAAGATAAGCTGAGTTGAACAGCAGCTAGTTCAGAAAGTAGTAGCAGTGTCTTCTGGGAGGAAGAGAGTATCCACAGACTGACTGTTGATACTGTGCTGCGGAGCTCAAGAGTTTGTTAATACAGACTTGTTCAGATGTATAGAATGGCTAATTTCATGTTATTGCTATTCCTGTAAAATATTCACAATTTTTCCGTAGTTACTATATGCACATTCTGAGCATTTGTGGAAGTGTTTAATTAATAGATTACTGTACAAAACTGTTTTCTTATTTTTTATTAGTAAATACAGGTCAGTTTCTACCCATTTTGGGGCTTTTTTTTTTTTTTTTTTAATTAATTTTAAATGTATCATGGTGCTCTGAAATAGACCCCTGCAACTTTCTGGGACACTCATGTGCCTGCCAAATTTCAGGCAAGAATACCTGTGAATTATTTTATCTTCATATGCTAGCTTCTTTTTTTTCTGTTTTCATGTAAGTGAATCAATGGCTGTAGTGGGTGTTACATAACCAACAGTACCCTTTAAAGAAAATATCCTGTAATGTATGCTTCAGGCAGTGATTAGCCTCATAAATTCTGGTTCACGGTGCCTCTGTGTAATTATTGTTAAAGCCTTAGGATATTAGTAGGGCATTAAACAGGCCATCTTCTTTTCTTTACATATTGTGTATTGCTTCTGTAATTTCTCAGGAAAAAAAATGGTATTTAGATGTAATTAACCTAAAGAGCTTTTAAGAGATTACAAGTTGAGCTAGGCAAAATGGCATAAGCTCTTCATGTTTTATTAAAGAGCCTCCTTGAATAGCTTGTACTGTCCCATGGCTTTAACAACTTAAATGTGAGATGCTTCATTTTCACTGAGTATAATCATGATTCTATTTCATGTTTTATGCAAGCAATGTCTTACACAATCTTTTAATTTGAGCCTTGTGTTTAACTTACTAAAATTCAAGTTTTTCTTATGGGAAAAGAGAAATTCAGGAAGAAAGTCAAGTAACCTAAGTAATTTGTGAAAGCAAATTTGAAGAGAAAATATTCAATGTGAAACTGACAAGTTATAAGTGCTTGTAGTAGGATTTACAGATATATATATATCTTTTCCTTGGTAAAAACTATATAATGCTATTGGAATACTTTGAAGGCATTAGAAAATCACTAGAACTGATGAGAAACTAAGTTAAATATATTTCTTCAAGAAATACTGAGAAACACTTATTTTCAGTTTTCAACATTTGGTATGACTATTCAGATACGATGGGTGTAGCACCAGTAATTTTTTCTTTTTACAAGAAGAGGCTGATAGTAATAGACCAGTAACTGTGTTTTGGGAAAAGTTGAAACTTAAGCACTTAGTTTTAATAGACCTCACCTTTCTTTAAAAAAATAAGGGATTATGAAGACCATTGATGGTTGTGCTTGCAAATGTAATTTACAGAATTTATTAAAAACTCTGATGTTCTTTATTCTCTGGTCATGGATACTTATTGATTATTACAGATAAAGAAATACTTTTGCACTCTTTCTCTAACTGACGCTTAGTGATAAAAAAGTTTCCTGATAAAGCTTCCAGGATCACTTACGTATCCTTCACCCTTATTACAGAATCAGGGAATGGGTTAAGGCAGAAAGGGATGACTGGATCCAGTCCAGCTTCCATGCCCAAGCAGGGTTATTCTTAAGCACGTTGTTCAGGGTTGTTCAGACAGCCTTTGAATATCTCTGGTGAGGGAGAGTCCACAGCCTCTCTGAACAATCTGTTCCAGTTCTCAGTCATCCACACAGTGAAGTTCTTTCTTATGTTCAGGTGGAACTTCCTGTGCATCAGTTTCTGCCCTTTGCCTCTTGTCCTGTTGGTGGGCACCACAGAGCGGAGCCTGGTCCATGCTCTGACCCCTCCCCGCAGACACTGACAGACATGGATGAGGTTCCCTCTTAGTCATCTCTTCTTGATGCTGAACAGGCCCAGCTCCCTCAGCCTTTTCTCATGACATGCTCCAGTCTGTTTATCATCTTTGAAGCCTCTGCTGGACCTGCTCCAGAGGCGCCTTGTCTGTTGTCCTGAGGAGCCCGAAACTGAGNCAGTTTCTGCCCTTTGCCTCTTGTCCTGTTGGTGGGCACCACAGAGCGGAGCCTGGTCCATGCTCTGACCCCTCCCCGCAGACACTGACAGACATGGATGAGGTTCCCTCTTAGTCATCTCTTCTTGATGCTGAACAGGCCCAGCTCCCTCAGCCTTTTCTCATGACATGCTCCAGTCTGTTTATCATCTTTGAAGCCTCTGCTGGACCTGCTCCAGAGGCGCCTTGTCTGTTGTCCTGAGGAGCCCGAAACTGAGCACAGCACTCCAGATGTGGTCTCACCAGGGCTGAGTAGAGGTGCGGGATCCCCTCCCTTGACCGGCTGGCAATGCTCTTCCTAATGCATCCCAGGATCCGTTCTTGGCCCCAAGGGCACTGCTGCTCATGGAGAGCCCGTTGCCCACTCCCAAGTCCTCCTCAGAGCTGCTTTCCAGCAGGTCAGTGTACCTGTTATTCTTCCTCAAGTGCAGGACCCTGCATTTGCCATTGTTGAATTTCAGATGATTCCTCTCTGCTCATCTCTCCAGCCTGTCAAGGTGCTTCTGAAGGGCTGCACAGCTCTCTGGGGTGTTGGCCACTCCTCCCAGCTATGTCTCCTCAGCAAACGTTCTGAGGTGTGCGCTGTACCCCTTCACCACATTAAACAATACTGGGCCCAGTATTGAATTCTGCGAGACACCACTGGGGACAGGCCTCCAGGGAGACCCTGGGCCACTGATCACAGCCCTTTGAGAATTGCTGTTCAGCCAGGTCTCAGTCCACCACACTGTCCACTTGTTCAGCCTGCACTTCCCGAGTTTGCTTACGAGAATATCATGGGAGACAGTGTCAAAAGCTTTGCTGAAGACCAAGTAGACAACATCCACCACTCTCCACTCATCCAGATAGTACTGAAAATAACTAATGCTGTCTTTGGAACTGTGGAACGGGAGTTGGTATTGATATGGCAAGTGTGATGTTTTCTTCCTCTGTATTTTTATAGTGCTTATTTTCTGTTTATGTGTCATTTGTTCTATATTTGGAAATTAATATATATAGAAATTGTTTAGGGCAACACTCAGCTGAGCTTAGTTTGGGTTTTCAAATAAATTGTAGTTAGTATTTAAATGTAATTGGAGTTGCATAATAATTTTAAAAAAACCCAGTAACAACCAAGCCCCAAAACAGAACATAATACATATAAGTAGAGAGCTGTTAATTTAAACTGTTACCTTTCTGTGAATATGTTATATCCTCTGATGCAGATATATGTGTTGTAATACCCAAATGTCGTATCAGATTATTAGAAAGAGTTTGTTATAACATCTAGGAAGGAACCAGATATTCAATAAGTTGCTACCCCATAGCTGTTGTCTGTCATTCCATAGCAATCTTGGTGCTTTAATCCTTGAAATCTGTAAGCTGATCGTGTACAAACTGTTATTTCCTAGGAGTACAGAAGAGAAAAGGTTCATTGTTCCAGTGCTCATGGAGTGTTTGGCAATCTTGTTTTGCTTTGGGTGGCTAAAGGCTGAGGACATGGTAGTATGCTCCTTGACTAGCTTACTATTACCATGCTAAGAGCAGTCATCTGTTCATGCCCTCTCCATTGTCAAAATGAAAAAAAGTCTTTTGAACGCAAAAGCAGAGGAGAGATTTATCCTGAGCCCCAAAAGTGAAGGTGATGAATCAGGTCTGAGCAGAAAGATAACCTGATAGTTCTTTGAAAAGCAAGACAAGAATCTGCCTCCTGCTGTGTGTCTACTAAAAATAGTGGTGCCATATATTGCTAAGATGAGCCTTTGGTCTGCCACAGAAAGAGAGTATACCAAAGTTTCATTGTATTTTAAATTGGTCCTGTTACTATAAATTCACTTTCCAAACAATCTTTAGCAAGATACTCCTGTACTGCTCGTTATTGTTACTGTCTGAAGATGCTGCATATGAGACATTTACACTTTCATTAGGTAACACCATGGACAATCATTATAGGGAGTGTGAAAAAGTAAGAACAGTGGGGGTCACTTGTTTAATGAAAAGGTGATGAGCTAAGAGCTTTATGGGTGCTGGGAGATTGTCGTAATAGGGACATATATTCAGTTAGAGATTGTAATACTGCTCTGCCTGATAGGAGCTTAAGCTCCCTCATCTGAAGTAACAATCTTGTTTTTTCTGCTTGCTTGTGACTGCAAGTCAGAAAATTAGTTTAAAAGAAGTGCATGAGTAATCCTGTGCTTTTTTTGGTTGCTAAAATCTTGCTAGTCTCATTTGGATATATTCAAGTGGTTAATTTGAGCATATGATGAAATACTTTGTTGAATTGACTCTTAAATTGGTGGAGTGGAAGAAGGAGTTATAATCTCTTTTTTTCTGCAGTATTTCATCTTTGAAAAAATGGATTCGAATGAAACTGCTGTTGTGAGGAGTATGTAAAAATCAACTTCTATTTCATTGCTGAACTGATTTAAGAAAGAGGATCGCCAATGTTAATTTAAGCATTTCACAAAGCTTTATTCCAGAATAGAACTTCTTTACAGTGACAAGCATGTAGTTGTGGAATATCTGTACTAACATTTATAGTGATTAAAGTTATATTGCTTGTTAGCCCATTAAAACCCAGTTAAGCATATTGAATTTTAATCTGTGGAGACAAAGGAAGTCAGATGCATGTTGGTTCTACAAGATCCAGATATATTTGCTTCTTCAGGGCCTAAGTCTTATGGCCACACTTTTTCTCAGTTCTCATAAGATCTGCATTATGTTACTTCTGTTTTCCCAGTTCACTCATGTCCTAATTTATCAACCCTGTAATAACATCAAAAATTCTGATTTGTTAGCAGTGGTTCTGCACCTGGTTATCTCTGTAAATCTCAATGCCAAATGGCATTGGAAAGGAAAGGTTTTCTTCAGAAGTAATTTTCTTAGTATTATTTTCTAACAACTTTTTTTAAAAAGTAATGTTGGTACAATATTTACAAATTTTGATTTAATTAAAACATCAAAATCTTATCTCACAGTTATCTGTTGTACAGGTAGCAGATATCTACTGGGCAAATATTTGTTTTTATTTCATAATACTGGTTGAAAAATGACTGGAGCTAGTGCAATATGCCAGTTGTCATCTTGAAATATGTGTATTCACAATAAAGTCATAGCTCAAAGGATTGTAGACACCTGACTTTTACGGATGCAGTTAAGCCATGCTGCCGTTGGTATGTTTTCTTCACCAGCTGCTTCTCCGAGCTGTGACACCCACCAGAGTGGGGTTTTTCGGGACCTTGGAGGGCAGCTGGGGCCCTGCTGGACTGGACTTTGACCAGCAGCAGCCCTGGTAGGCCCCAGGCTTCCCAGTAGTGGAACATGTCTGCCTGATGACGTCTATCTGCTAGTGTAAGCTGGACCTTTAATGAAACCTGATGAAATTTAGCAGCTTGCTTGGGAACAGGTGTGGAAAGTTTTACTGTTGCTTCTCAATATAACAATGCCAAACAGTTTCTAAGTTGCTGTATGGGAAAAAGTGGCCCAGAAATATGTGACACAAAATAATTTCAGAGAACCCTCCAAATGAGAAAAAAATTATATTCTACCTTTATCTTAGTGTTCCTTGAGTGAACAAAAAGATTCAGTTTTTTGTTTAATATTGCATTTTCTATACAGAGTACTGTGTGGTAATGTAGTCTGTCTACATACCTTTTATTTAGCCATTGTACTGTATCGTTTTTGATTCTTTAAAACACAGCAAACTAAAATGAAACGATGTGTAGCTTTTCTTTGGTTTGGGTTTTGTTTTATTCAGATTTCAAAAAAGCAGTAACTGCATTAACATGCAGTTAATTGCCTACTAAATGTAGAGGCAAAAGGAGTCAACAGATTGTAACAAATAGACATTTTAAGAAATACTTGCCCAATATTTTGTGGACCAAGATTGTCTCTTGATTGTCTTTAAATAGAGTTGCAAAACAGATATGGAGCATTTGGAAGTTTAAAACACAACGTGCTTATAATTCTGGAAATGAATACAGATTTAGCTCATTAAAAACCTCTTAAGACTCTCCTACTGCTCTAATAAAGTGGGAGGGAAAATTCCCAGAAAAGAGAGGGAAGGAAACATTGACTGCAAAGTAGTTACAATTACAATTCCAGCTTTGCCCGTGAAGTTGTGATACAGCTTATAAGAAATGTGCAAGTGTCAAGAAATATAAAAATGAATAGAAATATTTGTGATTATTAAAATTCTAGATATTCTTTCTCTTATCTTACCATGAGATGGTGATGTTAAATCTGCTGTATAAGGATCATACAGCCACAACACAATTTGATTCTAGGTTAGATCAGTGTTTCTTTTATATAGATATTCCTGACAAGGTATCCAGTGACATAAAATAACAAGTTTTTCAAGTAAAACTACTTAGAACTTTGTTAAGACTGTTTTTGACTACAAGCTGGAAAATACTTGCAGAAGAGTCTGATAGTACAGCATTTAGGGATTGTAAGTAGGTTTCCAAGGACTTCTGGTACATTTCATGGATGTAGATACTCAAAGGATTTGGAGCACGTTGTTTCTTCCCTCTCATTGCTTCTTATGCCGTTTTATTTTACCTTTCTTAGTTTAGAATAACACCTCTTTACCTTTCCAAGAAACTTCTGGTAAAATAACGTTCATCTTATTTTACATTCAGAAGGGAAAGAGGACGTGCCAAAGAAGAGTCTGTCTAGAGACATTCTGAACTTCTGTCTGTGCTCACTATGCTAAGCTGCTGACTTTTTTGGCTCAGGTTAACTTGTACAATTAAAGATGGAAAGTTAATGCTGCAAAAGATTCTCCCCCCCGCCCCCGACATTTTTATCTGCGAGAAAGTATTTGCAGGGGAAAAGTCTGTGCACAAAAATGGACACCTGCTAGATGCATAATTAGATATATTTGGCCTGAAACCTGTGCACATTCATTGTGTGTTTCAGCATTTCAGTCCCTCACAGCTACCACCAAAACCTGTAAAGACCTAGAGGAACTGCCAGCAGTTACTTTGCTTGTGCCCACAGAAACCTGAGCTTTTTATTCAGTTTTTAAATGATAAGCAAAGATAGGGCAGTGCTGCCAACGCATGTGCTCTGGTCTGATCTGCTTTCTGGATCTGCCAGCTGCAGACCAGCTGTGCTGCCCTGAATGGTGCCACAACTGCAGGCAACCCTGCAGACAGGCTTTGTGCAGATAGGCAGCAGCAGGGGAAGCTCAGATTAATGAAATCTGTTCTTCTCTGACCTCTTTTAAAGGAGTAAGGGTCGGCAAGCTGGGCCCTGGTGGCAGCCTGGCTTGGCATCTGTGTGACAAACCAGAAAATATACATGATTTCAGTGAGTACTGAATGAATCTGTTCTGAGGTTTTTCAAGAAAGCCAGACAAAGTGACTCTGTGCAGTGCTGTTACCCTTTTGTTCTAGTTGGAGTGGTGCTAGTAGCACTGCTACACCTAATATTGTATCATATGTTATGTCAATATCTCTGCTGCTGTCTTTATGATTCCAATGGAAAAAGTTAATGTTTAGCTTTCCTTGCTTTATGATTATATAGGGTTTGCTAAAATCTGTTTTCAAAATTCCGTGTTTGAAAATAGAGAATTTTCTGCATATCAACTCTTTAGCTGAATTTTCTCCTCTCCTCCCTGCCATCAGCACATTACCAACAGAAGATGATGGAAAAGGAGGGGATGAGAGACAGAGAAGACCTGTAGGCCCAGCTGCATAATTAGATTGTAAATCCTTTGAGGCACAGGCATAAGGAGAAAAAGGGTGGGAACAAAACTGGTTATTTACAGATGTTACCAGGTTAAGCATATTAACCTGCTGCCTCCAGAAGGCATTACAAGGATCTAATAATTGCCTTCTGTAAGTCCCTCTCCCAATTTTTTTTACTCTAATATTAATGTACTTAGTCTAGATTACATAGATTTTGTAGTTTACTCTTTCTTTTCTTCATGCTTTTTACCACTGGAATTCAGACGTCTTGGCAAGTTCTTCGTTTGCTGTTCACATGTTCCTCCCACAGTGGAGATCAGCACTGGTGGAGGTCAAAATCGGACCCATCAGTGCAACTTATACATGGCTTAAGCACAGCTAGAAGTGTTTTGCAGAGCTATCATGTGGTTCATAATTTTTATAGGATGTTTGCCCTGAATGATGTCTTTCCAGGGATATGTACACCACCCCCCAAAAAAAAATTATATATATATATATAAAATGCCCTAAGATGCCTGCCCATATTTACGGTTACTCTGGAAACAGAGGGAGAGATTTCTTTGTCGCTCCATAGTGCATTGCACCAAATATTTTTACACTCACCTGGGAAATTGTGTGGTGTCTGTACCTTCCCACAGCCATGACTTCGACACGTGTTGCCCTTGTATTAGCTGCAGGCTGTGAGCTTTCCTGTCATCCTTTCTGCATTTTTAATTGACCTTAGGCATCTCATGTCATGATGGCTTTTCTTATGCTTGTCCTGCTGCTGCTCATACTTCTTTTCTCTCTTACCTCACAACACAGTAGTGTCTTCTGCTTGCTTTCTCTAAATTAGGTGCATGAAGATGGCTTATAAAGTTCTGGTGCTGTTATGTTAACCTCAGAAGTTTCTGGTCTTTCGATATTTCATGACTGGTTAGTGTTTGGAGTTGAGGAGATTTTCTTGAGTAGTAATTTAAATAAGCTTCACTAGTTTGATCAGCATTCACATATCGAAATCAGGATTTTGTTTGTATACTTTTGAAGCTTCTTACTGCACTTTGACACATGCAATTTTTCACACTAAGAAGTCTTCCCTTGTCTGATGTTCTCTTTATTCTTCTCAATGACACACTTCTTCAAACTACATCCTGTAACTTATACAATTAAAAAATAGTACAGCTCTCTCCTCTTTGCTTAATTGATTTTTATTTTTCCACTCAATCACCTGTATCACTGTAGATTTCCTATTTCTTGCTTTTTGTAAAAACTCATCTGAGGATCTTGATGTCGCAGATCTCCTAACCGTTGATAGCTGTCCCACTGGTCCTAACTCGGTCAGTTGCATAGTGAGTATGTGACATGATCAGGTTTACTGTTTAGGTTGCATTAGTGTGCTTGTGGATTCAACCAAACTCTTCCAGCAAACCTGAGCTGAGACATTTGGAAAAAGGAATTGTGAAATATGGTTAAAAACACTGATTTTTAGCAGCTAGTACAAATGAAACTCACATTAGTCTACACAATACTGACTGGTATTTTACGATATATTTATTACTTTGTGTTGATCCATTTGTTTGTGACTTCAACTAAGTTACGTGAAAAAAAGATCATCCATGTGCATTGGTGCCTGATTTTTTTCACTCTCTTGGACTGATCAAACTACTTAAACAAGCATGACAGACGTTTCACTGTTTTTGAGAACTGTGGATCATTTAATAGATCTAATGCTATCTTAAAATTTCTCAACAAATTTGATAAAGGCTACCTGGTAGCTTTGATCACTTGGAAAAGCTGTGTGTGGAATAAACCAGCTTTGGGATCTTAGTTTTCCTTAAAGGATTTCTAAAAGAGTTATGGTACCTAATTTAACTAGAGTGAGTAATGTTCTTGCCAGAACAGTCGTGGCCTAAGCTTTGTGTAATGCTTGTTTACATTTCCAATACCACAATTGAGACCCATTCTTTGATGTCTTGCTTCCAGAATGAATGAAGGCTGTGTCTTAGTTGGAAACCCGTTTAACTTCTTCATTTTCAGGTCTGAGTACCAGTTTCACACAGTGAGGTGGCATTATTGCTAGTCTTGAAAAAAATTGCTACCTTTTCAATAATGCTGGCTTTTTCAACCGAAGTCAGTCTCTAAGATGGAGTAATCTTGACAAACAAGAAGAATAGTAGAGTCTGAAATTCTGCAGGTTGACTAAATTGTTACAAAAGATTCTATTCTAGTCATCTGAGTATGTGCTAAATTACAACACAAGACAGGAGGTACTGTCTTCTCTACTAGTAAAAAATGGACTACTCAAAAGAAATATTGGTCGAAACTGGGGAGACTCATTAAAGGAAGGAGTAGCAACTCAAAGAATGAAGTGTATCTTTTGGAATAGGTGATTAAAATCACCGGTTGGAATAGGTAATTTCCTTCACCAAAGGAAATCAAACACTCTGTTTAAATTTTTCTTTCTACTCTTTGACAAAGCCATAATTATTCCAAAATTTAGCAGCCTCTGGGATGATATCCCAGTCTGTTTTTATTCAGAAACTGGGTTATGCCTCAGGTTGAACATATTGGGAAACAAAAGACTTGCATGTCTGTGGTGGACAGGCAGCCTTGTAATACATGGTAGGTTTTGCTACCAGCTCTTAAAATTCTTGTAGCTCATGGTTTTTGCAGCACCAGATGGCAACATCACTGTGGCATTCCACTGAAAACTGATAAATTTCACATGGATTCTAGGGGATCAGTGGATTCTAACTGGTCACAAATCTGGTTCACACTTAAGATATTCGTCACACAGCAAACATCACATGTGATAGATGTCATGTAACGGAAAAATAAGTCCTGCCTTCATATTTCATTTTATCAGTAAGCGTATTCTTTCAAAATAGCTTTTAGTTTTATAATAAAGAAGAGATGTAATTAAACCGGGAGATGTTGTCAGATTAATTGATCCCATCTTGTTAGTTATCAGATAGGAAAATTTTTCCTTTAAATCTTACTAATTAAACATGGATACAACAGTTACTACTGTGATAGCCTTGCTCTGGCATTATTTGATTATGCATTTTGTGTAAATAATCTTGGTATGTTTTGTCCCTTAAATAATAGATAATTGAAAAATGGGGGTTTTTTTTGAATGTATGACTTCAGATTCTGAAGCCTGTTGCTGGAATCATCATCAGCTGTGTCCTGAAGTGTCACCCTGTTGCTTCTTTTAACAAGTGATAGAAGAGATCAACATCTCATTAAATTTTAAAAGTCCATTGGAATAAAATGGTGCTATGGAACTTACGACTTTCAGCTGTGCTTTTTAGACTTTTATTGCATTTGAAATTTTATGAGTGAAGTGTCAACCACCAGAAGATGTTTCTTTTTTTTTGCTTCAGAGCAAGTTAGGATAAGGTGACAAACTAAAATCAGTGAGATGTTAACCCTTTCAATTCTCCATTTATTTTCCAGTGCTTCTGGTTTTATAATAAAGCAGTGACAAAGCTGGTTTGATTGCAAATGTCCAGCTTTTTTGAGCTGTATATCAGCAAAACTTCCTGGAAATTTTCTGCTACATGTTACTGCAAAAAATGGTTGAGAGAAACAGCAGTTTTTGCTAAGGCGTATTTATTTCTATTTTTACTGTTTCAGTGTAATACAAAATACTAAGTCCTGCTGGATTTCACTGAAGCCTGCGTGAATTGAAAGGGCTCTTTGGAAGACCTCTAATCTGGACATTGCAGAATGATCAACTGGAACTCCATGCAAGCTTTAAATACTTTTTCAGCACAGAAGGATTTTAAACAGATGCCGTGTTCGGCAAAACAATCCCCTTATTGCTCTGCCCTCCATAATCTGAGTCTGACTCTGTCAATACTTGAAGTCAGCTGTAGTGAAACGTGCATGCAAAGCAGAAAAGGAACATGTTTGTTTATAACTGCAGTTTCCAATATATAATTTCTTATTGTGTCTTCTTTCTGTGTCTGATACTATGAAAAACAGCAAATGAAAAAAGCAAAGCTTGTTGGATAAATTTAGAATGGTGGCTGAAGAAAATTGAGACACATGTGTGTCTTTGTCTCTTGATTTTTTTCAGCCACTCAACAAAGGGGATTATCCCACTGTACTCAGTGTTGGTGAGGCCTCACCTGGAGCACTGAGAGCAGTTCTGGGCCCCACAATCTAGGAAGGAGATGAAGGCACTGGGATGCACCCAGAGGAGGGCAGCAGAGCTGGTGGAAGGGCTGGAAGGGCTGTCCTGTGAGGGGCAGCTGAGGAGTCTGGGTTTGTCCAGTTTGGAGAAAAGGAGGCTGAGGGGTGACCTCACTGCTCTCTGCAGCTTCCTGGGGAGGAGAAGGGGACAGGGAGGTGCTGATCTCTTCTCCCTGGAATGCCATCATCCAGAGCATTAGTGAAGCTGTGAAACAGGACCCAGTACTGGCCCGTGGAGTACACTGCTAGTAGACTTCGTGCCAATTAGCATCACTCCCTGAACATGGTCTTTCTGTCACTTTTCAGTCCATTTCAGTGTCTGCGCACCCAGCCTGTGCTTCACCAGCCTCTCTATAAGGATCTTACAGAAGGCAGTGCCGAAAGCCTTTGAGAAGTCAAGGGTAGACAATATCCGCTGCTTTCTCCTCATGTACCAAGCCAGTCATTTCATCATAGACAGTGATGAAGTTGGTCAAGCATGACTTGCCCCTGGTGAATCTTTGCTAACTATTCTTGATGATCTTACTGTCCTTCCCACGCCTGCTGATGGTTTCCAGAATTAGCTGATGCATTGCCTTCTCATGGATCAAGGTGAGGCTGACCAGTCTCCAGTTCCCTGGATCATCTTTCCTGTCCTTCTATAAGATAATGATATTTGCTTTTCCTTAGTTCTCAGGCACTTCTCACGGTTGCTATGATCATTCAAAAGTTATTGAGAGTGGCATTGCGGTGCCATTTGCTGGCTCCCTGAGCACTTGAGTGCATCTTGTCAACACCCCTGTATTTATTTATGTTTAGTTTGTTTGAGTACTCTTAAGTAGCTTCCACGACAGGTACATCTTCTTTGCTCCAGACTTTTCCTCTGGTCTCTCAGAGCTGGGATTCATCAAGGCCTGCTCATGAAAACTGAGGAGAAGGCAGCATTCAGTACCTAAGCCTCTTTCATGTTCTGTGTCCCCTGCTTCATTTAGCAGAAGGCCCAGATCTTTTCTGCCTTTTATTTTGTTCTCTGTACTTACAGAAATCCTTTGCATTGTCTTTGGCATCCACCCCTGGACTCAACTCCATTTTGTCTTTGACTTTCCTAACCTCATTCCTGGATGACTGAACAGTGTTGCTGTATTCCTCCCACATTACCTGTTCCTGTCTCCACTTTCTGTATGTTTTCTTTTTGTGTCTGAGTTTTGCCAAGAGTTCCTATTCCTATTTCTCTTTTAGAAAAGACCAGCGGAATTGCTGGTTTTCCTCTCCCCCATAAAGAATGTTAAACACTTATCAGAGGATTTAAGCAAGCATACTTTATTCCATTTCTTTGCAAGGGGAAAGAGTATTCCACTTTCAGGAAGAACACTGGGAGCCATTATCTTTGTCTGCTATATGAAGTGTTGAATTTCCTGAGGTAGATTTATTGAAATTTTATATAAATGTCTGTGTGTATGAGATATCTTTGTTTACTGTGGGATTCTTATTTTATGTTCTCAGGTATCTGCGCTTATTTGTATAGATCATAGGAAGTTGTGTGGGAGCTTGTTTGAAATGTATAATGGTATCAGAAAACTTTGTATTTCTTCCTTTGAAGACTTTTCTATTTTTCTCCATAGCTGGACAAAATCTTCAGCCTCCAAGGTCAACAACTTTCAGGAGTATGTAACCATTTTACAGAAAGTGAGCATGAAGAATAATACTGTCTTATTTTTAAGAGCTTGACTCTTATTCATGTAGTGAGAAATTCTTTAAAGTTTTTTTTTTTAAACCCCTTCACAGGGGTTCATTTTCTCTAGAGATATATGTGTGGGAATTTAGCTTGGATGGTTTTGGCTAGTTATTCTTTTATTGTTGTTTGTGTGTTTCTCCATTCCATACAAACAGTTTAATGAATAAGAGGATTTGGGCTTTTTTTGTTTTATTGTTTGGTTTTTTTCTCCCCCAAGATATCAACCAATATAATAGACCTCTGTAGCTGGAACACTTCCTTGAATGAGCTACATCTGTGGGAAAAGAGTATTTATGGTTTTTAAAAATGATGATCTTTCTGAAGCTGTATTAGCTAGATTTTCTGTTGTCAGCAAGTGGAATATTGTTTTCATTTCTTTGTCTTTTAAATACTGCTCAGGGAGTTATATATAGCATAATTGATACATGCAGAAAGATTTAGAATTTTATATTTAGTGTGCCACACTTATGTGGAATAGATGAGACTAGGAAAGATACTTTCCTTTGAGAATGATAGAGCCTGAATGTTTACACCTCCTAAACCTTTTTTGCAGTATATTTTAATACCAAGTCAGTTACATAACCAAGATGTTGTTATAGAAAAATAATTTAGGACATAAAAGACACTTTCAGTTGTTTTGTTAATACAGTTTTAACACAACCTAGATTTATGTATGCTATTTTACTTATAAAATTCTAAAGGTATTTTGGGACAAGAGGAACCGTGCAATAATTTCTTGCCCACTGAGTGCATTGATATTTACCACATAAAGATCTTGTAGTTCTGCTAACAAACCATAAACTCCTACATTGCCTCGCAATTGTTTTCAGTAGATGATCTGCTTAAGGGAAATAATATATAGGAACTGTGTGTAGGGAGCAAATGATGCCTCTTCTTCTTAAACTATTTAGGCTTCATAACAAAAGCCATTCCTTTACTCTGTTGTCAGGAAGCATGTAAAGGTTTGGCAGGGTGTGAAAAGGGAAATTAATGACCAGAATCGTTTGCCCATTCTAAGAAAATTTCCTTACGTACTTGAATGCATTGCATGGATGAGTCCAAGACCATAAGTGGATTTGTGTGTGTATATACAAAGTCTGTGTTTTCCTACATAATATCATAGTACCTGAGTTGTGTAGGAACTTCCATGCAATTAAGTTCAGTGTCTTTTAGGTACATCAGAGCGATACACTGTTTTCAAATGCTCCCTTCAAGGGCAAAGCAAGCGTAAGGAGTTCAAAGGCAAGTTGAGCTGAGCCTTGTGCTGTGAAGTGTAGAGAATGGGGTCTTTGGTATTGGGTTTTTTGTGGTTTTCCTGTAGTTACACGTCGTCACACGTATGTCCCATTCCCAAAGAGAATCAATATGACACCCTGGCAGGATTAAAGTATCCAGAATAGAATGTCATTACACTAAAAGTGCATTTATAAAGTCTAGGACAACTGAAAGAAAATAATACTGGGTAGAAAGGACTTAGTGGGTACCCACAGAACCCACGATATTAAATACAAACCTACACAGTGTCACACAAATAGGAAGAATTGGATCTGTACACTTGCCCAATTCCTATAAGTACTTTTCTCACACTGAGCTGAGATGATATAGATAAGGAACTTTGATATTAATGAAGAAGAAACAAAATAATAAATTTTCACATACAAAACCAGAAACAGAGGCTTTTTAGAGGAGGATAGAATAAGTAAACATCTTCTGTCAAGTCAGACCATGCTGTACCATATCACTAAATGATTCATCAGGGCTTTTGCCTCTCCTTCTTTGCATGTCCCCACATTTTAGAGTAGCAAGTAATATTACACTTGAGACTACTTAAAGTTTAGAGTTTTAGGTGTCATATGTATTTGCTTTAAAAATTATAGTTCTGGCAAAGCACCCTGTATCAGCTAAGGAGTTAAGTGATTCAAAATGAATAGAATTAACAGAACTGGGTGAAAGAATAAAAGTATGAAATGACAGAAAGCACTAAATTAGTATTTTCTGTAGTTAATGCTTTATAGAGAATACTTTGCAGAGGTAAAGCATAATGGACTAATAGGTGTGGTTTAGGTTCACAATGACAGCTTTAATGTTCTAGAGGTGAAGTTAAAGCACAGAATTTTCTGGTACTGAACTGGTACTGAAAAGTAAGTGCACCCGAAATATAATTTGTTCTCTTCTACATTTTGTACTAAGTTTAATGATGAAGATGATTATGGATTTTTAATTTACATGAGTTACAGTTACCTCTGTTTTTCTGCGCTCGGCATGAGTTCTTAAGTTTGTTTTTTTACTCCATACTAGAAATGAGGTATAAAAGACAATAACCTTATTTGTATATTTATGATCTGTTTTCAAAGTTCCAGTTATGAGATTCTCTGGTTTCCTGTAGTGCACCTCCATGTCATATTCAAGCGGTTTAAACTCAGTTCAGTAAAATATTTCTCGATCAGCAAAACAAGCAAGGATCAATGTAAATGCAATAACTTCAAGTCAAGTTTTTTGATGAAAAAGGATGAACTTAAGCATTCTGCTTGCCTGGTTTCACCCCCTAGCAAACCGTAGATCAATGTAGGACCATATTTTTGTAAATCCACGGTGCTCGTTGTTCCTGCTTCTACTTTCTTAAGTGTTTGACTGACGTTTCTTCAGTTAATTTCTATATTTCTTAATTGTATTTTTGAAGTTTCAGCCATTTCCTAGCTGGTATCTGCTGATCTATTTTTTAGCTCCTTGTACTCTCCCCACAGCCTTTTTTTTTTTTTTTGTTCATGGCTGTGCCTGTATGAGCAGTGTTCAGCAACTTATCAGTGCTTTCAGACTTAGTGAACTCAGTCAAAATCACAACAGATCCAGGCCCTCTAATTTGCAGTTCTGTTACAGTTGTGTACTCGCCACTCCTTAGTATTGCTTTTTAAAATGTCTTATCTTTTACAAAACAAGTGTATATATAATTTAAAAAAATTTCAATCTTACTTAAACGTATGTTAAAAATTGCGGAGTTTTGAATCTAACAGCTTTAGTTCATATTAAGGCCATACAATTATTTTCTTGCCTAATTTGCATCAGTCAAACATTTAGTGATATATGTCCTTCAATAACAGTGAAGTTTAGTTATGAGAAAAGATGATTAACATTTAATTGTCATACTTAATTTACGATAATTTTAAAATCAAATAAATCATTTGGTACTTAATGCAGTGAAATAACTCACTTTTTTTTCACTAACAAGTGAAAAGTACCTTAAAAGTAAGCAGATTTTAAAAGTTGAAATGGCACTAAATATTTAAAGGGCACAATAAATGGATAAGCGATTGTAAAATTTTAAGAGGTGGGATAGGCAAAAATTAATAAATTTGTAATTATGTCATGGAATGCTGGCTGTTCTGTTAGATTTATCGTTTAGTATTTGCTACAGTGGGAATGATCAGAAAATCAATTAACTGACCTTCACATATGGGATTAGTTTATGGAAATTGTTATATTTAGTATTCAATGCAGATTCTTCATGAAAAAGCAAAATATAGCTTTGATTGAAACATTAGCTAATAGGCATGAGTGATTAAAGTAAGATATTCTATAATAACAATACATCTTAAATATTTGTGTAACATTGGCTCAAATTTAGGGTCATTGGTTTTGTAGCACTACAATAAAATATGGTTTTTTGGGGTATTTTGAGTCTTCATGTAATAAGATTACTTTGCTTTTCTGAAGTAAGCTCAGTGCATCTTTGCCAAGGCTGTTTATTGGGAAGTATATACTGTATTTTAAAAATATATATAAGAAGGCTGGATTGAAGCTTATATCTCTGCAGTTTTGAAGTATCTGCAGGTAGATTTTTTTTCCTTTCTATGACAGCTCTTGTCTTTAAAAATAATTTTAAAATAAAGGTAGGAACACTGTTTGCTTTAAGAGTAAGTCCCAACATGTTAGCATATATTTAAACAAACTTTTGAATACGTTTTAGTCAAATCTATGAACAAGTAAAGACTTCAGAATTTTTAATGCTCAAATATATGTATTTTAGATGTAGTTAAAATGATACAATCTTCTGAGAAAGAAATCGAATAATAATATGATTTTGTTATAATTAGTGTTATAATTTGTGGAAGGCATTATGATACTACTACATTAGCTCAAATCCTCAGTTTTTATTTTAATTTATGTGTTTTAATTGCTTCAGACAAGTAATTGAAATTATTATAAAAATCCTAATAAGATTAAATCAGTAATGAAGGACATGATGACTTCTATTTTTAACTTCAGACATTTGAAAACTAAGCTATTCTTTAATTAGGTTTTAGTCCCTTAACTTTTTTGGGCTTGTTTTTGTCTGTGTTCTGAAAATCACTGTTTTCACATAATTGTTTGTATGTATAAATTCTCCAGTTCTTTCTAGCACAAAGCAGGTCATTCTGTAAGAAATGTTACTGACTTTCAAGCAGTTTTTGCTGCTCAAATGGTTCTGTTGAAAATGGAAAAACTTCAGATTAGTGATTGTTTGAGGTTGCTTTTGTTGTCAAAGCTGGAAACATCATGCTGGTGTGTAAGTGATCACCTGACTGCATATGCACTATGAGAAAAAGCTCTGTTCTAATAAACAATTTGATTGGAATTATTTTAGAATTATTAAAGTGTTATCCAAAGTTTCAATTTTTTATTTTTATTGTTACGGGAAAAGACATGTCAATCTTTGACATGTCCAATTTCTGTGTTTTCTCCTAATTTTGACCCTTTTGAAGAATTGAGCCAGAATCATTTGTGTAATTAAACCTGTTGCTTGAATCTTGATTATTCCTTTCTTACTCGTAGAAGTTGTGCTTCACTTTAAAATGCAAGAAAATGAGGTCTGTGATTTTTGTTTTATCAGTATCAGCTTCTTGGTGCCTCTCCTGCCTGTGTTGCTTGTGCATGTGGTTTTGGGAGTGAGGGCAGAAGGCAGTAGACTGTGATAATGCTGTTGAGCCATCAGTGAGCTGCCTTGTAATCACCAGCCTGTAGCTTCTCACTAAATGCAGATCAGGGACTGTGATGCGAGAAGAAATATAAAAAATTTAAAGTATTTTTAACTTCATTTTCAGATTCAGAGGCTAATCTTAGGGGAGAAGGCAATAGGCTATAAATCAAACAATAAGGTACAAATCATGTCAGTTGTATAAACATTTATTTTGCCAGCAGGTTAATTAAATGTCACTTGTTCCTCATAGGACATGAAAATGCATCCAGGAAACCTGACAGTGGTCACATTACACACATTCAAATACTACATAAGGTGTGCAGTAGTCTGTTCTCTTTTCCATTTTCTGATAGATGTATGAGATTCAGTTATACTAATTTGATGGTTCGTCTGGGCTGTGTTGACTCACTAGAAGTTCTGAGTAAGGAAAACTAACATGTTGCTTACTGGATTTGGAGATTTTTTTTGGCATCTTGAAATGTGATACAGAACAATAATTTCACTGCCCTTTTCTCAAGGAGTATCCTGAAAGCCTACAAAATTAAGCAAAGTCATAATGAAGAGTAAAAGAGTAAGTGTATAGCAACTTGCAGTGTCTTTTTTTTTTTTTACTCTGAGTCGTGATTTATTTTTCTATAATTGGATCAAATATGTTTGTTAAATGTAAAAATGGAAGTGTTATTAATAAGCTGAAAGCGGAATACTTAACAGTTAAGAAGCCCTTAATATCATGTATGAATTTCTGCCTTTATCTATTCACACGTGCTTATCCTCTAATGAACGAATTTTGTTTGTGAAATTAGTATTTTCCAAGTTTTGTGCAACTTAGTGCTTGTTTTAAACAGTGGTTTACTGAAGCATACATTTTTTCTTTCCTAGTGCATTTGCATATACCCAAATTTAAACATATAAATTAACACGTAAGTGATGTAAGCTTAATGAAACTTTCCTTTCTGAAAGTTGAGCTAGACAATCTGCTTTTTCAGTTGTAACATTGGATTAATTGTGGAATTCTTTCATCTTTGTGTTACTGTCATGCCTTTTTTCAAGGTAGTGGAGGAAATGAAGAATTTAGTTGAGATGTTGTCATCAGCAGATCCTATACATAAAATATTATAAAACAGTACATAATTTTCTTACCTGGAATTCTAAGCATTGAATCCTCTTTCCCATTTCCGATTTACAGAATGTCCAGAATCCAATCTGTAAGACAGAATACCTGTAGTTACATTTCAGAGGCTGTTTCCAGAAATGGATTGCTGAATATCTGTGGCTTTGAATGGAGCTAAAGTATGGAGGTTTCAGGTTGACAGATTTAGATACCCCAGACTTATAGAAACCACTCGGCTTCCTCATATTTGCCTTAGTTCTCTTCTCGTTTTTCAAGTCTTACATATGAGCACAATCAAATCTGAATGTTCTAATCATCTGATGAACTGATTTTACTAAGGACGACTTCAAACTTCACCTGAATTATTTTTGTTTGATGCTGTAAAAGTAATTTTTAGGTTTAGACTAAAATGAAGAATTTCATTTGAAAACTGAATGTTTGGACATTCCAAATAATTGGTAGGATATGCTCCCATATTTAATTGAGCTGTAAGCAGACTCAATTAATTTCTAGTTTACCAGTGGCACTTCTTAGGTCCATTTATAGCTTCTATCTGATAAATGTAATTTCAAAACTTACAGGTTAGTCACATTGCTGTTCAGGGCACTGTGTGGGATCTTTATTATCCCATTTCTCCAGGAAGTAACCCAGAAATAATCTGGTGTGCACTCTGAGGCTGAGCTGGGAAGTTGTCATTGTGAGTGTTAACCTATATCCCTTTCAAATGCCAGGAATATGTTTCTGAAAGAAAAAAGAAGGAAATAGTCAATCTTTTCTAGATCACACAAAACTGTGTACTTTCTAATGTTTATGTAACTTCTGTTTCCTTTCAAGTTGTCCAAATACTATATAGGTTTTCATTTTCCATGGCCATTTCTGTACTGTAGGGCAAATTAAAAGTTAATTTATTTTCAAGTTCAGTAATTATTTCTATTTCTGCTGGATGCATCTGCAGTTCAAGAGAAAATTGACTTTATGTAGTTCAAAAGTCACTTCGTAAATCAGAAGAATTAACTATGAATAACACTACATTTAACTATACTATCTATATTTGCTACTAGAATCTAATACAGAAATGTATGGAGTTGGTACTACAGTGGTTGGAATTCTGTAATAAAAATAAAATTTGTAATTCAAAAAAAGTAATCTGCAGTACATTTATATGCTGAATAGCTCTGAATTTGCAGTCAGACTTCTAATCTACCTCAGAATAAATTTGAAGAACCTGCCTTCTAACAAAATTCTGCTGTATAGATGCAGAAGCATATGAAAGAGAAGTGATTGTCTAGAGTTATGAGAACTGATCTGACTTTCATTCCTAGAATTCTTCTTGATCATTTTCTTCACTGCTTCTGTTGTCCCCCGAACTTAATAACTTAACAGTATAAGAGATAATTGAGAAAAACAGTCAGGTAATGAATATAATCATTTTACTGTGCATTTCAAGTATGACTCACTATTGTGATCAGTGGTTCTGCAGTCACAGAATTCTTTGTGGAAAGTGTCAGTCTTTCTGCAGAACTCCTTAGATCATAGACAAGACACTGAATTTATCTAAAGGAACATAAATCTTAACTGTGCTTCACTTGAACTCTGGGCGAATGTCATGTAGGGGATGAATTTGAATGCTTAGGAACTCATCTTACAAGAAGCAGTAATACTTCTTCATGAAAGAAATACACATTTACAAAATGTACACAATGTGTACTCTCCAGAGCATTACTGAGTAAGTGGCTGAGGCACAGAAGTCATACAGACGCATTTATAGTGTTGCATGCCTCTAGTCTTTTTCAGTTGCATAGGAAATGTTGCTGGACTTTGTTGCTTTGAGCAAAACTGTAATTGCCTTGCAATGCTTGCTGTGTAAATTATTACAGTTGAATAATTATCCAGACAAATTAAGAATTTGTGTTTATAGAGGTTTTTTACATACTGAAAAACACTGGTCGTATTTAGAGATCTTTCATGAATTTAGCATGTCACAACTGCCTTCTGAAGTCCACTTCTCAGATCTCAACTGAATTCTTGCCATGAGTTTCTTTTCATTTCAGTGAATAAGCTTGTGACTCAGTAAAGGTGCCTGTGTTTTATAATAGATGAAGTACTTAATAGGAGAGAACTGTGATTAAAGTTCTGTGAAGGTAAAGAACTGTGAAGAAATTGTACACCTACCAAAAATTGTTCTGACATATTTATTTAATTGCAATCAAGCAAAATTAGCAGTGTTGGATCAGTGCAATGAATATTATGGGGGGAGGAGGGGAATTTAAACTGACAACATTTTTCTTGGTCACACAAAGTGACATTCTATATGGGCTTTAAATATTATGTTATTTACTTACTTGTGAACAAAAAAAATCCTGTAAAAAGTTCTGTAGGGGATTTCTTTTTATTTTGAAAGCAAAACTTATTTCTCTAAAATTGAGTGGATTTTTTTTTTCTACAGTGTTTTGGAATCATAACTTTATAAATAGCATTTGCGGAGTTTAAACTCATAGTTTAAAGTATTGTGGAATTCAAGACAGATAGTTGGTTGCACTTAATGAAAGAAAAAGATAAGTAGTCTCAGTAGTGGCAATCCATGTCTTGGAAAAATGTGTGCCTGACATCTTCAACTAGGAATGAAGAGAAATCATTGATGTGAAATTTTTCTTTTCGTAAAGTCACTTTAGAAGTGTTACTGATACCACTGCATTTTACTCATATTTTTACTAACCATCTACCAAGTTTTTAATTTTCAGGCTTTGTAGAAGGTTCAAACTATCACCAGTGAGTATATAATTCATTTTTTGCTTAAAACTTTCTAGAGGTACTTTAACTTGTTTATGCAGGGTACATGTCTGCTAGTGAATAGTTACAGATTGGCAGTACAATACTGTAAATTGCTTACAAAACTGTGAAAGATTTCTTCCATTTTACTCACCATTTCTGATAAATGGGCTGCCTATATGATTGTTTAAAAGTAATGCTAGCATACTGAGTCTTTTGTGCATTCCACTTTATCTAATAATCTGTTCTTTGTTATTGAGCACAAATGGAAATGGAAATGCTAATTTTAGGAGTATTGTGTGTTGCCCAGTGATTCTGATTCCATGTTTATTTAAATTACAGCAAACAATTCAGCTGGGTTAGCTTATAGAGCATTTCAATTACATCTAAAATAAAACGAAATATAAGAGAATGGGTTGCTTTTTCAATGCTACCTGCTCTTCTTCAATGTGACTTCTCTATGCCCTGTGATGTTCACTGAGACATCCTCAGAATTTAGGATTTGAAAGCTTGTTGAACATTATTACGGTATGTTTGTGCTTTTGGGTTACAGGTCTCTCTATGTAGTCTCTTACTAATCGAATACAGCAAGAGTACAGGGCTTGTAAAAAAATGTGAAAATAATCCTGCAAGATTATTAAGATGTGAAAATAATAACGCAAGAAATTAAAAGCTTTTTGATTTTCTCTTAAATTATTAAGGGGGGTAGCATGTACTGTTATTTGTTTAAGAGTATGTAGCAGTGCAAGTTGTGACTGTGGCTTTTAGCTAAGTTGCAAGATGTATTTCGTGTTCAAACTCAAAGGAAATATTTTTTGCCACCTTATATTAGTGTGTTCTATTTGCATCTTTCTTACTGTGTCAAAAGAACAACTGGCATGCTTTTTTGCTTTGTTATAGAACGGGCAACAGTTCTGAGAAACAACACAAGCCTTTTGCACTTGCATTATTCAGATAGTATTTGTTGAAAGTATAAGTCACGAATAACTGTGGAGTGACGAGCAGGAAAATTCAGCTGTTCATGTTTTTAGTTGTAAAGGTGGTTCTTAGCTGTCTATACTTATTTTTTCTTTTGACATACATTTTTAAATATTATTAGAATCATAGGATCATTTAGGTTGGAAAAGACCTTCAAGATCATTGAATCCAACTGTTAATCCAATACTGTGAAGTCCTCCACTAAACCATGTCCACAAGTGCCACATCTATATGTCTTTCGAGTACCTCTGGGAATGGTGACTCCACCGCTTCCCTGTGCAGCCTGTTCCAGTGCCTGACCAACCTTTCCCATGAAGAAATTTTCCCTAATATCCAATCTGACCCTCGCCTCCTGCAACTTGGGACCATTTCCTCTCATCCTGTCACTTGTTACCTGAGAGCAGACCCCCACCCCTGGCTACACCCTCGTGTCAGAGAGTTGTGGAGANTGCCCTGCTCCTGCTGGCCACAGGATGCCCTTGTGCTTCTTGGCCTTCTGGGCACAGGTGGCTCGTGTTCAGCTGCTGTTGACCAGCACCCCCAGGTCCTTCTCTTCCAGGCAGCTTTCCAGCCACTCTGCCCCGGCCTGTAGCGCTGTGTGGGTTTGTAACCATGTGTTACCATTCTTATTCCAGTGAAATGCTGCAAGGTAACAATTACTCTTCTGGCAAGAAAAAAAAAAATAACATTTTAAAAGAGTCAGTTTGTCAATACACTTCAAGAACTGGAACGCAGCTTTTAACGCAATTTAAACTTTTCAGGCTTTCTTTTTAGGAAACATTTTTTTCTTCAAATGCCAGTGCAATTTATTTAAGATCATTAAATATGCTCTTAACTTCTGTTTTATTGTACTTTCTGCAAAAAGATTAAATCATCCATCTTTATGCATAGAGGAAACACAGTTAAGGACTCCTAAAAGCGTCTTCGATTTCAAGATAGAGCAAGGGAATTCCCATCTTGTTTTCATGAAAAAGACAGCATATCTTAACTGAGCCTCAGTATGTGATACAGAAGAGCTGTCTCTTCCTTGCCTGAATAATTTGAAGTTTTGAAAAAAATCTGGAATAGGGAGGGCAATATTTCATCACTGTATTCCTGTAGAGAAATTGTAGAATATAGAGACAATCCATGTGCCATATGGATAAATGTTTTTCTTTAATTTTTTTCACTAAGTCTGTCTGTTTTGTGTATTTTGATCATATATCACTACAGATGGATGACAGAAGGCTTATGAAGTGAGCAGAAGAAATGCCATCACATGCCATGTTTTAAGGAGCAGTAGTAATGATTTACCAGAAGTCAAGAAGGTTTTAATAGCAGTACTTACTAAATTGATTGAAAATGTATAAGGGAACATGTAAGGGTATAATCCATTGTATATGCCTGCTATAATGATACTTAAAAATATAATCATATTTCTTTGTTAAAAAGATGTCATAGCAAATGGTGAGATTGCAAGCCTAGTCACACTTATTAATTATGCTAAATTTTTATTTTTAATTAGAGTAGCTCTATTGAGACTAAATCTTTTACCATTAGGCTGTTTGAAACCTATGAGATAAAAAGGAGGAGTTCTTTCAGAATATTATTTACATGATTTTAATTAATGATTATAATCTCCATGGTCATTTTTGAAAAAGAGCACTTAATCCCTTAACCAGTTTTTGTGATTTGCATTTTGCAAAAACATGTAAGCCCTGCAGGCTTATTATCTCTGATTTTTTCCAAACCAAACTTATTTTTAGAGAAATGTATTTTGTTCCTGCTCCAAGTCCCATTTCCTATCATAACACCTGTTTCTCATGCAGAGTGAACTGATTGGTAGAAAAGTAAAGTTTGCTTCCTTTTGCCAAGACAGAACATAGCCCTTGGCAAGGTTACCTTTGAAAACAGTTTTTCATGCAGACACCGTATATAAGCACTATTGCTGTTGCCAAGATCCTCTGACTAATGAAGGGTCGGAGCAATAGTGTATTCTTTCTCGTTGCTGGCGGCACGTATATGTAGCATTTCTTCTGAGAAAAGGCACTCTAGTGTTTCAAACAAAAGCTAGAAGTTTAACCTTCTAGGAGGAAGGTCAGCGTTAGTTTTTATTGATAGCATAGAAGAAAGCGACTGTATGGGAATATGAAAGGTAAATTCTGTGGCAAACTGAAACTCTTTAAAATACGGAGTTTTCAAATGTTTTTTAACAAAAATTAGTTCTAAAACTTTCATGTTTGCGAAGTTACTTCTTTGAATCTCAAAGCAGGATTATGCTTAGTGTTCCATATTGATGATTTGGGGAACCGATTCCTAACTAGGAGAGATTAGCATATAGACTGAATTTAAAGGTCAGAACTTCAGGTGCTTACTTACAGATTAATTTTTTTCTGTTTCCCACTTAATGGAAAAATGTGTAGCAAAAAAGATCAAGTATTGCTCTTAGTATCAATTGCATTTAGAAACCGATTAAAATTCCATTTTTTTCAAGTGTGTGAAGCAAATAATCTTTTCTGTGACAAAGAAAAAATGCTCAGGTATCTTCAGCTCAGATTTTTAAATAAAGGCTAGTGGTAAAACTTACTTTAAATGGATAGGCTATAATCTACTTAGAAGCCAAGAATTTCTAACGTAAAATTTGAATTAAATATTGTGTCTCACAGCTATAGTAATATAAAGTATATATTCTAGGAACAAGTGAGGAAATGAAAACAGGGTGAGGTAAGTTACTTCATGTAATCCAATAGCTACTCTGTGGATATCCTCAGAGAGCTAATGGAAGGTTTTAACTCCCAGAAGGTTCTTGGAGAACTTCTTTTATATTGTCATTCTTAAGGAACCGTAGTAGTCCATCAGGTGCATCACTCATCATGAGGTTTGTAGTGAACTTAGCAGCAGCACTCACAGTGATTAAAACTGGCTGCATACTAACAGCAACTGAACTCTTCTTTTATAACTGTGTTTTCTCAGACTGTTAACTAATTTCCAGGAAAAACCTCTGTACCTTATGTCTCAGATTACACTAAACTTGTTGCAGGACACTTCTTTCTCTGTTTTTGTGATAGCACTGTATGTCAGATACAATATTTTTTGTTTCTTTTCATTGTCCCAAGTATGCATTTTTGTACTTCATCTTGATAGAATTTATTTTTATTGTAATAACTTCTATTTTTTTTAATAGCAAACACATTTTTAAATTAAGAAAATCATCCCTGTCATGTATCTTAGCTGTAAATAATAACTATGTTTAGATGCAAAGTAAATGCAACCCTTATTAAGGAGCTGCAGGATGCTGTTTTTTTCTTCTAGCTTGTCGTTTGTTCTTTCAAAGCAAGGAACATCTCCTTTCCTAGTTAAAAACATTTTCTGATTAAAAAAACCTGTTTAAAACTGCCATATAGCAAGATCATGGGCTGTTATATTCAATACTTCCTTGAACCATGTTCATTGGTTTGAAACTGTTTCTTCTTCATCAACTTGACATGTACGTGCCACTGTGCTGTTTTTTGCTGGGATAGAGTTAATTGTTTTCACAGCAGCTATTATGGGGCTATGATTTCTGTGACATTCTATGATTTGAATTTGTGCTGAAGAAAACGTTGACTTTACAGAGTTGGCTATTTCACCTATTGCTGAGGAGTGCTCACACTTACTATGAAGAAAGTTAACTCTATCACAGCCAAAACCAGCACAACCACAGAGTTAAGTGTGTCTGAAGTAATTTTGAAGCTTTCCTGGTATGCTAGTAATGATCTTTCTAATTAATTTGACTTGGCTTTTGACTAGCGGGATAATTAGTTCATCCTTTTAGGTTTTTTCCAGATAGAATTTACTATGTATTTTCAAAACCAATACATTTCCTTGCTTTCTCAGTGGTGCAGCAGACATGAAGTGCTTGCTTACAGTGAGGCATATATATCCTATTATGTGTGTAAAAAATAAGGTGTTGAATCTTGAGCTCAGTATCTTGGCTTTCGATTTTAATTGGATGTTTACTCTTGGGGCATAAGGCCAAAAAGAGCAACACCATAGGAACAACACTATTTCTTGAGCGAAGTTAATTAGTCTTTCTTGAGTTCTTCTAAGTCACTTCTGAGTAGTTGTTGTGTAAATTGGACCCATGTCTACAGCTGTCATAAACAAGGTACCACTCATTATTAAATGTTATCAAATTAGCTATTAAATGTTGTCACTAAATGTTTATGGTGGTAGTTCTGTGTTTTCTGTAGGTTGCTCCTACTCAGTATACTACAGAAGTTTCTGTCAATCTGAAATGCTGATTACTATCTAAAAGATATTTCCTCTCAACCCTACATAAAAAAGTAAGTATGTGTGATCCTAACAGAGGAATAGCAGGATGAGAAAATCTTTTGGAAACTGGATATTTTGTTGCTCTGGTACTATGCAGAAATCTTTGTGGCTTTGTCATATCCCCACTAGAAACTTGAGGCATGAACATCTCTGGTTCCAACAGCAACTGGTTTGTCAATGATTTTACAAAGCTTTAGAGAGATTGGGACTACAACCACTGAATCACTCAAGTAATAACTCAGCTGATGAGAAATTCCTTATGTAAGATTGGTCCTTGGAAAATCACTAGGTTTTTTTATTTGCAAATCACTTCTGGATGCTCCTCTGACAAGTTGAAAACTCCTGGCTTTTGCAGTTTCATTACATTATACTAAAGATGTGTGCATGAGCTCATAGTCTTTCAGCTAATCACTTGCTTGTCTAGTGTCCTTACTCAACCCTAACACAACTGAAAAACACAAATAGCAGGAAAAAAAACGTAATTGTTTAGTTCCTTATTTTACACTTTAAAATACAGAAGCAACACTTGTAGCTCTTTCTTCTTTTACATATTTTGAACTTTTCTGAATGCTTGTTTTACATAATACGTTTGATAAACAAGGCAGACAGTTAAAGTGAAGCTTGCAATGGTGAGGTAAATTCTGAATTTAGTACAGAATCATGAAAAGTCTATGTCACAGGTGTCTGTGGGAATCACGTAGTCCTACCCTTGTCTTCATAGTGTGACCTTACAATATTTTGTAGAATGACATGTCTCAGTGCCACAGCTTTTTGGGTCGTTTTTCAAAGTTTAGCATCACAGCACTATGATGGTCTTCTTCAGCCCACTGCAGTTGTACTTCGGTATTAAAAAAAGTGAAACATATCCCAGTGCACTCTGCACAACACCACTGATGTATCTTATTGTGCTGCTTCCTCAGAATCTATTGAGAACAGTCCAGTCATCAGTGTTTTCTCGCTGCAGCTATTTTTAACTTGAACTGATGAAAAAATCTGAGGGAGAGGCTTAGGGACAAACTCAAATAGCTGCAGTAGTCAATCGGAAGACAGCAGCTGAGGCCTCTGGGCTGTAGGAACTTGAGACCTGCAGCTGCAGTTTATGAGCTGGCAAAAATAAGTGTGAAGTTAATGCAAGTACTGGATATTTTGCACTGGATAGCTGCTTATCAGGGAGTGAAAAGCAGGATGAAAACAGTTTCTGGAGTAGTAACCATTGTGTGAGACTGGCTTTTTGGCACTGACCTGATCTAGAGACTTTTTCTAAAGGCAAATTCAGACCACGGAGTTGGAAGGATTAGGGAGCTCACATCTGTGAGCTCACCACTTCTGTGGTGAGTTCCTTGCTAAAGAGGTCAGGTAGAATGAATGATGAGAGTCACTTAGTTGAGCTGTACTCAGTTGTGTCTCTGCCTTAACTGCAGTGAGGCATTCTGCTGGTCTGTTCACACTGCATGAGAACTTTGCCTGCCTGTCATTTTTAACTTGTGATGTGGAATAGCTCTAAAATAATCCTAGATAATAATAATCGAGATGCTCATTCAAGATACTCTTGTACATAAAAGGCATAAAAGTACATAAAAGAAAATAATATTGGCATTTGAATTTCTGTTGTAGGAAAAAGAAAGAACTGCTTACAGTATTTTCTCTGCTATTTTATACCTTCGTGTATTACTTGCCTCTTGTCTGCTTCACATTTTTCTGTTGAATTCTCTTATCCTTCCTCTTCTCCTTCCTCAACCTTATGCAAGAGCAACATGAGTGGTTTAAAAAGTCAAAAGCAACACACCAAAAACCACAAAACAACGATCATGGAGGTGCTTCTACATGCTCTGTGATTTTCCCAGGAAACTGCAAATGGTTATGGAGGTGTTTTACAAATGTCAGGTGATGGAGGTTAAACTACTGCAACCTCTTCAGAAGCAGCATAAAGTTCCATACCCTATGACATCTTCCAGATTATGGCAGTGGTCACTATTCAGAGGTTTTCAGAGCCACTTGCTGTAGAAAATGAGGCTTGAAGTTCATCTCTAGTTGAAAGTATTCCATTGTATCTGGTTCTTTAAAAATCCCTTCCTGTGAATTTCGTCTTATTTGTAGACAATCTATTGCGGTGTCTTATTTTCTCACCAGTGGAAATCTTACGTTAATGTTTTCTGGATATTTCTTGCTGCGACTGAAGACCACCTCACCACTGATGAGGAGCAAGATTTCTTTTTGATTTAAAGAGATTTTAGTCCATCATCCAGGTCAGTCTGAAGCTTTGTTATTGTTGTAATTGAGTTAACCATCTGCTCATAGGTGAACTTTAGTGAAGTCTGAAGTAAAAAGGGCATTTAATTCTGGTCTTTTAGAATCACATGTCGACAGATTTCCTTAGCAATAGAATGACCTAGCAACCTTTTCCCAGGTTTTCCTGTAAGTACTGAACATACTTTTTACATAATTTGTATTGTTCTTTGCCCCTTGCTGGTTTTGTTTCAGTTTGTGCTTCGTTCTTTCTGATTTTGTCCCTAAATTCTCAGTGCATTATGCTTACACATTTGATACAGTATCCATTTCTTCTAAATCACTTCTGACTTTAGGAGCATGAAGAGTTTTGCTTTGTCTGCAACAGCTTTTTCTTGTGATTCTTCCTCATTCTGTTAAATTTTGCTTGTTTCACCAGAATTTTGTTTTCTTAATGACTGGAAATAAAGAAGGAAAAGGAGAAGGGAAACCACTAAGTTCAAAACTTGGAATCTAGCAAGTTCAGAGTGACTTTGAATTGAACTCTTATTTTAAGATCACTTTCATTAGTTGACTTCAACTTTCTATTTTCAGCCCTCTAGTTAAAATGTGTCTTAAAAAGCCTCAGTTCCAGTTGTCTGCTTTGTCAAAAATAGGTGCATGCATGTTGCAAACCCTTTGGGAATTGCCTGTTGTCTTCTGCAGTTGACTGAAGTATCAGGTCACCTAATTCAAGCCATGCTTCTCATAAAAAGCCTGAATCATGATGTTCTTCTTCAGCAGGTTCTTCCAGTGAAAATGTGAAGTCCTGGCTCACTCTGATTCAGTACTTCAGATGACTCCAACTGAATAGTGCTCATGTTACCTTTTTGTGGTCTGTTAGCTTGCTTTTTTATTTTTCCATAAAATTAGGTGTTTTTAGGAGTTGAAAATTACTTTTCTATCTCATAAGTCAGAAAGTTGTATTCAGGACAAAAATAACATTTATGTCCACAGTTACTACCATAGCTTACGCCCTTTAAAAGTCACTTGAGGTACAGCACAAGATAATACCATAACTTACTGCATAGAAAATCCTGATCACTGCTGTCTGAGCTGGGTACTGGTGAGGCAGCACCTCGAATCCGGTGTCCATTTGTGGGCCACTCCCCACAAGAAGACACTGAGGGGCTGGGCCATGTCCAGAGAAGGGCAGCAGGGCTGGGGAAGTATCTGGAGCACAAGTCTAATGAGGAGCAGCTGAGGTACCTGGCAGGGCTCAGCCTGGAGAAAAGGAGGCTCGGGGGGGACCTTATCATCTCTACAACTGCCTAAGAGGAGGGTGTAGCCATGTGGGGGTCACGCTCTTCTCCCAGATAGCAAGTGACAGACAAGGGGAAATGGCCTCAGCTTGAGGTAGAGGAGGCTTAGATTGGCTATTAGGTAAGATTTCTTTGGGGGAAAGGTTGGTTAGACACTGGAACAGGCTGCACAGAGCAGTGGTGGAGTTGCCATCCCTGGAGGGATTTAGAAGACATGGATGTGGCACCTGGGGCATGGTTTAGTAGTGGACATGGCAGTGTTGGGTTAATGGCTGGCCTTGATCTTGGAGGGTGTTTTCCAACCTAAGTTTTTCTGTGTTCTCTAAAATCAGCAATCAGTAGCCTAACTTGGTGTGATGGAGAACCTTAAACAACTAAGAATGTGGCATTTTATTCAAGATGGCGGAAAATTTTTGATGGGGCTGATCTCACTAATGGAATCTATATGAAATGGTGATTAAATAACTGTGCGAGATGGCCCTAATATTGTGAAAATACAGCAAGAAAGCTCCTTTGATTCCAGCATTAGTGAAGTGTCATAAATTTACATTTCCCTAAGAAAGCCATTATTCATCTTTAACATAGCATGTGTTAATGCATTTGCTTTTTCATCTAGAAGTAAATATAATAATTATCTCCTAAATAGTAAAAGAAGTATTTTTTTTTCAGTTAAGAGATTGTAGATAATTGGTTTTTTTCCCTGAATTGATTCACAGCAAACTTTCTATGCATTTCTCAGCCTAGCATAGTGCACTCAGTGATTATTTTACTAGGGTTCTATGAAAATGGCAAAACTAGAATTCTCATACTAGATAATCTGTATTTAATTGCTTTGAGAGGTAAAATGCTGTTGGATTGTAATTTTAAAATACAGTATATAGGAGAATATTCCACCTCAGTCTTACAACAACCCTTTCTAAAAAATGCGCTTAATTACGGGAGTTTCTTTTTCTTATATACCCAGATAGCAACCAGTTGTTTTTTAAGTGGAAATTGTTAGTTATTGAAAAGTTTCTGCCATTAGATAATACAGGATTGTAACAAGTGGGTGTCATTCTTCTTGAATTTAGAGGCTCTTAATGTTATGAAAAGGATATCCTCAGGATGTTTTACATATATCAAAGCGTAGAATTAAATTATAAATCAAATAAAACCATTATGTGTGTCTTAGTCACACAGTAAAACTGATCTGTCCAACAAACCAGTCAATATGGCTGAACAATGGTACAGTAAGTGGTTTCTAACTAAGTTATACATATGTTTCAAACAATAACTCAGTTATAATATTTTTCTGCACTGTTATTAAAGATAATGCAAGTTCCATCTTGTTAAACTTTGTGAAATTAGAAATTAGAGATTACAGAGACTGGATTGTAAAAATTCATTTAATGGAAGATTTTGGCTGTTTTACAGTTCAAAGACACTCTGAAGGATTAAAAGTGTGTCTATATATTTAAATGCTGTATATTCTTCTGTATTTGTGTAAAAGCAGAAATTTAAAACAATGGCTAGTAGACTGCGAGCGCTTCAACATATTTCTGCCAACCTGCTTTCTGAAGGAACCTTTTGTCTGTGAATGGCAGCATCCCTGCCAGAGAAACTGATTTCCAGGCAGGCAGCTTAGCAGGATCATTGGTGGGGCAGGAGGGAATGTTACAGAGCTGTACAACAGTGCTGCAGCCTGTGTGGACAAGGCTCCTGCTGCTTTGGGTGCACAACAGGGCTCCGTCCTGCAGCAGGCATGGTGCAGCACTGAGGGACCTTCCTGAGGTGCTTGTGGCACAGCAAGGGGACAGTGTGCCACGGGGTCATTGTCACAGTGACACTGCACTGCCATGCTTGTGGTGAGGGTGCAAGGGGGAGGCTGTTGGGGGTGAACTGGTACACTTGTGGCAGGTCAAATTTCCACACCACACTCAACAAGGATAGTGAGTTCTACCTGGTGATGGAAGTGTGTCATTACTCTTTTCCTTCCCAGAAACATGTTTGCTTACCTTCAAAGCGAATACAGTCTTTCCATACTGTTACTTTATACTGCTTTTATCTTTATTATTAGCCTTAAAGAGCATGCAGAGGTCAGGTATTTGACCTGTGGAGCATAAAATTTGAATGGTGAATTTGATAGAATAAAATGTACAGTAGAACAGCAGGGCACAGAGTGGTTCAGATAACTTCAGTGTACTGGGTATTTCAAGTGTTTTCTAGTGTAACAGTATGTATGTGCTTGTGAGGAGGCAAAACGTGTCTCAGCTAGGCTATGAGAATTTATATTGAGCTTGTAATGAAGAGCATCAAGTTCAGTGAAGTTGTTAGTGAAGAACAGAGGGATCCCAAGGAGCTGTCAGCATAGGCAGGGACACTGGTCCTCCAGTCACCTCTAGGTGTACCAGCCTCCCCTTTACCAGAGCTCCAAAGCTTCTTTTGCAGTCTTCTTGCCCTCTTTTTCTCCGCTTTGTGATGAGTTTCCCCTAACAGCTTCTGCCTGTGAGAGACCCACCCAAGTCAGTGTCTTCCTTTTATCCCTCTTTAAGCCTTCAAGGGCTGAATCCTTGCCTTGAAGGGAATACACACTGAAGCTCTTAATGGCTTGTGGTGTTCATGCAACAGAACTAGCAAGAAACAGACAAAAAAACCACCAGCCTTTTGAAAGTTGTAGTAAATGGCGTGATAGAGAGCAGAATGACTGTGTTTATTGTTATTGAGTATCATAGCTACACAATAATAAACATAATGTAATTATGGAAGTCCTAATGTGATATGAACTAAGTAGTTTCATTCATTTTGTGTTCAGAAACCCCATCAGAGACATTGTCTTCAAACTTCTAAACATTCATACACAGTGTAGATGAAGAGAAAAATAAATATGAAAATAATTTATTTCTGTGGTTATTAAATTTGTAATGCTTCAGGTATCCCTGGAACTTTGCATACCACCATGCCTAAGAATATTACACTGATGTATAAGAAAAAAGGAAAAAATAGAGTAATACCATCTTCTCTGATGAAGGCAGTGTTACCTCAAAGATTGTGCATGTTTTTCAGATATGCACATGAGTTACAGTTACATTTGATATTGAACATGTTTCTGTAAAACAGTAAAATGCTGATTTTTACTCTGGCTTCCCTGTGCTTGACTTTTCATCGCCACACCAGAGTTAATGTTAAAAATAATATTGGTTAAAGGCCACCTCCTGGTCTCTTTTCTTAATTATCCATCTGGTGGATCAACTTACTCTTTTAACATGTAAGCTGTAGAATGGTTACCTCTGTCTAAAATATTAACCAGATAAGTCACTTCTAACCCTCTACTAGCAACATAATGGTCAGTCTGCGTTGATGAAATATAAAATTAAAACCATTACTCAAGACAGAGCTGTAATAACACCAATTATCATTTGACATAAAGTGCTCAAACTTTGTAAAGTGCAGAAGTAATATCCCTCCCTCTTTGGTCTTCATTTAACAATTGTGTGCTTTCACAGGCTTTTCAAGAGAACATTTTAGACAGTGGAAGTGCCTGGAAATCAAATCTTTATTAAATATTTATGGGGGAGGACACCTAATGACTTCTAGGGGACCCTACGAAGAGATTCAGTATCCATAGAGTGCACTTATCATTGTTTGTTGTTTCTGTGATGGTTGATATTAAATATTTAAGTGGTGGCAATTTGCTCAAAGCTGTACAAGACCAAAAAACCCCAACACATTATTCCAGCCTTTAAAAACTTTGTCTTAATCAAACAAATGCAGGAAGTACACTAACTCACTATGAAACATACCCAGGAGGAGAGCACCTTTTCACATTGCCCCTGCTTTCCCTCTGCCATGCTCACTTACCTGTCTTGCAGGACTAGGAGCTGCTGTAGGAGGAAGCTGCTTCGTGTTGGGGAAGGTGTAATCAAAGGTCACTGTTTGCTTCCTCACCTTTGCAATAACTGCAGGGACAACTGTTTGACTTTCTTCGTTTCCCCTGTGACATCCCCTGCTAGAGAAGATGGGAAGGGGCATTGTTACCAGGAGGAGGCCCAGGTACCCAAAGGCTTCACTGATGTAAGACAGCTCACAAAAAAAGAATTTAGGGCTAGAGTTGTTGCTTCACTGGTTGAAAACAGAAGAGATTGGCTGCTTGGCATACAGAGTTGTCATCACTTACATACAAGAAGTACAGGAAAGTCTGATGGGAACGGAAGGAAAGAGATACAAAAAAGGCATAGTACCCAATGCTGCTGTTGGAAAAAAAGGGATGTTATTTTTCAGAACTATTCAACATCCATGCTAAGTAGATCCTCATGATGTCCTTAAAAGACAAAGCAGACAAAAATTATAAGGAGGAGGCTTGTTTGGAAGGACGATGCAATTTGACAGAAGGTAGTACTTTGTAGCACGTGTGTTGAGAATGGTATACCAAGCAAGTGACTAGGCATTTTAAGAGTTTCTGTGGATAGAGACAGGAGGAGACAACGCTGAACCGAAACCTCTTACCTTAAATAATGAAGAAATTATGCAGAATAAAGTATTGCCATCTCCCTTGAATAATATTCGTGTAGACTCAGACTTCTGTTTTGCAAGACAGAGTAGCATAGGAGAATGAAAAAGGGTGCAGAAGGAAGTTTGAGAATCACCAGCAGTTACTCACTGACAGAGGATGTAATAACAAATAATTAGAAATTGGAACCACCATAAATAAAACTAGAAGAAAGAGAAGGCATCACAGATTTGATCACTGAAATCCCTAAGCCAACAAGTGTTCAAAACCTTTAGAGAAAAAAATGACTAAGCACAAAGTGGCCTGAAGGATTTTTTAGGATGGGGAAACAAGAGCCTGTGAGAGCACTTCATTTGAACTGAGGTGGAAACCAAAAATGCTAAATTGGATGCAGGCAGTAGCAGATAAGGTGGTGGATATGTGTGCATTAGTTCCTCCTCCAAGCTGTGTTCATTCCAAGTTGTGATGAACCATTGTGTGTTAAACCATTGCGTATGATAGATCTTATATGTTAATTAGGAATTGATTATGGTTTACTAGCACATTCCTGATGTGTGACTCAGCTACCAAGGTATTGGTGGATCTGTGTGGGTTGTTTAATGTGTATCTGTCAGTTGGCCAAAGAAAGACTTTAACTAAACCAGTAAAACATTTGCGGTTTGGTCAGCAGATACTTTGGGTTTGTCCATTAGCTGATTTCCAAATACTGTTTAAAAATAGAAAGCTTTAACTTTTTAGCACCATTGTATTCCTGCTTCAGTTTATTTGACATCTTCTGATACTTTAATGTTGAAGAATGTTTGCTTCTTCAAAACCAATTACACTGGTTTTTAATATTCCTTCAGTTTGTAAAGGAGAACAATATCCACAGATTTGAACTCTTTTGTGAATTTAAGCAAGGTGAGGCTTTTCGGATGTTAAGTGCATTTGTTTAAAAATGAACATGTTGCACTTCAGTGAAGTTTACAAAAGTACTTTCGATCTCAGGCATCATTTTGCATAATGAGGAAAGGAAGGCAGAAAGCAGTTACTAAGTTTCTAAAGATTAAGTTAGAAGTCTTTATGAAAATTATAGGATCATAAAAATATAAACCTGGAAGACCAATAATTTATTTTAAATTCATTCTCTCTTTGAGGCAGTTGAGTGTACTGGGACACCAACGCAAAATTATGTATAACCCTTGATACCATGTTGCTTCCTAGGAAAACTGTTTTAGCATTCCACTGCTCTGACAGTAAGGTGGGGGAACACAGGGAAAGCAGTCTTTATTACAAATCATTTCTTTTTCTTCCAAAGATCATGAAGAACAATATATCAGTGTCTTTTTTAATAGCTTCATTTGACACATAGGGAGTCTGTTACATGTTTTCATCTTAGCCTTTGTATCAGATCACCTAAGCCCAAAGCCTTCAACCTGGCATTTAATTGCTGAAGTCTTATCTAGAGCTGATTTTGTCTGTTTTGGAAATGGGTCTCCTGAGCTGCAAGCAGAAGGCAGTGTGAAGCACCTCAATTGTGCCACATCTTAGTTTTATTAATACAGTGCTGAATGAAGTTCACTTGTATCATGCTGTTGGCTCTTGGATAGTCTGTAATAAGTTGAAATATTTTACCAGTCTTTGTTCTGTTTGCTTTTATCTTTACTAAAGCAGGAACAAAAATTTCTGTTCATTTTCTCTGCTTTAGTCTGAAGAGGAGTCTAAATTTGTATATATTTAGAAAGAAAATATGTTGAAGATGCCAATTGGTTTTATATTATAGTTTCATGAGTAATAAATTATATTTAATTATTGAAAGCTTTCCAGTGAACTCTAAAGTACTTCTGAGCATGCTATCAGTTAGGAAAAGTGGGAAAATAATATTTCAATTTTTTTGCCATGTGTAAAATACAAAGTTTACCTTCATAACCAAAAAGGAGAAGGATGTGATTAATACAAGTTTTGTTGTCAGTTGCTTGCTCAGGGATGTGGTAAAGTAAATTTTGGAAGACCAGTGTAGTGGAGCAGGACAAGTGTCTAAGAAGCTTGTAATCAGAAATCTTGAGTCATGTAGTTGTTAATAGTGTATTAAATCTATTAAATACATGCTGCTACTCTAGCTGTCAACCTTTCTGTTTCCATTTTCCTATGGTGCAGACTCCCTCCCTCCCTCCTGTTTTCCTCACTCTTTCCTCACTCTTTGCTTTCATCCCTCTCCTCTGCCTTCACCCATCTATTTTCTTCCTCTTTCTCTCCCTTCTGCTCTTTCTCCCCCTTTTGCTACACCCTCAGCAGTACAGCAGTGATTTGCCACACCTGGGTTGTGAGGAAGTGGAAGAAAGCTAAGAGAAATTCTGCTAGTCTTTTAGAATTTGCGGTATGAAATGCAAATAGCTCTCCTTACAGATAAATTACCAGGAGAAGCAAAAACAGGTGAAAAACTACTCTGTTTTTAAATTACTGCATTAAAATAAAATTAGAAAGTTGAGGCCAGAGCTGGGTTGGGATGGAAAAATTGAAAAAACAATTTGATTGTCCAACTCTGATAAGAACTGAGAGCTCTACTGTGGCAAAGTCATCATGCCCAAGATCATCAGCAGAACAGGCAACATGGTATGCTTTCTCATCAGATAACACCAGTTCAGGCTTATCAAAATCAAATTAGCAAGCAGGAAGCCAGGATTCAAACACTGTTGGTTGCATCTGTACTTTTAGTTCCTCACCTGATGTTTCTCTTCAGGTGCCAGCTATCAAAGCATGGCAGTTTGTAACTAAATGCTAGAGAAGTCTATATTTATATGACACGGTGCAGTGCCCCAGGTAAGCAAGGGACGTCCTGCATTACTGCAGCCCTGCACAGGGGCTGATTGTCCTCCCAAGGAGCCCTATCTGCATCTGCACAGCACTTCACTGCACTCTGCAGCGGGAACCAGAACTTCATTTTTTTATTTGAAGAATTAGGAACATGTATCTATACGTACCAAAGTATTCATGGAACCCAGTATACATTTAATTTCATTCTTATTGTTTACATTTTATTAGAAAATGATTAGGATAAAGCTCAAGGGCTTTTTTATTTACTGGAAGTGTGTGGGTAGCTGTGTTCAGATGAGCATGAGATTTGCTTAAAATCCACAAAACAGCATTTCCTAATATTTTTTAACATGCTTAATGTTTTGCAGTAATTTTTGTTCATGATTTATATCACATGTTTGCAGTCAATTTCAAACAGCTCTTTTTCTAATGCAAAGGTGCGTATAATTACATTTTAAGTAAATCTGACAAAATAATTTGAGGTGTGTGCTTGAATATGATTGTAGATCTACATGTCTCTTTAAATACATCGTAATATTTAAAGAAAATCTCCTCTTCCCCAGTTGTATTCTGGAAAATACAATTGATAGAATTATTCATCTCAAATTGAGGAACATGTAATAAAAACTTGTGTGATGCATCAAGATTGTTTTCCCTGCACAGAGTCACTATGTATGAACTTAAAATGATGTAGATTTCTTAGAAAAGATGTTTTCTGCAAATATGAAGGGGTCAAAACTGCCTTTTAAGAAAAATTTCAACCAATTGACTGACTCTTGCGTTATTTTTTACCAGTAGAAGTACTGTGTTCTCTGGGGTGCTCATGGTGTAGGAAAGAATTACACCGAAGAGAAAGAGTGGTTTTCTGAAGAGATGTGAGATATGAGATCGTTTATGGTTAACATTTTAATGATGGAAGTTGTGAAATCAGGTATTTAGTTGATCTGTGGTCCTTAACAATTATGAGGACACATGGAGTTTCTTGGAGAAAATCACACCAAGAAATAGCAAGTTCCTTCAGAACGTTGTTGAGGCAAGTCAGATTTACTTCTTGTTATAAAAGTTTTTCTTTATTATTGATGCTTGATATACTACCACTTGATATTGGCACTGTGCCAGGTTATTGCCTTGTGTTCTGTTCCTGTTTTTCTGATTTGCACCATTGGAAAGACTGTGGTGAGGCAATTCTTGCTGTGTATTGCTGCCCATAAATGTTTTTGGTCATCATCCATTTAAACACTGAAATAGGTATGGAAGGGATACTTTATTGTTATTACTATGGGTATCTAGGATTGTTAGAGGTCAGGTAAATTGATGAAATTAGTAGGTGTATGTGTGTTTTCTTTCTGTACTGTTTATGGGAGATTGTGGACAATCGTCTACAAATTTTTCAGATTTCGTCTACAAATCATGTCAGTGGAAGGGCAGGGAACAACTTGGATGTGCTTTTGTCTCTCTAAGTCTTGTTTTGGAGATTAATGAGAAAGTGCTCATGATCCCTGGAAAACTTGCTGTGCATTACTCTGTCTTGTAATGCATGCTTTTCAGCATTAAGCATTTAATGAATAAATAAACAAACATGGGCTGTGGTGATTTCACTATGAATGATTTTATTGTGGTTTGAATGAAATGCAGGCACAAGTGAGCATTAACTACAGAGACTGGGTCTCTGCTAAAGGGAGACTGGATGTAGAAGCAAGCACAAGGCAGATTAGGACTTTATATTTATTCTTCAGGTGTGTTTCTGCTGTCATTGATCAGTTCAGACTGGTTACTTACGAAACCAGTAGTAGCCAAGCTGATAACTGGAACGGCTGTAATCTCTCAGCTACTCACTAGTCTATAACATTGAACAAATACAATATTTATTTGAGAATAGAGTTTGGGTGGTGCTTTTGGGTTTTGGTTTTTTTTAAAATTATTTACACAGTATTTATAAAGCTGTCAGAATTGATAATTGAAAAGCTTCTTAATTTTCCTGTTTTAATTTGTTTGCTTGTTTGTTAGAGTGCCAGGGGAGTGCCTTTGTGGTGCTGACTACATCTCTCCTCTGCTTACTTTATCTTGGAGAAATCTTGGGTTTTTTGAAAAACAAAAGTAAAGCATTATAAATAGTTATGTGGAAAAAAAAATTGCAAACTTTCTTGGCATGTTTATTCTCAATATTTTATTCTTTCTTGGTGTTTTGGTAGCCAGTATTTTTTAATTCGTTGTCATCATTTGTTCATTCATGGTTTCATTTTCTTTATTCTCTTAAAATTAAATGCTTTAAAATATTACTGACACAGGAATTAAATTGTGTGAATGAAAAATATATGAATGAAAAATGTTTTCAGATAGTAATTCTAATAAATCTCTTCAATTAGCATCCAAGAATCAAACAGCTATAGTATCCAGGTCTTAAAAAGTAGCTTTATTACAAAAAAAATTAAACCATCCTGCCGTGTGGACTTGCTTATAATGTCTATCATTAAATAACTCAAAGAAAACTTCCAGTCCCCACCCAATGAGGTGGCTGTTTGCTAGAACAGAGCTTTATCATATAATGCCTAATTTAAAAAATATTGTATTTTCATATGTTACCAGTGAATCAGATCTATCAGATACATCAAAAATACAGTTATATTTCTAAGATAGTTTTACTGTTAGGTGAAGGTGCTAATGTCATGCATTTCTATAGGATCATTCTAATTTACATTTTTCCTGTCATATAATCATATGTTTCTATGATTTATATCTATCTTGTCCTTCTTTCAGGATACAGTTACAATCATGACAATGTAAGAGAGGGTATGGCAAACAGTGGGGTTTTTTCATCCTTTATGCATTTATGTCCACACTTTAAAGATTTAATCAGACCAATAAGCAAATTATTGGGCGTTCACAGAATCACATGTGAGCGTAAATAACACTGATTATACCATTTAGTTTTCATGGGCTTTCAGTGATTGAAAAATGAATTTTTATATTAATTGCTTGATAAACATATCATTATTAACAAGTCACTCAACATGGAGAAAATTAGGGTGGGTATATGGAATTATGCTTTCTATTTTTCAAGCAGTCCAGAAAGTTCAAGAAATTTAATCTTTTGTCATGAAGTAGTTGTTTTCAGAGCAGCCACTATTTTATTCACCAAAAAGAGAGATTCAGGTTTTCATATTATACAATATGTGTTTTGTTGTTTTTTTCTTTGCACTGGTGAACAGAGTATCTCTCTCAGGTAATCACTTGGACCACAAGAGTTGTGTACCCTGTTTCTATTGATTTTTCTACTCGATTGTTCTTTGGTATTGAAGTATCTTTAAATTTTTAAAAACATTTAAAAATTTGAGTCGTCTTCTGATGTCCGATAAAACCTTACACATAGTGAGAGACAGTGATACCTGAAAATTGCTAGTATATCTATTTTTCTTCCTCAAACGGTCTTTATCTGTTTTTGTGGCCTTTCCCCCAGTAACTTGCACCAGCATTTGGTGGGGCAGTTTCTGAATGCTGCTGCTATCCCAGCAGTGTATGAAAGATAGATCTGAAGCGTAGGATTGCAGGTTTTCTGCTGTTGTGCCAGATATTTGTAATGATGTGTTGCAAGGCAGGGGTCTAAATAACTTTTTACTTTCTGAGAATGGAGAACTGAACTGTATTAAAATTATTCATTTTGATGTCTATTGCACAAACACATGTGCCTGAAATTCCAGTGATGCTGTTAGCTTATATAAACTCTTTTTCATTTACAGGAGTCTGTTTTCTGGTATTGTTTCTTAGATTTTTCTAGTTTGATCACAGTTCAATATTGTTTTCTTTTATTGTGTTCTGTAATGACTTAATAATCATTCACAGCTGTTCTGTAACTAACAGCTAAAAAAAAGTTATGTTGTGCATTATTTTCCTGATGATGAACGTATAAGCCAGTATTAACGTGCATAATCTGTATTAACCAGTACAGTCTTTACGGCAAGATTGGGACTTTGTAACCTGTCCTGTCTCTGGGTCAGGAAGTAAGTGCGTTATCCCTTGACCACAAATGAGAAGATGTCACATTTACACCAGGTTGCCCTTTCTCTTCATGCTTTAAGGTTACAATTTTTAACAGCCAAGTAAACTGAACACAACTGCTATTTTCCTTCAGTATTTTGTTTCCCAGTTTCCTGTGCAGCTATTTCATTTGATGATGGTAAAGCTTAGTGAGGTATGAATGAGAAAAGGCAGCATTTCTCAGATCACAGAAATTAGTGAAAGCACATACATGTTTGATGTTCACTTTAAATGTGACCATTTGTATAATATGTCCTCCTAGAAATTATTTTTGCTTTGGTTTGTGTAGACTGTATTACAAAATGTCTGTATGTTTTGAGGGGTTGAGTTTACACAGCTATTGAATCAGCTGCAGCAGCTTTCACAGATGCATTAATTTAACAAATGCATTTGTAGTTAACTGCTCCCTTGACAATAAAAGGAAATGAATCACCAAACCCCAGAGTTGAAAACCTGTCCAGATTAGCCAAATAGCCAATGCTTTCTAACTATGAGTTTCAGCATACTGTATACTGTGACAAAGGGGCACTTGTATGACACGATTACTTCTGGGGAAAATCCGCAGTTACACTGGAGCCACGCTGCAGACAGTCATCTCCCAGAGATGCCGGCTTGTCTAAGCGAGGGAATGCCTCTCTCACTAACATGGTGGTCGTCCAAATATGCCCAGAGTAGTAGAGACCTCTTCAAATTAGCCAAGATGTTATGCTCAGGCATCTGTTCAGCATGTCACCTTCACCTGGAAAGGACTTCCATGCAGAGTACTTGCAGTGGTTCTTGCGATATCAGAGAAGCATCACTGATTTTGGTTAACTCAGTAGATGAAAAATTACTGACAGATTGGGATATTTTTCAGTAAGCATTTGCATGGTAAGTTTGCCATGCTCAGCTGGGTGACTTCTCCATAGAGAAAATTTTTGTTTTATGAGCTTTATCTCACTGTAAATGCTTTGGGATGCATTTTAGTAAAGTAATGGTGTACAAAAAAATGCCCAATTTACCATGTCAAAGTAGAAAATAGTCATGGCTTAACTCCAGTCAGCAACTAAATACCATGCAGCTTGCACCCCCACCTATTCCCACCGTGGGACAGGGAGGAGAATCAGAAAGAGGGCAAAACCCAGGGGTTGAGATAAGAACAGTTCAATATTTGAAATAAAAGAGCAGTATTACTAGTAGTAGTGTTCTACAGCACTACTGTTCCTGCTGTTCTATTATTCCTGTTGTAATGAAAGGAGAGACAACAAAATGAAAGAGACAAATAAAACCCAAGAGAAAGAAGTGAAGCACAATGCCGTTGTTCACCAGCCACTGACTGATGCCCAGCCTGTCCCCCAGCAGTGCTGAGCCTACCCTGGTCAATTCCCCCTGGTTTATATACTGGGCATGACACTCTGTGCTGTGGAATATCCCTTTGGCCAGTTTGGGTCAGCTCTCCTGGCCGCGCTCCCAACCAGCTCCTTGTGCACCTCCACACTGGCAGAGCTTGACTTGTGGTAAGCATAGTTCAGCAACAACTAAAACATCACTGTGTTAACAACATAATTCTCATGCTAAGTTCAAAACACAGCGCTGTTGAGTGTCCTTTCACTCTACTCCACCCCAAGGGATCTGTTATTAACAAGAACCTCAGTAATCCCTTTTCCAGAGGCAGGTTTTAACATTAAATTGGCATCAAGGACAGGCTAGGAACATTTCAGTGGGTTAAACCACGTGAAGTTCTTGCTAACTTACGTGGCTTGTCTTTTAACCTTGTGTTCAAAATCTTTCAATTCCTAGCCCTCTATATTTTAATATTATGTGTGTTATGTTTTTTCAAAAGAGCAGATTTGTTGACACCTATGGTCTTCAGGGAGCACAAGGAACTTGGGTGCAAAGAGTTGAGGTAGCTTTCAAATCCAAAGGCTCACTTGTATAACAGGCATTTAGAGGAGTTGCTAAAGGGTAAGAACCTGTAGATTGATTGTTTCTCTGCTTCTTTGGCAGTGGATATGCTGTATTTTGCAGAGAGCATGTTGCATCTGGACTGTGACCGTTTTGTTCTGGTACCTTCTTGTTCTTGCAATTATCTGTTAAAATGGTAACGTACTTTTCTTTTAGAAGCTTTTTTAAAATTACTTTTGGCTTGGATAATTGTGGCTATAATTTGGACATGTTCAAAATTTCTTCGTAAGCAGTCTACCTAGTCTCCTGACGAGCTTTATTCTTCAGACTTTTAAGTCAAGGTAGTTGACAGACCTGAGGTTTTTGACTGCAGTGTTAAGGATTTCTGTTGGCTGTCGAAGACTCATGATAGAAGAAAACAGTTTCTCCTCCTCATGTAGGATCTGAATATTTGATGACTTTTTTCTGAGTTGTTAATGGGTGGTTTTCTGTATTCCTCTATGGAAAGAGCCATTTAATTTTTCTTATGGTTCCGGCTAATTAGAGTATAGACAAATAGTTTGCTCGTCCCAGTATGAAGCTGGATGAACTGTATATTTGTTTTCACTTGGGCAGAAGAAACTTCTTTATCATTCATCATGAATCTGAACCAGCAACAGAGTAAATCCCTGAGGCCCTGGAGGTCAAATTGTGGAATTCTTTTCTTATATGTCTGTCAAGAAGACTTGCCAGCAGTTATCTTCCTCATCTTTCTGCTCTAACCCACTTTATATCATAGAATCATAGAACTGAATAGCTTCTTCCAGAGCTTGTTTAAGGAAGGGCAAACAGCTAGGTGATAAGAGAAGAAAAGGTGAGAAGAAAAGAATACAGGAGGCTCAGTAGTGTGCTGATCAAAAGCTGATAAGAACCACTGGGTTTTTTTAATTTTTTTTAACTCATTGACATGGCCAAATAGTTAAAAAAGTAAAAGGATGGAATTTAACTTATTTATAGGCTGGGGACCCTTTAGCCCTGAGGGAAGGAAATACTAATCTGGGATGCTTCTTTTTCTAGCATGATTCTTAAATGGACTGAGGTCTCTAGAGAAAGGTCTAGGGTCCTTTATTTGCAACGTAGATTGTGATTGTGTTTGAATGTATTTTGTATTGGTTATTTCTAGTGTGTCTTCAGTGGCCTTCAGTTTAGTCCCATATTCCTGTGTAGATGTTACTATTTTGTGTGCTACCAAAGATAATTGATGCTGGTGCATGTAATACCTGGATACATATAGTACCTGTCTTGGTACCTTGTGGGTTTCTAGGTGGGTAACTTCTACCCTTACACTTTCTGAGCTGGCTGTTGTCCTCTGTACTTTCTGGTAATGAAAAGTAAAAAATGTTTGGAATCAAACTAAAAAAAGCCACTTAAAAAAGAGAAGAAAATAGAGAGGAAGATATGCATACAACATGTGCCCCTAATCATATGCCAGAGGATCTTTGCATCAGAGTGTGCAGTACAACACAAGAGTTGAGTGTGGGAGTAAAAGTGAGAGTTGTGTCCATTCTTTCTGTGATGTTGAAAAAAAATTTAGGTGGTTAGAACCAAAACACTTGCATAATAGATGGATGAAAGGAAAAATCTATTTCTTGCTGAAAATCTGTGACAAAATACTAGTGCAGATATTTTTGACAAGATGTCAGGAGTAATTTTTAGTTTTCGAGGAGTGTTCTGACTAAAGTAAAATGTCTTATTTGAGCCACAAAGCTCAATATAGCTGTAAATCTCCAACAGCTCTGATAGAAAATATATAAAAGTAAACATTTGTAGATGGATACCCCACTTTTTTCAGGTAATGCTTTTCCATGTACCCTGAACTGTTTGAAACTGATAATGTTTCTATGGGTTTACCATGAAACATTGAAAACAAGATGTTTTCAATACCTAGCTTCAGGCAAAATGGATCTTCTCAGAGATCATTCCTCTAATGAAAGCCAGTCCCATTCTCAAATACAGTTTGAGACAGTACTTATATGAGGGTTTATTAATTCTTCTTTCCACTGGAAAAGAGCATTCCTGACTTTTGACAAAAGCCACTGTACTGTTAAATATAAGGATATTTTTACGATATCAGAAATTCATGAAAAGTGGCTCAAGAGTGTTCCCCTATTTGGCATTGTCAGCTGAACAATCTTTAATTTTCTTTTTCTTAAACCACTGCTCTCAAGAGGTTTTCTATTTAGTTCAACTGGCAAATAACCATACTGTTAGAAATATTCCTATTTTTATACATAAGGCAACATATTTTATCTTAGTTATAAAAACCAGACAGCTGAAGCATCTGCTTTCAATACACTTAAAAGAAATTGCATTGATGTTTTTGTTGCAGAAAGAGCAAAGAGTATGTATTTTTCCTATATGAAATAAATGAACTGATGTTAAGAGGCTGTGATTTTTTTAAAAAAAGCCATATGTAGAAGGCAAATCATATTTGCCGTATTTATTTCTGCAGTAAACTATTATTGGCTCTGACACATGTCTAAATGTATGATACACAATGTGCTGAGGTTCATTTGGAATCTTGATTTTTACTGACCTTTCCTGAGGATTTTAAAGGATGCTCATCCTTCCATATAAGGGTTATCTGTATGGAGCAGGCAACCTCTAATTCATGGCTTGGAGCCCTTTGATCTGCTGCAGATAGCAGCCTCTATCATTTATCTTGAACTTCCCACCTCTTCTGGAAAGCTGGACTGATTTTCTTCTGCGTCGTGCATTCCTGTTGGATGTTTTAAGATTCAGAATTTCAGCTGCTTTCCTGACTACTGATCACTGCTACAGTTTTCTGAAACATGAGTGTTGGCATGAAGGGCTTGAGGAAGAGTTGAGACATCTTTCTGGAGGACTAGGAGGAAATCTTACTTTTGAACTGAATGATGGTAAAAACCCGCTCAGGGTGCTATTATGTGACGGTTTTCTGCAATTTTTCAAGTTTCAAACTGAAATGCAGAGTCTGTCTCACTGCCCCTCACTTACAGATAAATACCAAAGGAAGTCAACTTCTTGAAAAATTCTTCAGATAAATTTAGTTCTGCATCTCATTTGTGCACATTCTTTTTCTTTTTTTTGGCTTCTTGTCACATTTGACAAATCCTTCCATTTGACTGTGTAGCAACTTACATTTTCAATAAAAAATTCAATATTTAATGACCATACATTGTCATACATATTTATCTGACCTTTATTCATAGAGATGCTTGGAAAGCTGTGCATCTGTTTGCAAATCTAGTCAAGTGTACAAACACAGATGCTGGAGTTACTGCTCAGCTCAAACTGCTCTCCGAAAACCTGAGGTGTTACTGCATTAAGAACTTCATTCAACTTGAAAAAGTCTTGGTTTGTTTTTTTTTTTTTCCCAAGGTATCTACTTGTAACAATTTCTTAATGAGAACTGTAAATCCGTTTTCATTATTCCCTAAAAGTAGAATATTTTCTTTTTTTCTCTCTGGAATTATATATAGTGGGCTTGGGGGTGCTTTATGGTGTTACATTTTTTTGAATTTGTATTTATGCTTAGTATAACAAGCTGAGACAGAATTGTGAGCAGCTATTTTTTGCCCTGTATGAGGTCTTTAAAAATCACCCTGAAATCTTTAATAAAGCCTCACAGTATGTTTGGGAAATAATATGCATGTAATATATAATTGGAGGGGAAAATCTACACTGACAATACTTTTATGCAATTGCATTTTTCCAGCAGTCACAAGATCCAGTATAACCTTCTGGGTTGTTGACTGGTAGATTCAACACATAGATTAAAAGATTCAGTTTTATCTTTGATTTTTAATAGTGCTGTTTCCAAAGACATTCTTTTAAACATTATTTTCTTCAAATGTATTTTCCTATGTAAAACTTTATCTAGCTCATTTATTTTTGTATTAAGAAATGCACTTTTCCCTGACGTCTTAATCTGTTTCGTTTTTTTTTTTTTGTCACTTGATTAATGGATTACACTGTTTTATTTACCTAGGTCTGCAGTTTTGAAAGCTTTTCATGGATTATATCTCTCCTCTTTCTTTTCTGTGAAGGAAGAAAACAACTTATTTGTTTTCATCTTTTCTTTTCTTCCTTTTGGATGCCAGTATTTGAGTGTGCGTTTGTAGGGGATTACAAAGTATGATAATAAGTTGTTAATTGCATTATTATGATTATCTTCAAAGACCACTGCCAAAGTATTCGAGAAGCCTTAGGAACAGCTTATTAAGAATCTTTATATGCCTTTGACTCTAACATGGGTGCTTGTAAAGATAAGTGGCCACTTCTGTCTTCCTTGAGCTTGTTGGGTTGAGAGGCCTATGAAGAGTTATTTGAGTGGGGTTTTGCAGGTTTGCTGCAGCATTTTGTACGAGGCATATAGAAAATTTAGAACCGTATTTTATATAAACCAGGGAGTATATTCATTTTTGTTGTTCATCTAATACTCTATTTTATTATGGTAAGAGGAAAGACATACTTTAAAAGTTCTTGGATGTTTGCAAAGCAGTATTTCTTCTGCTATGACTTCAATACTTTGAGAATTTCTTGAGAAAAACTTTGTTTCTTTACGCGTTACCCATCTGCCTAGCCTTTCCTTTAGTTTATTGTAGATATAAATTGCTATTTTATGACTTTTTCTAATAGACCTACCTGGTTAAAGAAGTTTTCCAAATTGTGTAGGAAATCAAAAACCCCACTGTGTGAATATAACCTGAAAATTCTTTTTCCACTGTGTTTGTCAAACATCACTGTTTTCACCCTTAGTAGCCTTCAAACTCTTGACTTGTCATTTCACATGTTAAACAAAATTAGTCTGGATGGTACAAATGAAAATTATTTTGAGTGTAAGTTGACATAGTGCACCCTGAAGGGGAAGGAAGACCATGGTTAAGAAGGCAAAAAGAGAATAAGTAGTTTCCCATTCGAGCTCTTCAGTCAGCTGGAGCTCCTACCTGCCAACCCTTCTACCTTTGTAGGGATTTGATTGCCTTCCTTGTTGTCGGGGGATGTGCTACAACTCACTGTGATTATCTAACACAATTATCTATCTAAATGGACTCAGACACTGAGTTCCATCTCAAGAGCTGTTCCAGTTCTGCAGCTCAAGGCTCCTTTTTACCCCTGCCTCTTTGTTTCTATGTAATAAACATCCCCAAACCCAAACCCAACCAACCAAAAAACCAATTAAGCTTCTCAGATGTTTTGACAAACAGTATCATAAGCATATATTTAGTATGGGAACCTATGGTGAGGAAACTGTGTAACTGGGTAAAATAAAAATGGGCCCTGTGGACTTTGGATTTTCTGTGAGGTTTTGATACTTGTAACTGAAATAAGAATGTAAACAGTAAGCTCTTAGCAATAGGACTTGTCTTCATCTGCAGTCATAAATCAGTTGTGAACATTTAGATTATATAACTATTTTGTAGTAGTATAGGCTTATGTTTATTTCTAGGCTTAAAATTATTCTAACTGCTCTTGGTTTTAAATTTGTGCTGCAATGTGATGAACAGACCTGTAAAGCCATTTGACAGAGAACTTTTTGGAGCAGAAAGGTGCTGTGTAAGTAGGCAGTACTATAGTTAATAAGTATGTGCAAAATAGCATGTGTCAAACCATCCTGAAATCTCTATGCCACGGCTCAGTCTTATTTTTGAAGTAAGGAGCCCAGAGGGTGGCAGTGAAGGCAAAGTTATCCAGCTTTGTCCAAGCATTTCTCACAAAGACAAGCCATGCTGAAAAGTAGAGACATTTTAGAAATCACCAGGCTACCACTGGTAAAAAGAAACTGGCTGAGGAGAAAAGGGAAAACTTTTTTTGTGTCCAGTTGAGAGGCACAAGAGAGCCACGCAAGAAACCAAGATCTGAGATTACTGTGATCACTGTTGTATTTTTTGCAGGGACAGGCAGTTTTTTCATAATTTCTTAGACTAAAAGAGAGTTAGAGTTGTTCAGAATAATCTATTAGGAGTCCATGTTAATTATTATAGCTGATGTCAACTGGTGGGCAAGAATTATGGCTGTTTCTTGATTCTGACACTAACGGAGTTCTTAAAGGACAAAAGGTTTTCAAATCTGGATTCATCTGAGGAGTTATGTGTGTTTCAGTTAGATCTGTCTCACTTGCAAGTGCTTAGCATGATCTCAGTTTCTTGAATCATGCTAAAGATCGTGGATTATTATTCTAACAGCATATTACAATAACAAAGGTTTATGGATTATTTTAAGATGCTTTTTGTGTTGCATCCATTTCACTGAAATGCTGTTCTTCTAATTTATCAATTAGCAACTTTCATTTATATCCAAAATAAAATTAATTCAAATTCACTCTAAAAGAGGAACTACCTTTTTTTAAACACTGACTGTCTAGTAATTGGTAATAGCTAAGTATCTGAGCTTGAAATCAAGGTGAGCTGTGTACAGAAAATTCACACTGCCTCTAGTCAGTGTAATATCCTATAGAATGTCTGAGTCAGAATGACTGAAAGCCATATATATTTGAAATTGATTACTTCTGATGAATATTGAGGCGTATTCTAAAAAAAATTTCTCGTCAACTTTTTATGTCACTTGCACCTCTTTGGGCTGTAGTCAGAGTGTGACTGCAACCATGTCCATCCCTGACATGAAATCAAATATTTTATTTACAGTTGTGTGCATTCTTCCTAAGAGAAAAGTAGCATTGTTATATGGACTGGCTTAGATTCACAAATGTCTAATTGATGTACACAAGGTGGCAGTACTTTGCGGGTGGTAGTAAGGGGTGGAATTAGATCTTGTAAAGCTTTTTCCTTTCTAGAGTATGTCTGCACACATTATTTTACTGTTTCTAAATTCATATACCAAAAAAAATGGGAAAAACCTACATTAACCTAAGTATAAAAATGTGCAGATACTGTATATTGGGTATGTTTCCATCTGTGTTATTATTTAGAAATATTACTGCATTAAAATATTTTAAAATACATTTCCGAAGTTCTAATATTTCTACCTTGAAATATTTACAGTACATACAAAAGCCTTTATCTGAAAAACTTAGCATTAAAGAAGACAATAAAGACAACAAGCTAATTTTAATCTAAATTGATGCCTGCTTATTCTTTGCTTGGTGTAGTCTATGGTTCAGAGGTTTTGATGCTGCAGTGTTCATAGCTGACTCTGTGATGTTATCGGAAATACCTACATCTTTAAGAAACCTCATCTAGAGGTCTTTCAAATGAAACGTAAATACTGAATTCAAAAATCTTTTCCTTCTTGTGCCTTGCTGAGACAGTGGGCTTGTAACTGCAGTATACAGTGGAAGGGAGTCTTTGTTAGCCAAGATTAATGTTTTACTGTTTTTTAAGTGAAAATGCAACATGTAACTGGGAGTCAAGAAAATACAGTAGAATTCCGTTAGGACACAGTCAGTCACATTTTGCACTATTTGCAGTTTTGGAAGGTTCAGAAAATCTTACTTTGTGAGATTCAAATATGTAAGCAACTTATTTGTAAGAAACAAATATTTCAAAAACTTCTTTACAAGGTGTAGGTAAAAAACAAATTTGGTGGTAGCTGAAATAAAAATTAAAGGTATGGATACATATGTTTTCCCTGGTTTTGTACCTATGATGGTCTCCATCTTGTCTGACCACACCGGGCTCCTGCTGTACTGAGGAATATTGACTGGTGACAGGTCTTAGTTGATTGATGTAATCACAGGAAAGGATGTCATGTTGGTTTTCTATGATCTTTTACTTCCACTTACTGCTCCACCTAGCCTAGAAACATTATTTCACACTGGCCTAGTCTCACTACTGTCCCAAACTTCATCACAGAGAAGGCAAATTTTATTCAGTAGATCAGTGCGGATGGAGTGAGTTTGAAGATGCTCAGATGTTGTTTCGTCATGATGAACAAAATCATGTCTTGAGGTGCCTAGGATGCAGTGAATAATTCAACCAGAGCCACACAAACAAATCATACAGGAAATGGGGAGCACATTAAAGCCAATGGAGAAGAATTTGAGGTGTATGAGCTCTGCTTACTGATACTTCCCTTGGTCTTACTATGACAGGAATAAGCAGAACTACTCTCATCATTTTCTCAACAAAAAGCAATAGAGATACCAAGCAGAAGTTTAGTCACTTGAAGAATTCATCCAGATAGCAGGAAGAAATAGTAAATGAACTCTTTTAAATCTAGAATTAAACCCGGAGTTGCTAAAATCAGAAAAGGCATTAGGATTCCACTTATTAATGAAGTGCTGTAGCTGAAAACTTCATGCAATTGTGTAACAACTGGCTAGAATTGGAATATGAAGAGTCTTGTTCTGCTTTTTGGGGCACAATTTGGTAGTTGTTTGTTTTAGAGGAAACCGATACATATCTTCAGGCAGTTAAATAATGTTAATTCATTCCATTCATGGCCCTAAGCAACAGATTTAGCCTGCCATATCACTACCTATATGTTTCCTGCTATGTCCAAGACAAACGTTAACTAAAACACATCTCCATAAGCACATTAGGATGCTAACTGGTACAGGAAATATTTTAAGATTTTGTCAACACTTTGAAGTAACCAGTAGTGAAGGTAATCAATCCTGTCAATGAGCTGCTTTGAAGGCCTAGTGATGTTTGAGGCCACTACCTAGAGAATCTGTAAGTGGAGTTACAGATTTCAGACTCCTTGCCATGGCACATAATTTTGCATTTATGATCTGTGGAGAAATGTTACTCTTTTTTTTTCCCATGGGGGAGGTCATTCTTTCTCAACCACTCATCCTATGTACTTCTGAAAGTACTAGACAAAAAATTAAATTGGAGCAATAGGTAGAAACTTACCTTTCAATCCAATATTAACACATTGCTTGTGCTGTGTGAATCACTTTGACTGCCTATTTGCCTCCTAATGGAATTCCAATCCTGCAATTAGAAAACACGTTTTCAGTCCTCCTGTGGATGTTGAGATCTAAAGACAAATAGAAACTCAAATTGGCCATGCCTATCTTAGGTACAGACAAGTTAGTAAGAATATAAAGAAGGTTCTTATCTAGATGAAAATTTGAATTAAAATGTTACAGGACTGTGTCTAGGAATGAATTACAAAGTCCTTTATGAGTTGTGCCAGTAAACCAGGAAGTACTTGGAGTTTCCATGTGAAACTTGAAAACTAGTAATTTAATAAAATTAAGAGAGTGAGAACATAATCTTTTTCAATCATCATTGTCAGTATAGCCTGTGAATATCTTAGCATACAGTGGTGTCCTCTAAATACAGATTTTATTGCTAAAATTCTGAATGGGCTTCAGAGATTTCTTCTTACTGTTTTTTCTAATTTGCTGCCACCCCAGTAAATGTGGTGGTAGCCACAGAAATTCTGAACACAGTAGATGTCAGAACAACTTGGCAAGTAGTGTCTATTTTGAGTTCATAAAAACCTGAAACATTGTGTTGGGAGGTGGATGTGTTGGCTCCAGCTGACCACCAGGATACTCTGCTGTCTGCCCTGCTTACCTGTCTAAAAAAGTGCAAAGTGAACTTATGTCTTAGTACTGTTCCTTCTGTGATTTCTCAAAGTTGCACATATGGAAAATGTGTAACATTTTCCTCCCCCCCCACTGTTTCTATCAAACACACGCACTAGTCACTTCGCTTTTCCCCCGACTTCCCTGGTGAGTGGGGAAATGCGCCGTGGTACTTTTATACAGAAATGAGTTCTTGCACAGAGGGGCTGACAATTCCAACTCTGTTTGACCTGGTTTAAGTGACTGCCAAATTTTAGAGCTAAGACTGATAGGTTAACACTGTATTTCCTTTGGAAAGCTTTAACTATCAGCAGAGTTTAGTACTTTAATGCAATATAATGTTGCTATGGGAAAGCAGGGAAAGGTAGATCTGCAGTTAGGTGATTGCATAGATTTTTATTTTATTAATAATGGTTTGCTAGAAAATCTATGGAATGGTAGTTATGTATAATGATTTATGAATGCATCACAGAATTTTTGCCTGAACTCTTCAAGGGGGCAAAAATACAACACATGGAAACCTCCTTAGTTTTTTTAATATATAGATTTTAATTAACTGCATAATTTCTAATGGTTTAGCCAATTACACTTTTGGGGATATACCTGGATCAGTTTTAAGAAATTGTTTGATGCTGTTTGTGGTTGTCATGTGGCAGAACATAATAGTCACTGTCATAGCTGAGATGCCATTAAGGAATCACATGCCTATTTCTGTTCTGTGTCAGTGCAAAGTTAGCTGAGGCTTGCTAGGAAGACATCTAAACTTAGACTGTCGAGCTTTAAGATATTCACGTCAATGAACTGAGAACTCAGCTAGAAGATGATATTGAACCATTGGGTTTGTTAAATGCTTATGAAAAATTAGGAAGAAAAGTATATCAAATTCATACAGTTTCAGTCAAAATCTTTCTACTTGTTCTTAAGTGGGTTTTTTTTTCTGTTGTTTTGGGTGGCAATTTATTACTTTTTAACAACTTGATAGCATTTAGGGTAGCCAGTGAGACAACACAGATGTAAGTGCAGGCAGGTAATGCTAAGTCATGTTTCTTTTACAAAACGATAAGCTATGTTATGATACAGCAAATAAATAATTACTAGCCTTCTGAATTCCTAACAAAATCAGAACCATGTCATCAAGACTCAGGGGGCCCAAGACAGGAGGCAATGAAAAAAGTTTCTTCACTTATTTCTGAATGTATTTGTAATTGCTCAGTTATGAAATCTCCAGCTATTGAAAACTGCCATGTTTTCACCCTACAGTTTGAAGGGACACAATATATCCTAATATTCCTTCTAGACAGATTATTTTCCAGTAAGATGGCATGAAATTTATGCTGCTAAGTGCTTTCAGAATTGAATAACATTAGATGAAGTTTGTGCATTATTAGGTGGTATTAAAATCTCCATTTAGAGACTATAATTGGCAATCTATTAAGATCATGATACATAGAAAGAAATAATGCTCTTTCAGCTTCTAATAAATATATTTGCTAGTGTATCCTCTGAGTTAAAAGGAGGCAATTTTGCTTCATACAAATCATATAGAGCATTATCAAGCTTGTTTTCGGTTGCTTTCTCCAAGCAGTGTACCAGTAACAGAAGTGCTAGCCAGACTAGCACTTTCCTAGGAAAGGAATTCATTATAATTTCATGAAGAGCTTCTGAAATTTGCCTTTAAGCTGGTTGTTTTTTTGGTCTTGCATTTGTTTGTTTGTTTGTGTGTTTGTTTTTAATGACATTGCTATCTCAGTACATTCTTTCCGAGTTAAAGTGAAGTTCTAAGAACCTTGGTGCTCTTACTAAGATTTAGATAGTACTTCATGGCAAATCAAGAGTTTTATAATTTTAGCAGGCATGGAGATCTTTTCCTATGCTAAAATTTGTATGCTAAAATATTTCCAGTACGATATTATGTATGAAGTATTCCAAATTTCTCATACAAGTCTTGCTGTGATGCTACTCTTTGGATGAGACCTGAGAACTGCAGAACTCAGTTATTGCTCACATTCTGTAATCTCTATATAGCGTTTGTCCAAATATGCATTGAGCTTGATTTTTTCTTTCATCAGTTTTGCTAACTTCAGCAGAATTAAATGAATGTAACAGATCTACCAACTTGCTCCAATTCTTAAAGAAAATGGACCCCAAATCAATTTCAAAGATACATGAATTATGATGAGTACTGGATTTTATTTTTTTCCTCTTTGATTATCTTGGCTCTTCTTCTGCTCTATCATCACTTTATATAAGCAGAAATTCACTACAAACTTGAATGTCCTTCAGCAGTAGAGGAGAAATATCAGATGTGACGATAGGACTATTTTACAGAAAGCTTCCTTACATCTTGTAAAAGACTTCACTTCTTCTACTGTCTAATGGAAGAAATTACCCGTGTAAACCTTGTTCATCTCATATAAATTTAGATCATAACTCTTAGCAATACTGCTGTTACCATGACTAGGATTGAGTATATTTATCAAACTTTTATAGGGACTTTATGTTTTCACAGAACTGAGCCTTTGCAATATTTAATCACATCTGTTTACAACTCACTAAAAAAATGAATTTATAGAATATGTTTACATTTTGCAAAGGAGAAACTGAGGCAGAGGTTTTGCTGCGTTCTTTAAGTTAGCAGGAGAGACCCTTGATGAAATCCATTCTCAGTCCCCATGACCCATTGACCATTATCTGCAGTGTCATTTCAAGAAAAGGTAGTCTTTAAAGCAGTACGTTAATGAATAGCTGGTAGAGGTTAGGGGTTCTTTTTTTAATTAGAAAAAAAGTCAGAGATACAAAGGGGTTTGAAAGGGTAAATCTCAATAGATAAGATTAGCTGCCTATGTGCAAAGCTCAGTGAAGCGTATGTCAGCCCCTGTGGTATGAAAATAAAGCAGTGAGTGTGGTGAAATATTCTCTCGTATGTGTGTACTCCTGGTTGAGATCAAGAAGTACAGACCTGTATAAATACAGTATTTTATTTTCAAAATACCAGGTAAAGTTCTTTTCATTTTTATGGAACTATTTTAAAGTTTATCCAAGGATTCTAAAAGCACACTTCAAAGAACGTTTATGGGAAGTTAGAGCATGGCAGAACAGTTGCCATTTCTTACTTTTGCTATTAAACTTGGAAGCTTTTTTGGGAAAAAGAAGGCTATTTTTACTCTTACTCTATACTAAGTCTTAATGGAATAGCACAAGACTACTTTAAAAAAAAAAATGTCTATCAAAACTGAGGCCAGTGTAACTCCAGGAAACACATTGAGGCCTGAAGCATGTAAATGTAATCTCTAAAACCTGAGGAGGAATTAAATCCACTGCTGCTCAAAGCCCAGTCTCCCCATGCATGAAATGGTGCAACTGAGCTGGTGTATGCCCTTGTGTGATTTGTACTGGGAGAGAGAGTTATAGCAGTACTTCAAGGTTTTCTTCTTTGGACTGTCTCCTCTCCTTTGCACTTCTCTGAATTTGCAGCATATGTGGTGGTCTGTCTCTGAACTTCATTCCATGTGCGGCATCATTACTAAACGATTTCAACTAAAGATTCAGGCATGATACACATTCAGACTCTGAATGTCACCCCACGCTCTCCGTACGCTGCTGTGGCAGTGGGACCTCAAGGATCTTGTTTGAATTCACAAGGATTTGCTTATTTGCATAGCAATAGAACCTACAGTCTGCAAACTCCCCATCTTGTCTGTAGCTACTGTGCAGTCTTTACTTTCTAAATCTGCACATTTTTGCATTTGCAAGCAGATAACATTACAACTGTTACCTTTACACTTGTCTTAGGAAAAGCCACAGGGACGTTCACTGTGTGAGGAAGTAATATGGATGTAAGCAATTCTTCTCAGCAGTACACTAATCATAAAATCATAGAATGGCTTAGGTTGGAAATGACCTTAAAGATCATTTTGTTCCAACGCCCCTGCCATGGACAGAAATCCTTTTCACTAGACCAGGTTCCTCAGAGCTCCATCCAGTTTGGCCCTGAACACTTCAGGGGATGGGACATCCACAGGTTCTCTGGCCAACCTCTTTCAGTGCCTCACCATTCTCATAGTAAAGAATTTCTTCCTAATATCTAAACTAAACCTGCCTTCTGTCAGTTTCAAGCCATGCTCCTTTGTCCTAACTCTCTCTGTATGCCCTTTCCATCCTTCTTACGAGATTCCTTCAAGTACTGGAAAGCTGCAGTTAGATCACCCTAAAGCCTTCTCTTTTCCAGGCTGAACAATCCCAATTCTCTCAGCCTTTCCTCATGGCAGAGGTGCTCCATCTGTCTGATCATCTTGGTGTCCCTCCTCTGCACTCTCTCCAATACCTCCTTGTCCTTCCTGTGCTGGGACCCC